>NW_020872348.1:226336-236336 GCF_003789085.1 Penaeus vannamei | reverse complement strand
TATATATATATATATATATAAATTATTAAATAATATATTAGTTTATATTTTTATTTTATTTATAATTAAAGGTAGACTAAAAATAATAGGTATTAGAATAGATTAACAATTATTACAATAGATATAAGACACAACACACATTAATTTATCATATTTGAATTATACATGTGTAACACACACACTATAATATTTATTGTATGTATCAATGTGGTGTAAGTTTGTGTAATATTATATAACTAAGAGGAATAAGCCGCCCGATGCGAGACGGTCCGGGAGAGCCCTTTTGGAGCCCCTCGCCCTTATATATAAGTATACTATATATATATATACCGCGGGAAACCGAGACTGGAATTAATGAGTAAGTATTCTCAGGTATTGCCGCAGCATATGAGGAGCTGTCGCCAAGGTAAGGTATCAACGTAATACAATCAGTATAAGTAATAGCGTGTATGTGACGACACACGGATAAATTGTGACTCACTGGTGGGTTGGTATTAATATATACATACATATAAATATATATGTATATATATATAAGAGGAGTGTGGTAGGAAAATATGTACGAAGGAGATAGGGATAGGAGGTAGGGGGATGAGTAGGATAAAGTGCGTGAGGATAAGGGATAGAGTAGAGATAGGTTAATATAGTATGGGAAGTGGATAAAAATAGGTATAGAGCAGGGGGAGAAGATATAGTATATGTACATAGAATGATAGGGGGTTATATATATATATAGTGATAATGAGGGTATAGAGAGTAGTGAAAGAATAGTGACGGAGGTAGATAGAGGGAGGGTATAAATGATATATATATACTAGGAAAGCAAGTGAGAGGAGCGGAAGATCTGGATAAAAACGGGAGGTGGACCCCACGGCCATTGTTGTCAATATATACATATAGACGGAGGGGGAGTGATATAGAGAGGTGAGGGTTACTATATGGTGAGTAAAGTAGGAGCGTGCGAGGGGTAAGGAAATGAAGGGGTGGTATATAGGGTGAGGATAATATTGATAGTAGAGGGGGTGGTAGGTGATAGGTTTAGAGTAGTAGACGGTATATATATGATATAGTAGTAGGTAGATAGTAGGTAAGGGGAGGGTGATAATAGTATATGAGTAAGTAGATAGATAGTAGGTAAGAAATATTGAAGGAGAAGGAGGGTAGAAAGAGGACGAAAAGATAGCATTAGGATCTGGATAAAACATCTTGACCCCCCATTGTCCGTACTGCTCATAACAGCCTTCCACCTGACGTACCAAAAGCACAAAAAGGAAGATTCCTCCTACCTATACTCTTAGGTTTATAGCTACTGATGAGAGAATTATCCAATGGTTTACAGCAGTTCAGGACCCCCTTTGTGATATAAATTTCTCGGCAGGGTTCAACTTAGAATCAGGAAGGCAACAGCTCGGCCTTTTCACAGGAAGACTATGGATTCCAAATCTGATCCAAATGTCTGGAAGACTGTTGAAAGTTGTGACTGATGACGATTAACTGTATTCAAAGAACTGGAAATTTAGCTCAAGAGGTGAGAGGAGAGGCAGCCACTCAGCCTGAAAGGACAGCAACAACTGTCTCCATGTGGCTGCTGCAGCTCTCCCGCTCGGCTGGCGCGCGCCCCCTCGCAGTTCCATCTGGAACGTCCAGGATAATATTTAGGATAAATATTTCAGGGTAGTGAGTGTGAAAGACCCTTTCATATGCATTGTGTGTGGGCTTTATCATAGTGTTCCCAGGAGAATGGGCCTAGGTTACTTCTATAACTCTTGCTGGACATTAATATTAGCGGTGAGGGAGGTGTGGGGAGTAAACAATGGCTGACGAGGGAACTGGACTGGTGCATTCTTTGGCGAATATCTAAGGGTTAAGGTCGAGGAGGCCTGAATTGGCATGTGTCGGCGCGCGGACTTTGTGAAACGTGTAAGTACGCGGTCAAAGTATGAATGGCAGGAGAGGAGAGGATGCGGTGAAAGCCCCACTTGGACAGTACATGAGGGGGGCGGGTGAGCAGAGCAGTGTGGCTCGCTCGAGAAGGGTGAGGCAGAACGAGGAGCAGGATGACCTAAGGTCGAGGTGTACAGCCACGGCTGACTGGGGCAGATAAGGAGTGAGAGTAGTGTGTTCTTGAGGGATTGACCGGCGGTAAGAAGGTCGGATTGTGTGTGTGTCAGAGTCCCAGAGAGTGACATAGCCGAGCGAGGCGGAAGTGATGTGTGAGGAAACTGCCAAGTGCATAGATTAGCACGACTGCCGGTAAATAGGTTAAATGAAACGCAAAATCTAGGAGTGTGAGAGAGAGCAGTTGCCGTCCGCTGGGGTGGGTGGCGAGGTGCGAGGTCGCCCTCGAGGAGGACGGGGGGAGACCCAGGAGGGGCGCCGCCACGCGGTGATGAAGTCAGTGAAGGGGGGCGAAAGGTGGAGGATGATGAGAGCACAGCCGGTACGGCTCGGCGGAAGCGTGCGAATATGAATGGAAAGAAAGTGAAACGACACTTAGCACGCGCTCAGGGCCAATCGTGGTATAGAAGGTGGAGTGAACAGGTGAGGGAGCTGCGTAAGTGTCTAATTGGCCGGAAAGAAAATAGTGATATCATCGTTTAATGGAAGAAGGTAAGGTCTGGCGGGTGTAGTTCAGAGGTTCTGCATACGTGGTATAACACGCGGGTCTTTCAGCTGGACGGGTTACGAGTTATTTTATGGTTAGTTTATAAGTTTTATATTATATATTGGGATATTTTATGTTGATCGGAGTATCCATGTGGTATTCAATGACTACAACTGTTCGCCAGTCCGTGTGACTTTCCCAATGCCCTATATTCTCTATATTCGTTCAGACAGCAAGATCCACGTATACATGATACCATAATAGCTATCATAGCACCGCGGGTAGATCTATAATAATGAAACATAGGAAAAAAGGTTACATTATAAAATCATTTTATGCTCTCTAGGAATTGAGTAGGTCCATATATTATGTGAATAAACGTCACCAACCTCTATCTAGAGGACGCTTCTGAACCTAATATGGCAGCAGACTTAGGATATTACTTGCAACCCTTATACGAGACAATTGGGACAATCAACTATAAGGCGACAGGTAGGCTTATAATAAGGCTTGAGACACTCATTGAGAGTGGGCGTAAATACTTAACAAACAATTAAGGGATAAGGAAAAGAGCAGGAAAAAATTAGTACATGCAGCATTAGATGAGTAAATAGACTTATAGTAGGTTATTCAAATTCGGAACAAGTGTTAGCAAAATGAGTTTCTTAATAATGGGATACCAGTGTATCAGAAAAAAAGTTTAACATAGAGAGTTAATAGGCACAAACTTGACATTGTAAAAATTTTGGGACCAAAAATTATATCCGAGACAAGCAGAGCCGTGAACTAATTTCCGTACATTGGTGCAAGAAGTGTTTAAACCATATTGCTAAAGCATCGATGGTAGAATCTGATGTAGCAGCGGTACTACAGGTGAAGTAGCATGGGTGCCAGTATTTTGTAGTGAATAAACCAAATAATCTTTACTGCAAAAAGTAGGTCTCACAACGTAGTTGTGCTAAAATTAGAATAGCATGAGTAGTAGGAGGCAGTTCAATAGGAGTGACGAAGTCACTTGTGAAGCAGTACAAAGACGAGCGACCTAACCGGTGAGGGAGCAGCTGCAGCAGAGAGGAGGACTGAGGTCGGTTATCTGTTACTTTCCGCAGCTGATTCGGCTGAAGGTGTTCTCCGTTCCGCGATTGTTGTAAAATGCCTCGGCTTCACGCGGAGTACGGTGTCAAACAGCTGTGGTAGTCTATCACACTAAATATTCGAAAAAATCTAATGAAAATCATACATGTATATCTCTCTCTCCAACAACTAATATCCTATAAGATTACAAACACTCGGATGAATGTAACCATCCACCTGACAGGGTCCATCGAAAAGTCACTAAATAAATCAGACTGTATCTATATCTATATTAGATGATGATAAAAAGGGAAGGAAAAATATTTCTCTTTGTACATTTTCCTTTTTCCTTTCTTGAGTCCTGCACAAAAAAATATTCCTCTTGAATTTTCTTTTTCTTTGTCCTTGGAAAAGACAGATTAATACTGGATATCAAGAAGAGACTATGGACATTTATACATTACAATCATATCTGACAAGTAGGCTCGAAAATTGAAGAATATCAATAATATCCTTTAAAATTTGAATCTATTCTGTTTTAAATCAACCGACTATAAATACAACTATCAGGTAATGCGAAACACCCCTGGAGGTGCTCCTTGTAAGAGAAGAAACGGCGGGTCTCTTGTGTCCCGCGATTTGTAGATTATTGGCAGCAAAATTTCCGTTCAACAAAGTCCAAATGGGTGCCTTAGCTTACAAAACTTTCGGCTTTGTTGCCATCTGCCTGGCACTTCTCAACAAGTCTCACGTGTCAAATGCAACAGTGGATTCTGGTTCAGTCAGTTTAGATTAAGAAAATAATCGTTCTGTTCAATGATGCATTTGTCGAGCACATTGATGCATTTTCACTGGTAGGTAGAGAGCTTTTGTAAATGAGTTCATTCACAATATGATTTCCGATTTACACACTCGTGTTTGCACACCCAGTTTAAAAGATTGTCCACCTTTCCTTTCATTTTCATGAGGAGTTCCCCTCTTCACTTTCACTGTCATTTACATGATATAATTAGTTCTTAGCTCATACTAATATCAGTTTATGTATACGAGTGTGGGTGCTTAACATGCAAAACGTCTGATATTGTGCATTGTTAAAAAAATCAAATGTGCAAGAAAAATATGATGAACTCGGATGACTATCTATCTGAAGTCGTGAACGCTACACTGGAAGAACGCTACAAAAACAAACGTGTAAGTTGGCCTTGTATATACCTAAGAGAGAGACCTCATGTCGATAAAACTGGATGGCGAGAGATATAAACTTATTGTGTGTAAGCCTATATCTGCGTGAAATGCTGGAACTTAAAGGCGCGGCAGTTATTACAAAGCCCGGTAGCCTCGCGTTCCGAGTTCACTATGAGAGCAGAATAATACCTGCAGAACTCTCGTCTACATCGGTGTTATTAGGTCCTTTTCTCTTTACATTTCCTTTAGTTATCTAATCATGCATCTGGCCTGCGATCACTTACCGACTAGAATTTGTTGACAATGACTACGAATGGTTATAAGTAATGGCGCTGCGCGTCTTCACTATCCACTGACCACAAAAAATATGAATCTCTAAGTAAGAAACAAGAAAATAAATTTGTCAAACTACTCTCGTTTGCAACTACAGACCAGTATTCGAGCTTGACTAGGCGCAAAATCTAGAAGACAATGGACAAACGAATTAACGTAAGTGTTTCAGTAACGAGACTCCGTCTTAAGTTCGGCACTCCAGGGCCCTCGGGAGGCGCAGCGGCGGCGAGAGGCCGTCGGAGGAGACAGCACAAGGGCTTCCTCTTCCGCCGGCCTACTTGATGAGGGGCAACTCCTGGTTGTCGCAGGCATCCATGTTGTAGTAGACGGCGTCCGAGTTGGAGTTGCAGGAGGTCATGGGCATCGCCGCGCCGTCGGGGTCCGTCTCCAGGCGCAGCGCCCCGTTCCGCTCGCGTCTGCTGGGAGGCCGAGGGAGGGACTGTGCGTTAGCCCTTGAGCGTCCGGGAATGGATGGGAAAGTCTATGGAAATGTATTTGAATATGGATCCAGAAGTTGGATGCGACCTTCGTATTCTCTCATGACTAATGCTCAACACATTTGCTATGCAAGACTTCATAAAAAGAAAACAGATTAATCAGTTCAATGAACAATTGATATGTAAATGCACCAATAAGATAAATGGATACATCGATGAAGTAATGATTTAGAAATTAAATAAAAAATTGATACTGAATTGAATAGAGCGTGTTCTTGATTTTAAAAGAAAGTAAAGAAATTCACAATGTATGTATTCTACATGTATGTTACAAAGGTCAATTTAGTCTTTGTTGAGAAAAGCCCTATTGTCTGCAGCCACTGCCTTGGCAGACCGACCTGGCCTTGTCGAAGAGCGAGGTGGGCCGCGGGCGCCGCACCGTGTGCAGCACTTTGCCTGGCCGCGGGAGCTTCACGAAGCACTTCCGGTACGTCCTGTTGAGCCGGCAGTGGCACGCGCCCACCTGTGCCCCCGGGGGAGAGGGATGCGTGAAGGGCGTAGTATTCCATAAGATATATACAAACACAGATTCACACACACACATATAGGTATTATTAGAAATAAAAGCATTTTATAAGTATAATGCAATTATTTCCTTGGTTCTGTGCTCTTGATTTCCCATATGTTGAAATGAGTGCACCAGGTAAGGTGACTTTGAGGAAGAGTATTCTTAGTTATGAAAAAGACATTAATACAATGAATTATTACGGTCTACTGCAAAGATCCCGAATGTTTTCAATTTGAAATCATTAGAGCAAATGTTAAGGAATCCAACTACAGATTAGGTGAAAGTGGCTGCGTAAAAGCGGTTCAGACTGGGTTGCTTCCACGGCGGGCTCTGTCCTAATTTAGGACCTTCCAAGGATTGTATGGAATTATCATTGTGCGTAATAGAATTCCCTCAGATGCCAGTTAGAATAAGAAAATCTGTGCCTTGATGTCAAGAAACCATACGTTTACAGGAATGTATGTAGGACTTGTACCGATCATGGGCCATACAGAGGTATTATTAAAAACCCTTGGGATTCTAGGGTTAAGAAAATTGGCCAAATAAGTACGCGTGTGCGCTTCGCAGAATGGGACAGCTTGCTCCTGAAACACATGTGACATATTTGGAGCTTATAACTCTGTCAGATTTGTTTCCATACTTGGATTTCCTAAGAATATGTTTTCCATGATAATAATTATGGAGCTGAAGAAATGACAGAAATTTTATAAATCTACAGAAACATCCTGGGCGAATGGGTGCTCAGAAGCACTTCTTACATTAATCAAAAGAGCTTTGGATCTGTCAAGATAGATCGAATCACCTAACTTTTTGGGAATTACTGACTGCCTACTTTGTTAAGTGAAAGAACCATAGAGATAAAGCCTAGTTCTGATAGTGATCATTCTGTTTTTGTTCTTTTAAATTTTCATCGGGAAGAACAATGAGAAAGGTCAGTGCTGGGATATGAGAGAAAGATTCACGCAAATTGTACTTGAATTTTTGAAAAGGTGGATGAGAATTTTTTTTTAATCTCTTGTGGTAAGACAAATGGCATCACAATAAAAAAATGTGAAAATAAAAAACAGTCTAATCCAGTAAGAAGAATTCAAGAGGTGTGTGGAAAATGGCAGAAATTGTAGAAGCGACTCCTGGAAAGGATAGAACAGTTAGAGATGTTTGTATAAGATAATAACCTAATAAACTGCATAGCAAGTATGAGGGAGAATCAGATACTAAGATTTGGTTATGTTGTCAGTCGAAGAAATTGAGGAATCTATTTAATGTAATCTGAATAAGTTGAGTTGCCTCACTATATTGATATATTGATGAATTAGTAAAATCAAAGCTATTTCTTTACGAGATAATCAGTTATTTCTTTATTGAGAAAGTGCCCTGTTTATTTGTGGGGCCGGGGATTGGGCAATTGAAGTAATAATCGAGTATTTCATAAAAATGCAGTTATTTACTTAGTACTGTTCTTTTAATTTTGCACATGTTGAAATAAATTTGTGTCGTGTCACGTGTGCATAAGAATGTGTGTGTGCTTTCGTCTTTAGGAAGGTGTAAAATTATGTGAGATTTAAATTAATATTCCTTACACGAGGCGAGATATACAATAATGTGAATGCTATTATATATTGATTTTGTATAATTAAACTTAAACGAATAAGAACTTTCTAAGTAACCTTAGAGGTTGAACTGTCCCAATAAAAGTGAAATCCTCATCGTGTCCTTTCATAACACGTCCCCTGAGTAACACACACATACACGGTGAAACCCTCCTCTACGTGACATGCACACTGACCACGACGATGAATATGAGCAGGGCCGCGGCCAGCGTGGCGAAGGCGACGTAGATGTTCTTGATGTGGTTGAAAGGGCGGTCGACGGGCAGGCGGACGTCGAGGAGGCCGTGGGGCTCGGCCGTGCCCACCGCGCCCACCGTCTCCAACACGGCCTCGTCTGCGGGTCGGGCGGCGGGGCGAGGTCATGCGGCGCAGGGAGGGGGAGAGAGGGCAGGTAAAGGGTCAGCCAACAAGAGTGAATGCGGGACCGAGGTGGCGGGGGTGAGGGGGGTTGCATGATTGCGGCGAGAGGGGGGGGGGGCGTGGAGGCACGGCAGCTAGTATAGCAAGGAGGATGGTTATGAGAATAATGGGATAAAAGAGCTGCCATTTACTTTAATAGTCAAGGTTATAATGATAGTCTGATATTAGTGATGATGACAAAGAAAAATACATATGATAATGATAATGAATTGAAACTGATGATCATAATGATAATGGTAATGATGGTGATAATAATATGGCTGCAATAAAAATGAAAATAAATGATTGTTATAATGATAATTATGATAACAACACCGATAATAATGATGAGAATAATAATGATACTACTACTATTACTATTACTATTAATAATATCAGTTATAGTAAGAACAATAGCAGTAATAATGATAATGATAATAATAATTATAATTGTAGTAATTATTATTGGTATCTTTACTATTATTATTCCTATAATTATGATGATAATAAAGGTGAATATGCTAATGATAATAATAATAGTAATGATGGTAATAATTACAATAATTAAAATGATAATGAATACAATAAAAAAGTGACAATAAAAATAATAAATATAATAGTAATAATAACAGTGGTAATGATACTGTTAATACTGGTAATGGTAATGATACTGATAACAGTAAAAAAAAATTAATAAATAAATAATAATGATAAAAAATAATAATGATAATAATAATAATAACAATGATGATAATGATGATAATGATAATAATTATAAATGATAATAATGATAACAATAACAATAACAACAGTTATAATGATGTTAACAGCAGTAACAAGAATACTGTGGCTGACAATGGCAATAATGATGATGATGATGAAGACAATGATGATGATAATACTAATAGTGATAAGAATGTTGTATAAATCATAATCGCCGTTGCAATCACTAATAATAGAAAATATACTAATCATACTTTTGCCGCTGATGATAATGACGATGAAGATGATACTGATATTAAAATAAAAAAGTAAGCTCAATAATTAGATCATAATGAATATAAAGACAACAGTCTTAGTTGTTTCAAATGGATTATTGAACTTAAAGATAAAAAGATAACTAATTTTCGTAAATCTCGAAATTGTGCCTCAAGACAGAACATTCAGGAAAATGAAATCCAACGAAGAAATATACTTCTCTGAAACCTTCCGGATGGGATGGTAGACATGAAAAAATATAATGCATGTGTATACATTCCACACACTCACACACACACACATATGCATGTGTGTGTGTGTGTGTGTGTGTGTGTGTGTGTGTGTGTGTGTGTGTGTGTGTGTGTGTGTGTGTGTGTGTGTGTGTGTGTGTGTGTGTGTGTGTGTGTGTGTGTGTGTGTGTGTGTGTGTGTGTGTGTGTGTGTGTGTGTGTGTGTGTGTGTGTGTGTGTGTGTGTGTGTGTGTGTGTGTGGGTTGGTGGATGTTTGGGTATAATAACTTTTGAGAAAAAAAGTTTGTAAACTAGATGATATAATTTTCTTATCAAAAGGTATAGAAAAGAAAGTCAAGCTTCTTATGCATACTGCGAATACAAAATAAAACAAATGCATATATATATTTGAAAATTATAAGTCAGGAATGTAACTTTTCAAAAAGGCTTTACTTTAAGAATATTCATTACCTAAGGTGCATGCATCTAACAAGCATATGCGGTTGCCGTTTAGGCTACATGCTATTATTCTACTCTGACGTCATAGCCTTTCCCAAGGTTGAGTATGGAACTGTCACTTGT
>NW_020872348.1:216336-221336 GCF_003789085.1 Penaeus vannamei | reverse complement strand
GAGAAATGTTGATAGTAATGATAACAGTGATAATATCAATAATAATCACAATCATGATAACAACGACAACCATACCAAAAACAGTAATAATAGTAATGATAAAGATGACATAGTAAAGAAATGGTTTGTCAAAAACAGCATATCACACAAATTATTCCCGATAGCGCCACGATACACTAATCCACACCCAACTAATCTAAGAAATTCTCAATGCTGATGATATTGAGGATGATAATGATGCCCATCGACTAATAACACATATAACTACCAGAACAACTCACGTCGAAAGACAACCACACTGATATTAACGTTATTACCTACTCTCATACCCCTCTCACTCACTATTAAAAATTTTCCCGCCCCGGCATATTATCGAGTGTCATGTTCTTGTAAATTGATATCGATCCAATGATGATAACAATACCAATATGCCCAATAACCCAGACACACGACACATATAATGATAGATAATAATATAATAAAATAAGCTCAGCTAGTATTAATAATAAAATCAAGTGCTCCACTCAATAATGATTTAAAGATAACTATGCATAATTTTAAACACTACAGCAAAGTCAAGATCTACAAGATCACTGATAACATTGTTAAAACACAATTATAATGAAAAATTATGATGATGAATTATCATTAATAATAAGAAAAGGAAACACACAGAGTAATATACTTGCATACATACACTCCAATACGCCAATCAATGCTAATGACAGTAATGAACAGCTACCATCTATAACACTAATATTCTATCATAAAGCATCGAAATGATAACTAAAAAAACTAATCTCCGATCACATGTTAAACAGTAAGGAGAAAAGTAAGTAAAGGAAGAATGACAACCCGGTCACCTGAATTACTATAACTTAACACCCCTATACTGCCCCTTACTAACTACTGCTGCTGTGCTCGTGTGTGTGCCTGTGAATCATGTGACGATTATGCTGCTCGTGATGTAAAACATATAGAATACCCTACTACCTACTACCTACCCTACCCCTCACCCCTATACCACCCCTAACCCAAGAGACCCATTATATATACTTATACCGCACCCTACTAACTATTTACTACTACCCACCCTATAGTCACTCACTCCATAATGATACTATAACATACTACCCTATTATATAACACTAAACCTATAATACTCACCTATAGCTAGCTATAACCCTAGTATATACCTAATATCACCTACTACTATGCTACTATATATACTCTAACCCTACCTACCCTATGCTAGTATACCTACTCATATACTCTATCCTATACTCATACCTATATACCCTCTACTTCATCCCTCACATCACTATATATATAACCCCTATAACGTCATAAATACCTAACTACCACTATCCACTACTGCTCATACTCACTCCCCTATACCTACCCCGGAACATCTACCTGACCACCTCATACATATATAACCTAATTACCATATACTACACTATATGATATATAGCCCTACTATATACGTCACTACCATATATATTATATACCTATATATATATATATATATATATATATATATATAATATATATATATATATATATATATATATATATAATATATATTTTACATACACCACATATATAATCTAGATTTGTCAGACCGTGTTTTTTTTTTTTTTTTTTTTTTTCCTGCGTCGTCCCGATACTGATCTGCGCGCCCCGTGTAGCCTCTGCCGCACAGGCACTGGAACCCGCTCACGATGTCGACGCAAGTTCCGCCGTTGATGCACGGGCTGGATTCGCACTCGTTGTACTCAAACTGGCACCGCGAACCTCCGTATCCTGCGGGCGATGAAACACAACTTTCATTGATCAGTAGAATCAGATCGAGCGTTGAAGGTCAGCGGTCTTAGCGATCTGAGATGAAAAACCGCCGGTTGTTGCCTCTGCAGATCTAAGGCCCGTGCTTTTAAAACCTTTCGCCAGGGGTGGCATTCGATTTCGCCGGGCGATCGGGAACTCCGTGCTATTAAAAGCATGGCAAGTGTTCGCCAGGCGATCTTTCGCCAGGGCTGGCGTAGGATCGTACTGGAACAGCCTGGCGAAGCAAAGTCGCGAGAGCCCTCCCTTTCCCATTCTCTTGCTTTCAAATTATGAATTAGTAACATATTTGTGTATAATATGGTATAGGAATCACATTGCAATTTTAGAATATCTGAAAATCACAATTTATTATGAAATAACGTATATACACGTAGCTTTTCCAAGACCATCAATGTTCCAATCGAGAGCTCAAGACATCAGCTGTATTCCTGACCCCCTCCCCCTTCCCTGAGATGAGCTATTTAGACTTAAGCTGTTATTTTGGTTGTAGGGATAATTTTCTCTCGAAAAATATTAACATAAATGTTTTAGGTATAGTAAAATGGTTATTTCTTAACTCCTTTGTTTAAGTATAAGGTTATTTTTTGTATAAAAGTATAAAATTGATATAGTATAGAATAAAGTATAGTATAGTATAAAGCATAAAGTTAACTTTGTTATAGTATAAAGTTAATTTTTAACTCCTTTGTGATAGTAAAAAGTGAGACTATTACGAAGATAACATTTTCGTCTTCTCCTGAGGTTAATAATTAAGTTTAGGTCATGTTAGGTAAGATATGGTAAGGTAAAGTAGGATTAGGTTAGTAATTAACACGGGCTCTTTATAGTCCTTTATGAGGTTCCGAAGGACTTTTTTTTTTTTTTTTTTATCCAAAATGGATATAGGAGAGGGCCGACAAACGCTGTGCACTGCAGGTGTAAACAAATTTGCGTTTACCGTGTTTTTTCAGATGTTAGCGCCTGGCGATCCCCCGCCATGGCGAACGTTGGGTTTTAAAGCAAGGCCTTCCTCACTCAGATGATCGCCTGGCGCAGCTTCGCCAGGCGAACGCCAGCACTTTTTTTTTTTTTTTTTTTATAGATAATTTACCACCCCTTATTACGAGGTGGCACGGGTTCCGCTGACACCACCCGTTTATAGTTCACTTTATGATAGTGAATCTTTCGGAAGGATATATTTATTCATGTGAACTTGAGAAAAGTGGTGATGAAGCAAGGCTTCATCTCTTGAAGTGGTGGTGACACTTGTGGTTGACATCTGGATGGATGGGTGTCAAAAGTGTGGCCGAAAGATCAGCCTAGTTGGAGGCGTACTCCATAAACAACGACGGCGCTCCGCTACTGCTGCAAAAACCGCCCATCAACGGTGCTGGAGGCCGGAGACAATCCCCAGGACTGGACCCCTGGCCGCCTGAGGCATCCGCCGAACTGCCCGGTGTCGACCCCAGGAAGGCGCGAATCTCCCTCGATGACGCCCCCTTCTTCGCCTTTTGTACGGCTCGCTCCGGCGTTCTCCACCGAGGCCAGCCTGGCAGCCGTAGCTGAAGTGGGCCGCAAGGTCCGTGGCAGGCGCCCCAACTGCCCCGACGCCTGGTCGTTGGCGCCTCGTACCAAGCGGAAAGGTGGCCGGCCTCAGTAAATACTGACCGAAGCTCGCCACACGCTAGGAGAAAGGGGTGAAGAGAGCGCCGCAAAAGAGTCCCGCACCGACGTCGTATCTCCGCCAGAAGGCCCGGCAGAGGTCCCAGGAGGGAGACGATGTACCGCCTCATCACACCGAAGAAGAGGCCGCCCCGGCAGGAGCAGCAGATCAGGGGTCCATCCCTGCATGGAGTGACTCGCTCCCCGGCGACCGCTGGCAACATCGAAGGATCTTGGAGAGGAAGACCGAACGAGGCGACACTCGTTGAAAGGGTCCGAGAAGGCACACGTCGTCGAAGGCAGCTCGTGCGGAGCTGAGTGGATATCTGGGAGAGGAGGTTCTGGGAGAGATGTTGCCGCCGCGGCCGCCGGGAGACGAGTGAACGCCAGCGCGGGCAAAAGGTTTTAAAAGTACGGGCGTAACTCTCACCTGGCAAGCAGAAGCACCTGACGCCCTGCGACTGGGTCTCCACGCAAACGCCGTGAATGCAAGGGCTGTTCGCGCAGGCCTCGTCGTTGTTGCTGCTGAGTTCCGTCACTTCCTCGCGCTCGCTGCACTGCGTCCCTGTCCAGCCGGGGGAGCAGAGGCACGTGTAGGCCGAGTGGTTGCCCGTGCACGTGCCGCCGTTCTGGCAGGGTCGAGACTCGCACAGGTTGGTCCACTCCTCGCAGTACCGCCCTCGGTACCCTGAGGGAAGGATCCAGGTTAGGAAGCCTGGTAGTTACGGTATAAGGGAGCTCGTTTAGTGGAGAGGGATGTATCTTGAAGAGATAACGCACTAGATAATTAAATTGTTGAGATACAGTGCGCCATCCTCCAGCAAGGTTCATCCTCTGCCCATCATCCCTGCCGTTTTGACCAATGAAATGACTGCATGGAATATCGCTTTAAAAATATTTTGCGGTAGCTTTCATCGTATTGACATAGTAAGTTAGTTTTCATAAGAGAAAGAATAAACGAGGAAGACCCCAAAAGGCGCTCGCAGGCAGAAGGGCAAAGCAAGGTCTCCCCGGAAAAGAGACCTCTGGATAAGATAAAAATGAAGAGTGAAATACTTTGCCTTAGTCGTTTGCAGCGTTATTCACTTGCTATTCAACATCAAACAGCGTTATAAAACGGTCTACTTTTGCATAATAATATTTTCTGAGTGAAATATTCATATAATGCATCGCTATTTTGGATAAGATTAAACAGAAAATCCCTTTTCAATTATTAAAAATCCAGGCAATCACTCAACCATTTTCATTTTATTCTTATTATCATCAATATTATTATCATTATTTTTATATTATTATCATTATCATTATTATTATTATTATTATTATTATTATCATTATTATTATATTATTATTATCATTATTATCATTATTATTATCATTATCATTATTATTATTATTATCATTATTATTATTATTATCATTATTATTATTATCATAATCATTCTCAATATTAGGTTTATTATTATTATTATTATTATTATTATTATTATTATTATTATTATCATTATCGT
>NW_020872348.1:181336-186336 GCF_003789085.1 Penaeus vannamei | reverse complement strand
CCTCATCACCACCACCACAAGATTATCACCACCACCATCAGCAGCAGCAACACCACCATCGTCCTCATTGTAGGAGCCAGAGATAAGTTTGAATTTCTTTTAAGTAATACATCATTAGCTTATAAACGACATAGTAAGCTTGATTTAAGCATGTTTTCCACCGCACTGGGATGGAAAGAGTAGTCAGATTGCACCTTAATCCTCATTTCACTTTAAAGGAAAACTTGTGTAACCTTAAATTTTGCAATGCAGTTTTTAGGGTCCTTTGCAGGCTAGATCAAGTATTGAATTCAGTTTGCTTTGTGCTGTTCGCATCTCAACTCACACAACATCACACTGGCCAGTTCTAGAACCATATAAATAACTTGCAGGCAACATTTTGCATCCCAATAACTTTAGTCCTTTTGCTGACTGTATCATCAGATAGAATAGCTCACTAGAGACATTAGCAAGCTATGACTTTTTAAAATTATTTATCTGTTTTGGTTACAAATAAATAGAGTGGTTACCGGACTTCAGTACTGAAGCCGAGTTCTCTCTAGTCTTATCTGAATTTGAGCCAAACAGATTCAGAAATTACTTTAGCTAAGTTTGGGAATGATATTTAAGGAGTTCTGCCTGGAACAGTCTTGATCCAGATCCTGATTTTATTAAATAAGAAAATTTGCTAAATATTATAATCTAATTAAAACACAGTTAAGAGCTAATAAATATTATAATCTAATTAAAACACAGTTAAGAGGCAGGCGGAGGTGAATGAGTAACCAAGACCTGCGTCTGAGCAGTGGAACCCTTGATTAAAGTCCCGTTGAACTATTTTGCTTTATCTTTCTTTGTAGTGCTGCACTAGCCTGAGTGAATGTCCTTCCTAACAACCGTTTCAGTCCAGTTAAGGGCCGCTAACGCTCGAACTCTGCGCTGCGAGAAAATCACTTGAATGGCCCACAGCTGCAGGAGGCGCAAGAAACTGCTCCATAGTTAAACGTGGGTTATATATCCGTAGAGTTTTGTCCATCGTTCATTGTAATTTTCACTCTTTAGATCTTTGTCATATCATGCAGAGTAGTATTCATTTTACTGTTAATGTACAAAAGAAATGCTATTTTCTCACTCTACTGATATCAATATTTCAGTGATAACAACGATAACGCTAAGAAAGCAACGTTAACAATTATAATTTATAATGATATTAATTAATGACCATACTAGTATTACCACAATATTACTTTTGTTACGACAAATAATGATAATAACATAGAATATTGCAATAAGGGCCATTGTATAAGTAACAATGTTAACAATGATGATGATTATGACAATGATGACAGTGATACTGTAAATAATGATAATAATGATAAGAAGATTTAGAGTAATGATTACAGCAATCATAAAGATTGAGATAATCTGATACTGAAGATAATGGTAATATTGTTGATGATGTTAAGAGCAATAGTAATCATAACTAGTAAAGACAATAACAATAACGGTAATCATAATAACTGCTTGTAATAATGATGACAACGATATTGATAGTAATAATGATAAAATGATAATGATAGTACTAATACTGAAGCTAATTAGAATAATGTTAATAATAATGATATTAATAATGATGATGATAATGATAATGATGATATTAATGATAATGATATTCATAACATTAATTGTAATAATAACAATGATAATGATAATAGCTATGGCAATACTGATAAAAAGCAAAACAACAACAAAGATAATAATAATTATATCATCATCACCAATGATGATGATGATGATAACGATGATAGTAATAACAATCGTGATTATATCAATTATAACAAATTGACAATCGATAATAACAACAACAATAATAAAAATGATAAAAATTAAGAAGATAATTATGCTGATAATGATAAAGGTGGTGATGATTGCCACAGTTACAGGAACAAAAACAATGATCATCATCACCATCATCATAATAATCATGATCATTATAACAATAATGATGAGAATAATGATATTCATAATGATAATGACAACAACAATGATAATAGTATTAATAATAATAATAATAATAATACTGATGGTAATATTGATAATAAAAATGATAATATTGATAATAATAATAATAGCAATAAGCACAAAAATAATGATAATAATGGTGATATTAATGATGGTAAATGTAATGCTGATGATCATAATGCTAATAACAATGATAGCAGCGACAACAATCCAATGATGACAGCAGCACTAGTAGCAATCATAACAACAGCAAAATACTTGATTATCCTTTTCGTTGTTATCGTATGTATTACTTCCATTAATCTCAATTCTTTATTCGTTTACACATACATTAAATAGTACATATATACAAATATTTGTTACAGGATTGTTTTTCTTTTTAACTGTATTATGACAATTTTTATCATTCTTACCACTGTTATGGCGGTCTAGTTCTTCGTTCTGTTGTTATTTTGCTGAGTCTATTATCGTTGTCGCTATTCCTAGCATTATCAGGACGACTCCTATTACCCCTGACATGATAACCATAAACTTTACCATTACCCTTTTCACAATTATCAACGCTTTTCCTGTTATTACAACAGAATCTTCCTGCCCCCTCCAGCAGCGCAACCCTTGCAATGGCAACAGCATATAAGAAGAGCAGTTTTCTTTATTTACTCAGCGGACAATAGAGGCGTTAATCGGGCGGCCCCAAGTTCGAAAACATCCCTCATCAGGCGCCGCAGCTGAGGCTCGCCGCTGGAGCCTCTTCGCCACTGAGATTAATGAGCCCATCGAGAGAAATTAATCACGCGGCAGCGATGGAGACTCTGTTGGGAACAGGTTCTCCAAGACTCCTTCTGCCGAAGGTGCCTTGACGTGTCATATGTCTAAAAGAACATATATATATATATATATTATATATATATATATATATATATATATATATATATATATATATATATATATATATATATATATATATATATATATATATATATATATATATATATATATATATATATATATAATATATATATATATATATATATATATATATATATATATATATATAATATATATATATATATATATATATATATATATATATATATATATATATATATATATATATATATATATATATTATATATATATATATATATATATATATATATATATATATATATATATATATATATATATATATATATATATATATAATATATATATATATGATAGAAAAACCCGCAATGCACAAACTAGATTTACTGAAGAAAGTAACACTTTCTTCAATAAGTCTACTATTGTGGTTTTTCTACGTAGTATCAACACGGTAGTTTTTCCATTCATATATATATATATATATATATATATATATATATATATATATATATATATATATATATATATATATATATATATATATATATATATATATATATATATATAATATATATATATATATATATATATATATATATATATATATATATATATATATATATATATATATATATATATATATATATATATATATGTGTGTGTGTGTGTGTGTGTGTGTGTGTGTGTGTGTGTGTGTGTGTGTGTGTGTGTGTGTGTGTGTGTGTGTGTGTGTGTGTGTGTGTGTGTCGTGTGTGTGTGTGTGTGTGTGTGTATAAATACATCGATGAATCTGAAAATGCTCTCTTATCGAACCTCATTTGTATCGATGTCTGTTGTTTCTGTTGCTGATGTTGTTGTAGCTGCGACTGTAGTAGTTGTTGTTGCTGCTGTTGTGGTCGCGACGGGCGTTGTGACTGGAGCTGGCGTGGGCGGCGTGGGCGTTGGTTGAGGGACGTACTCCGAGGATGTGGGCGGGGTATAGTCCGGAGGCGCCTGGAGGATGACCTCCAAGGTGTCTCCATCCTGCAGGAATACTCGCCGGTGGACGGTGGTGGACACGCTGCACTTGAGGGGCGGCAAGCACGACCTCGGGACCTGCGGAGGAAGAGGCAACGCTTGAAACGAACGGATGTGTGACGGCCAACTCCTGGAGGAAAACATCTCCGGAGTTCGCTTGGCATATTGCAAGCATCTTAACTAATGACGGTATGACCTGAAGCAGAACTTAAATAGTTCATGCAAAGAAATGTTGGAATAAGTTTAAGACTAAGTTCGTCGACTCAAGGAGTATGCCTGCCGACGCTCCTGCCACCTGCTCCTGAAACGTCTAGTTAGGAGGACTTTAGGAAGAGGGCGACTGCGTTCAAGATTATGAAACCGATATAAGTATAAAAAACACATATAAGATCAAAACATATCTGTATCCTAGCACCGCATTGGTGTTTTTTTCTGCTATTCACCCGAGGAAAGACCGCCGCGTCATGCACCTCTCCCAACGAACGCGGGTTTAGCGGACAGCACAAACAAAAGACACGGAGGCGCGAGGAGACGAAAGCCGGATAAGATGAGCCAAATGCTCGTCTCCCTCCGAGGGCGTGAAGTGCTCGCGAGCGTCCCTCGTCGCCCTCCGCCGAGGCTTCCCCGCCGAGCCCCGACCCGGCCTCCCGTGGCGCCCTTCGCGGCCGAGGACGCACGGCGGTGAATAACGCACGTACCTCTGAATCCCTTGCGCCGCCCTGAAAGCCCGAGTGTTGGAAACTTGCATAGAGAGCCAAGCGGAGAATATTCAAGTTGTTTGTTCAGGCTCCGTGCGGCGGAAGCGGTTTAAAATCACTGGAGTGGCGGGAGGAGGAGGCGCGCCGCATATCCCTTCAGCTCCTTATCCATGCCTCGTGATAATTATTTACAGCGCTATTTATACGTTTTCTTTTTACTCAGTATCTTTTCAGCAGCACTTTTTGAGATTCTAAAAGTACAAATTAAGAGTAAAAATGTTCTGGTGCTGTCAAGAATGCCAACGTTTCCAGAGTTTTTTTTTTTTTTATCCCTCTAAATGTGTGTGTGTTTTTTTTGTGTATGTAACGATAAGTTATAAAATAAGCACTGCAGCCACGGAAGACCAAGAGAGCAAT
>NW_020872348.1:156807-171236 GCF_003789085.1 Penaeus vannamei | reverse complement strand
AAGCCAATGCGCCTTCGTCACATCACGGTTCTCCTTGGACAGTTGGAAACTCGAGTGTAACCAGGAAATAACTGCCTAGAGCTTATCATAATTCGGAAAAACCGTTAATTTATATAATGTTATCATGGGATACAATAACTAATTTGCAACCAGGTCGTGTGTAACTCAAACCGCAGTATTTTACATGCTGAGGACGCTGCTGTTAAATGATAAAAACAAACAACTCTCTGTACAGCGCACTTAGCAAGGACACGAGTAATATTGCTAATTAATTATAAATGCATAAGCCAGTGCATCCTGAACAGTGAAAATTTATAATTCAATAGCGACCCCGTCATATTCATGCGCCCGCTAGAACAGCGAGGGAAGCGGATTCGGTGCCAAGTTGAGAAAGATTTCTTGTCGGCGCTCGAGAGGCGCCGCGGACGGCAGCGGGGCGAGCCCGGAGGAAGAGGAGTCGGAAGGAATGAAAGTTCGATAAACAAGTTGATCTAGAATGAAAGCAAGATTTGTACGTCAACTCCAAAACAACATGAGCGTTCATCATTGTCGCACTTTTTTATGCTCAAGTACTATGAAAGCTCGCCCAAATCCCATCAGGTTGTGTTTACATTCAGGAAAACTCCCAATGTATCTGATAGTATTTGCTTTTGCGGGGTTAAGAGTTACAAATAATAAATAACCAGTGATTAAAAGAAGGGTAATTGAAATGGTTTGCTCCGACGTCATGAAAATTACGATCTCCGAGAGTTTTAACACGCTCAATTACATAAAACCCCAAAACCTCATTTCACAAGACTTGTCACACTCTCCCATCTTCCACGGAGACCAAAAGCAGGAATAATGAAACAAATGATAGGTACAGATAGATTAAAATAAACTAGAACCGACATAAGAGCAACTTTTTTATCTTCCCGCTCTCTCTTCCCGGCTTTCATCGCGACCAGCCCTGTGAAACAAAAACGTCTTAGCCGCTAAAGTCACTTCTTTGTTTTCACTTCTCATTCGCAGAATAGAATCTCCTCCGTCCGGAAAGGTTCCTCCCGCCTCTGCGAAGGCGCCTGGGGGAATTAATCTCGGGAAAACTTGAAACTCGCGTTATTGGAAGAGGACCCCGCCCCTAGGATCAGGCCTCATATATGGCCGGCGCTAAAGCTGTCCTGCCTTCTTCAGGAATTATTCCGCTGACATATGGCTCCATGATGCTGGCTGGGGGAGGGGAGCATACGTCCATCCAAAAGCGCAAAAACTATCATTGTAATTGTACTCCATAACATAATCGTATGGAGAGAGAGGAAGGTGAGGGAGGTAGGAAAGGGAGGAGCCGAGGAGCGAGAGAAGAGAAGAGAGAGCAGAGAAGAGCAGAGAGAGAGAACAGAGAGAGAGCAACACCACGCAAGGCAAGATAGTAGAAGGAATAAAGAGAGAAACAATAGCATAGAGGGGAGGGGGGGGCAGATGTAGATACGAAATATTTGCAGTGTGCAACGAATTCCTAACGTAGAATACAGGAGGGCGTGGGCCTCTCCATTTACCCTCCCCTGCGCACTCTTCCCTTCCGCTGCGCGCCTATGTTGCTCTTCACTCTCAGCATATTATATAAGATGCAGAGTGAACGCGCCCGAACCGCTCCGCCGACCTTCCGTACTTATCACTAGACTATAATACTCCGTCTGATATTCTATCTATGAGCAGTACTGAATAAGAACCGCATATTTACCACTCGCAGTCTTAAGACTATACAGTAGTGTAGGAGATCTGACGGCCGATCTACGAGCCGAGCGAGGACTCCATATCTTCCCGGCCAGTTGTTACAAAGGAGAAAGTGAAATAGAGAGCTGCCTGGAGCCTCTCAGTCTCAAGTCGGGCATTCTTATGGATTCGTGTTCAGGCATCTGGAGAAGAGGAAGCGGACTGGATTCTCTGAGTGTAAAAAGTGAGGAGCTGCCCCCTTTGAATAAGGCGCTATGATATCCTGCTGGCGAGGTGACGGCGGATAGGCGGTGCGGTACGGGTGGATATATATAATATTATTATATATAAATATAAAAACTAATCGTGTATGTGGGTGTCGGATTTGTTAAATAGCAATAAATGCAAGGAAATGTAGGAATGATTATAACCCAAAAGATCATCATAGTAACAGCGATACTAAAAACAATGGAGATAGATGTTTAATTATGATAGAATCGGTGATATGAGATAAATGATATGAAGGATGATACTACTGCTAATACTGCTATTACTACTAATGAAAATAATGATAATGATCATGATAATAATAATGATGGTAATAATAATAACAATAATAATGATAATGATAGCAAGAATAATTAAACAGTGATAATAATGATATATTAATTACCTAATTTGGCAATAATCTACAGCTTGAATTTGATAATGCTGACGGGCAGAATAATAGAAAACATTAGTATCAAGACAATAATGATAATAATGATTACGATGATAATGATAATGATAATAATGATGGTAGTAATAGTAATGCTACTGCTACAACTATTACAATTGCTATTAATAATAGCAATTCTGAAAATAAGAATCGAAAGTAAATCAGCGCACACTTCCGGGCCCCAAGCGCGGCATTAGCAAGCTCGAGGACCCCATCTGGACGACACCTGTATTACGGCTAAGACTCGTTCCGGGGCGAATGGGCGCCGGGCCGGACTGCCTTGGGCTCGTGGAACGAACCCTAAGAAAGCGGGACAAGAAAGCTGTTCCACTCTTCTGTCTGCTCTCCCTTTCTTTTTTATTTTCTTTTGTGTGTGTGTGTGTGTGTGTGTGTATGTGTGTTTGCCTCGCTCTCTTCTGTTTCATGTATATTCCTTTTCCGGATCCATTAAACCGGCCCGCTGGCAGTGCACCATTTTTGTTTTTATTTCACGGCTATTCTAAATCACTGGAGCAGAGGCCCGTTCTTTTCCCACAGATCGGGAGGATTATTATCCGGCCATCCTCGCAGCCACAACCTATAACGGCGCGGCCACCTACACGGGCCGCAAACTTTATTTCATATTCTAGTGTATTACAACTCGCTCATGGATTTTTCATACAACCAGGCAGAAGCGAAATACGTTTGTCCACAAATATAACATGCATTCATGACAGAACTTTACATTCCGCAATTTTCATTCGTCACCGGCGGCCAGATGCGGCACCGGAGGGTTGCCAGCGCGATGAGGCGGAAATATTTGTCCTGCAAATTGGGTTAGAAATAATCAGTTTATTTGCTGCTTTAACTCATGGTCTCTGGGTCGCTTATCTGTCTGTCTATCCATTTATCAATCTATCCATCCATCTATATCTGTCTGAAAGTATCTTTCTATATCTATATCTACTTTTTCTATCTATCTATCTTTATGGCTGTCTGTCTGTCTATCTCTATATAACTGTATTTATTAAGTTAAACTATTTATACATCTATCCATTTGTATCTGTCAGTCTATATCTATTTGATTACCTATCTATCTCTCCATCTATTTTTCGATCTATCTATCTATTCCTATATCTGTTTATACACACACGAACGCGCGCGTGTGTTGGTTTGATTGTTTGCTTGCGTGTGTGCGGGTGTTTACTTTCGGGCCGAAAGGCAGTTCCTTCCCCGCTCCGCCAGCACCCAAAGAGTCTGCAACCCGATTTCCATTTCAGAGCGACGTATTTACATCTCGAAATCATCAAAGTGATTACATGTTCGTGAAAAGTAATTAGGGAAAACCTAGAAATCATACCGCCAATGTTTTCAGAATTACTCCAAATTCTGCCCATGGATATTGAGGTCAGGTTATTGAACCGTGACATTTATCTGGCAAAACTGAGCTGCAATGGCCTGGCCCTCAGCCTCGCCGCCCTCGTATTTTCATGGGCGCTGGAAGTGGTCAGCCGAAATGGCCATCGCACCTAATTTCGCAAATAAACGAAACAACAAAATCATTCCTGCGACGTCAGCTGCAGCCACGCCTTTGCGCCGCTACAGATGCTTTGGCCAACTATGCCTTTGTGACGTATGTGGATATAAATATTGTGCTGTAAACACAAAGTTAAATAACAAAGTCGCTCTTTATGGCGTACCACTCACCTAACATATAGAGCTGATTAATATTCGCGTATGAATCTAGCACTGGCTTTTGATGCATTGGAAACCCACTGCAAAATTATTTACAACATTTGCAACGCACGAGATTGGCGAGGGGATAAGCCCCGCTGCCAGCGCAGCGGCCTTCCGCTCGCGTCTCTTCTCGCCCTCCCGCGGCGTTATTATTATTATTATTATACCAATTATTATCATTATTTATTACTAATTATCATTATATTTTTCTGCGCGCTGGCCCTTGCCGGACGAAGATCAAATCGCTTAATCTCTGCTTTCCGCCGGCCGTTTCTCCAAAGAAGAAAAATGAACAGAGAACGAACGAAAAGGATATTCAGAAAACGAAGCGAAGCGTGGGACTGTGTGCAGGCTGGATGAAGAGATATGGCCACGGAGCTCGAGCCTTCCCGAGAAGAGAAGAACAGCGCGCCGGAGGAAGAAAGATTCGGTCCTGAATTCTTCTAACGCCAGTCTCCTCGTGAACAGGGGTAGGACCCTAAGAACCATGCAATAAAACTCAAGAAGGAAGAAGATCCCTTAACTGGAAGGGAAGATCTTCTGCGCGAAATCACCCTTCTGCCTTTTTTTTCTGCCTCATTTTGGGGTCATGTCGTCGGGGGCGCCGGGGCGAGTGCAGGCCGGAGAGACGATGCACTCGACACAAGTTGAAGTGGCAAGACGCCCAGGCAAAAGGTGTTGTGGGTGTGTCTGAGTGCTCTTGCTTCGTCTCCAGTGGTGTTCGTCGTTTGCAGGCGAGAAAAATAAAATGCCTGAATGACGGTGACCTTTCAGCAGAAGGGTAAACAAAATGTCTTTTTTTTTTTTTTTTTTATATCATTCCTTAGCATTATGCACATTTTGGTCTTCTCTCCATAGAGCGCAATCATCACGGGTTATCGGGACACACACGCACACACACACACATTCCGCATACCCTTGAACAGATTTAGAATTGGAATATTCAAAGAAATATATAAAGAAATATTCCTATTCACTCGTTTAATCAATGCAGGAAGAAATTCTTATCTTTCCCACCGAGTCAGCGAAAGAAAGTGGGAAAATGTCTGGCAGTTACGAAAGGATGAAAAAATTTGTACGAGAGCGGCCTGCTGTTGAGTGACTATATCCATCATCTGAATTCGGCTCGCGCCCGGACCGCAGGGCGAGGGACCTCCCTTGCAGAAAAGGCTCGCGCTCTCTCTGGCACCAGAAACGCTTCGTTTCCCTACGCTTCGCCACGTTATTTGCTCACTATGTAACATGTAATATGGACAATACTGAATACACACAGGATATGCAGTGTACTCCATCGGTACATTTCTGTTTATTAACCGAATTATAAACTGTAGGAAGTCGTCATGGGCAACACTGCGACACGACCAATTTGAAGTAAAATAAGCTGTAGTGTTAGTTATTGTTTCATCCATACACTGTGGCATTCCAGGGGAAATGTCGCTGGGCAAAAGGGCAAAATAAAGCCCAGGAAAAGTAGAGTCCGTCCGGCGCGAGGCCGCCCGTCCCCCGCGGCTGTCGACGCACAAGCTCGGCTGTTTTTGCAGCGGCGGCGGCAGGGAAGACAGAAATAACAGCCGCCTGACCATTAGTGACCTTAACGTTGATGGAAACTTTATTTCATGTATCTCATTCTTTATTTGTTGTTTATTCTTATTCGTTTATTTGTTTGCAAACTTATTTTGTTAGTTACCTATAGATGCAAGCACAGCCCCAACGCGCAGGCACTCCAACGCGCTCAGGTGGTAGTGCGTCCACCTGAAAAACTGAAGAGAAAAAGGAAGAAGATATGTATGTGCTGTGTGTGGTTAAACATCAGAATCTTGTGTTGTGCAGATATGTGGAATAACATGTGTGTTTGTGGACCCTTGGAGTTTCGATGAATTTTAAAATACTGGGCTCAGTTCTTGATAGTGTTTCTAGGGTAAATATTTTTGAGTCGCTCGCTCTGCCATTTCTTTATAGATTACATTGGTTTCTGAGATAAAGTTGTCTTTGTCATTGAGATGTGTAAGACAGTTAGTGTAATATTGGTGGCTTGTGCCGTCATTTATGAGAGGTGATAGAGGCCTTGTCGTCGCCGCCCGTGTTGCGCCTCGGCAGTTGATGCAGGCATTATACACCCTTTGAATGAAAGCTACCTGAGTGCAGCAGTATTAACAAAACACGCTATATTTATATGTACACATTTACAAAATTCGAACTCTCTTGCATCATCATAGTTGAAATTACCATTCTATGAAATATCTCTATATAGAGACCGACTGCATTTTATGAACTAATAACAGTTGCCTCCGTCTGCGTACTGCCAGCCTCAATATAATAATCTCGTATAAACTTTATCCCACCGTCATGAAGTGTTAACTCACAGCCAGTTAAATTCACCCCTTTCACATACACCTGTGCTGTCTCCCGCCTTGTGGCCTCGCCCATAAATCTCTCTGGCCATTATATAAAGGAAGGCTCTCATAAATATCTGAGTGTTCCAGATCCAGGCGCTATTTTATTTCGTGCCGATAACTGGATCCTGCGACGCGATCTCTCGATGCCGATGGTTAGAATATATGATCGTCAAGTTTTTTTCCCTTCTGGCTTTTCATCGGAGCATTAACCCGGCCGCCGTTTTTGGACTGCCATTTAACTGGCTTCGTTGACGATCCACCAAAAGCATTGTGGAAGTCATTTTTCGAAGTGTTAGGTTCTCATCTTTAATAATCTATATAGAATGCTGGGAACAAAGGTGATTTGAACCTGCATATCGGTGTCCAGAATGAATAAAAAAATAAAATAGGACGCCCTTCAAACTTGGCCCTGAAGGGCAAACTTTGTAAATAATCACGGTGGTGCATTCAATTAACCATTTATCGGGCGTCTCCATTGCATGCGAGGAGGCCTCTCGAGGAGGGGGTGTCGCTCCCCGGCTCTGGCTCCGGTGGCCGTTGGGCCTTCGCTGCACGGGAGGCCACCCGCGACGCGCGACCGCCGACCTCCTCTGCGTGGTGCGTTGTCCTTCATGTGGAGTAAGGTGCGGCTGGCGTGTGAGCTGAGAATGAGAGCGTGGTATGGGACTTTCTTTCATTGATTTGGCAAGTGAGCCCCACCCGCTACCCCTTCAAGCGTGACAAACCAAATGTCCACTTGGTGTCCCTGTAAATTCGTGTCGGATTATTTCTTGTTCGATAAAAACCGCCCCCTCCTCCCCCCTCACTTCCTGCCCCCCACACATCCGTCTTTACCTCTGTGTCCTCCTTCTTCGTTGATCTCATTTATTATGTCAACTCTGGACTTTGTTGTCTGTTTGTGAGAGAGACTTCGTTGGGAGGCGGAGGTGATGGCGGTGGGGCGTCCCTAGTGTCAGCCAATTCTCTAATCAACAAGATAGTAAATACCTCTACATGATATCAACTCCAAGTGACATGGTTCTCGCATCGGGTCCCGGGGGTAGCGGTCTCGTTCTCCTACATTCTTCACCCCTCTTCTCTCATGCGCCCCTCCCCACTCTGGCCCACCCACCTCACATAGGACACCCAGAGAGGTCGCTCGTGGCTCCGTACGCGTGGCGCCCCTCCGAGTGCCCCAACGGGCTCCCGAGCCATGAGCGCCTCTCCCGGTGAACGCCCGTCACACCCTCTCTGGGCAGGCCTCTGACATGGCGAGAAAAGCGCCTCAGATATTTAATTATCCAACCTTTATTCAAAGTGCCAACTTCCAGTGGTCCCCAAGTGTTGTTAGAGCCGTTCCTTTTTTTTTTTATTCATCTGCCGATATGCAGTTCAATTCCCTTTGTTTCCTCAGCTCCTTTGATTAATAAAATGAACTAACACTCGACAATGCTCCAATGCTTTGGATCTCTCACGAAGCCAGAAATGGCGTCCAAACCCGGAGTATATGCCCGGCTTTGAATAGCATGAAAAGAAAACTGACTCAATCACCCATCGCACGAGAGACGTATCCGTCGTCCGAGCGGAGGTAATCCAGTTTCTGTCGAAATAAAATAAGCTGGATTCTTGGAAAAATCTGATATTTGCTAGAGCCTCCTTTAACCATCCAGTTCAAGGAATTGCTATGGCTAAACGCCACTAAGGCAGGAAGCACGGCAGTGTGTGCTACTCACATATCTTTACTTGTTAGTTCCTTTTCTGACTTTGAAGCATATTGGTAATACTATTACCCCGAGATTATATTTGCTGACACACAAACGAGGAGTGGGGCACTTTATTGTTCATAAAATGTCAATCCCCGCGTTCCTTTGAGAATAAATCATAAGAATATTTTCCTTGCCACATCCCGAAATTATATTGCTTAAGATAAGGCGGGTTTACTGTTTATTAAACTGCCCTCATTATTACTATCATCCTCTCCAGATCGTGATAATCGCTGGCAATCACTGCCCGGTGTTTCTCCTGTCCTAGCGAGTTGATATAGGGTGCGGGAGACCAGGGACACTGTATTCCTTCATAATACGGAGTGCCCAAACAATAATTGTACTACGTCTTCATCCAAGAAAAGAACAAACTATCTTCAGAAACCAAGTAAATTAAAATGAAATGGCAGGAGGAACTATCAAGAATATTTACCTGGAAATTAGGAACTGCCAGCGTCTTTTTAATAGTAAAACGGGTCCAAAATATGTTAATAATCTGCTGGACACAACAGTTTGATGTTTACACAGATACGATATCTTCTCCTTTTCTACTTCAGTTTTTTGGTGGAGTGCCTGCGCGTTGGGGCTGTGCTTGCATCTATAGGTAACTAACAAAATAAGTTTGCAAACAAATAAACAAACAAAAAAAAAGAATAAACATACAAAATAAAGAATGAGATACATGAAATAAAGTTTCCATCAACGTTAAGGTCACTAATGGTCAGGCGGCTGTTATTTCTGTCTTCCCTCCCGCCGCCGCTGCAAAAACAGCCGAGCTTGTGCGTCGACAGCCGCGGGGGACGGGCGGCCTCGCGCCGGACGGACTCTACTTTTCCTGGGCTTTATTTTGCCCTTTTGCCCAGCGACATTTCCCCTGGAATGCCACAGTGTATGGATGAAACAATAACTAACACTACAGCTTATTTTACTTCAAATGGTCTGTCGCAGTGTTGCCATGACGACTTCCTACAGTTTATAATTTCGGTTTTAATAAACAGAAAATGTACCGATGGAGTACACTGCATATCCTGTGTGTAATTCAGTTATGTGTCCATATTACATGTTACATAGTGAGCAAATAATGTCGTGAGCGTAGGGAAAACGAAGTGCGTTTCTGGTGCCAGAGAGAGCGCGAGCCTTTTCTGCAAGGGAGGTCCCTCGCCCTGCGGTCCGGGCGCGAGCCAATTCAGATGATGGAATAAGTCACTCAAACAGCAGGCCGCTCGTACAATTTTTTCATCCTCCGTAACTGCCAGACATTTTCCCACTTTCTTTCGCTGACTCGGTGGGAAAGATAAGAATTTTCTTCCTGCATTGCATTAAACGAGTGAATAGGAAATATTTCTATATATTTCTTTGTGAATATTCCGAATTTCTAAATCTGTTCAAGGGTATGCGGAATGTGTGTGTGTGTGCGTGTGTGTCCCGATAACCCGTGATGATTCGGCTCTATGAGAGAAGACAAAATGTGCATAATGCTAAGGAATGATATTAAAAAAAAAAAAAAAAAAAAAAAAAAAAAAAAGACATTGTTTACCCCTTCTGCTGAATGGTCACCGTCATTCAGGCATTTTTTTCTCGCCCCGAACGACAACCACTGGAGAGAAGCAAGGCTCAGAACACTCCTTTTGCCTGGCGTCTGCACTTCAACTTGTGTCGAGTGCATCGCTCTCTCCGGCCTGCACTCGCCACCGGCGCCCCGACGACATGACCCCAAAATGAGGCAGAAAAGGCAGAAGGGATGTTTCCGCGCCAGAAGGATCTTCCCTTCTTCAGTTAGCTGGCAGGCTTCTTGATATTGGGTCCTTTGCCCCTGTTCACGAGGAGACTGGCGTTAGAAGATTCAGGAACCGAATCTTCTTCCTCCGGCGCGCTGTTCTTCTCTTCTCGGGAAGGCTCGAGCTCCGTGGCCATAATCTCTCATCCAGCCTGCACACAGTCCCACGCTTCGCTTCGTTTCTGAATATCCTTTTCGTTCGTTCTCTGTTCATTTTCTCTTTGGAGAAACGCCCGGCCGGACAGCAGAGATTAAGCGATTTGATCTTCGTCCGGCAAGGCCAGCGCGCAGAAAAGAATAATGATAATAGTAATAATAATAATGATAATAATGGTAATAATAATAATAATAATAACGCGGCGGAGGCGAGAAAGAGACGCGAGCGGAAGGCCGCTGCGCTGGCAGCGGGGCTTATCCCCTCGCCATCTCGTGCGTTGTGCAAAATGTTGTAATAATTTTGCAGTGGGTTTTCCAAAGCATCAAAAGCCAGTGCTAGATTCATACGCGAATATTAATCAGCTCTATATGTTAGGTGAGTGGTACGCCATAAAGAGCGACTTTGTTATTTAACTTTGTGTTTACAGCACAATATTTATATCCACATACGTCACAAAGGCACGGTTGGCCAAAGCATCCGTAGCGGCGCAAAGGCGTGGCTGCAGCTGACGTCGCAAGGAATGATTTGTGTTTCGTTTATTGCCCGAAATTAGTGCGATGGCCATTTCGGCTGACCACTTCCAGCGCCATGAAAATACGAGGGCGGCGAGGCTGAGGGCCAGGCCATTGCAGCTCAGTTTTGCCAGAGATAAATGTCACGGTTCCAATAACCTGAACCTCAATATCCATGGGCAGAATTTGGAGTAATTCTGAAAAACATTGGCGGTATGGTTTTCTAGGTTTTCCCTAATTACTTTTCACGAACATGTAATCACTTTGATGATTTTCGAAATGTAAATTACTGCCGCTGAAATGGAAATCGGGTTGACAGACTCTTTGGTGGCTGGCGGAGCGGGGAAGGAACCTGCCTTCGGCCCGAAAGTAAACACCCCGCACACACGCAAGCAAACAATCAAACTACCACCACGCGCGCGCGTTCCGTCGTGTGTATAAAACAGATATTTAGGAATAGCAGAAGAGCATAGATTCGTAAAAATCAGTTATGGGAGATAGATATGGTAAATACAAATAAGATATTTAGACTCGACAAGATACAAACTGGCATAATGACTGTTAGTAAATAGTTTAACCCTTTAATAAAATACAGTTATATAGAGAATAGACAGACAGTACACAACCATACAAGATAGATAAGATTTAGAAAAAAACTCACTGTACTCGATCTATGATTGAGTACCGACCTGCCTTATGTACTCACCCTTTCAGAACACTAGAATATACCGAGGTGGGCTGCTGCGTCGGACTATCGTATAATGTGAGATGGACTAGAGACAGACCCAGATACTCACACAAAAGCGAATCCCAGCGGAAGACCCAGTCTGAAGTTTAACCAGCCAGTCTAAATATACCTGATTATTCTCTATAACCAGCCCCACAATTTGCATTTGGACAGCCAGAGCTCACACTTTCCGACCTTCAGTTCGCGCTGCTTGAGCAACCTACCAGGTCTAGTGCCGCATCTGGCGCACGCCTGCCAGCGCGTGCGTGGACTGAGTAAAAATTGCGGGAATGAGGTAATCTTGTCATGAATGCCTATGTTATTAATGTGGAGAACAAACGTATTTCTCGCTTCTGACCTGGTTGTATGAAAAATCACCCTCATGAGCGATGCTGCTGTAAATACACTGAGAATTATGAAATAAAGTTTGCGGCCCGTGTAGGATTCTCGCGATCCCGCCCGGCTGCTCAATTACCCGGTTCGTGGCTGCGAGGATGGCCGGATTTAATAAATCCTCCTTCCATACTCTGTGGGAAAAAGAACGGGCCTACTGCTCCAGTTGACTTCCTCAGGAAATAAGGCCGTGGAAAATAAAAACAAAAAGCGTTGCACCCTGCACAGCGGGGCCGTTAATGGATCCGGATAAAGGAATATATCATGAATACAGATAATGATGTGAGCGATAGTTCATCTTCTCGCTGGCTCTGGATCATGTGGCCAACCATGAGATTCGATACATCCTTCCCTACACACATTCTAACACTCAACACTTATGAGCTCTGTATATACTACTATAAGAACTGTGTGGTCGATGTGTCTTTGAGAAGCAGACAGAAAAGTGTGGCTATACGACGAAGTCTTCCTCTCCCTTTGTCCTTACCCTGTATCCTCTCCTCTATGTGTTCGGCTCTTTCTCTCACTTTGAGTGCACCATACTGGCTAGTCCCGTCTCCCTGCGGCGCCGGTCAATCTTCGCCCCCACCCGGAAACGAGTCTTGCCCGCAATAAGGTGTCGTCCTAGATGGCTCCTCCGAGCTCCCTGCTAAGGCCGCATATATAGGCCAGGCCCGGACACGTGTGCGCTGATTTTACTTCTCGATATCTTATTTCACTCGGACAATTGCCTATGTATTTAATTCCTAGCAAATTGAGTGAGGTGAGAGAGTGTGAGTGTTCTGCATCTGCCATGCATGACTTGTTCGCCATGTAGTAGTCTGCTACAAAATCTACCTATACTGGCCACCATTACCGCTCAAGTCTCCGTCATATTCGCCTTAATATCTGTAATCATTATTATCATTATTTGTCTTTAGCATCACTTCACATGCGTTTTCATTATATCCCTGCCTTCCCCTGTCAATCTACCGCCCAGCATATTCAAATCAAGCTGATTATTGCCGATTAGTATATAATATTAACTATTCCTTTCTTCCACTGTTTTCAAACTGTCATCTCCTTCTCTGTCTTCCAAATCCTTATCATTTAGAGATTCCTCATGTGCTAATTTATTCACTCTCACCCATTTCTATCTCTCTTCTTCTCATCAATTTATCTATTATCTATTATATCTCTCTCTCACTCCTGATCTATGTAGGTAATATAAAAAGGGGTAGTGGCTGGGGGTGCCATGTGGCTGGTTCTCCTCCCCCCTTCATTTTCATCCGTTTTAGCTACCAGTCTCTTTCAATGAATCATTCTCGTTCTACTCCTCCTTCTTATTATGACTCCTCATTTTCCTCTTCATAATCCTTTTATTATCTTATCCTTCTATATCCCTGCTATTACTTTCACCCGTGATCATAATCAACAATAACATTATATCATCTCTCATTTCCTCTATCTCTTATTTCTTTTCTAGCTCTCGTTCTACTCCTTCTGCCTCTTCGCACCACACGCTCACCTCCTTACCCTCTGATGCATTCTTCTTACTCGCTTACTGGTTATACCTACTCCATCCTCATTCACCTTGTCCTGCGCTAATTCTTTTGCTCTTTCTCACCACTTCTCCCTGCCCCCCCCTGCCCTCTGCTGCCCCCTTCGCCCTCTCTGTCCTCACGCCCCATGGCATGTCCACTCGCCGCCCACTTTCAAGCCGCTTCTCCTCCTTTCCTCGTACCGCCTCCCAGCGCCTTCACTTCTCCCCTATGCATTACGCTCTGAAGTGCAGAATCCCATCGATGAGCCCACTGCTTGAGACTGAGGGCTCCTCCACTCCACTGCTACTCTTTTCCTCTTCCCTATTTGTACCTCCATACTGAAGATACACTCTGGTCCTCCTCGCGTCTATCGAGTCCCGCGTCCGTCCACGACCCCTCACACGCTCACTCCAGCCCCTCACCATGACCTCGCAGTCTGCGCGTTGTCCATCAAATGCCGTGGTTCTTCGCCTGGTTTCTTCGTCTTGCAGAAGAAGAACGGAGTTTAGTCCGGCGCTTGCGTCGAGGTCTCGGTCTCCGCCTTGGGCCTCGCTCGCCTTTCCGCAACTCCGACTCTCATAATCTTGCATACAATCCAAGTGCGATATTCCGTCTGACGACGCTACTCAACCCCGGGGCGCTCACGCTCATCCCCGACGCTCACCCCTGGAACCACGGCGAAACCGAGGCAGAGGTGGCGCAAGCATGCTCCACGCCCCCTTGTATCTCGTTTAGTGATTCGATGCAACACTGAAATTATTCGTAATTTACCATGCTATGCCCGCCACCCCCCGCACTCATATCTCGTTTTCTCTCTTCCTCACTCTCTCTCTCTCTCCCACTCTCTCTCTCGTGTCTCTCTCTCTTCTCCTCTCTCTCTTTCTCTCTCTCCACGATGATCCTACGACCTGCCCTCCTCCTCTCTCCTCCATAGATATATATTACAATTACATGATGATTTTCCATTTTTATATATGGACCGTTATCCCCGCCCCCCCCAGCACATGGAGGCCTGTCAGCCGAAAATTCTGAAAGAGCAGCGGACAGCTGCGCCGGCCATAATTGAGGCTGATCCT
>NW_020872348.1:144307-151807 GCF_003789085.1 Penaeus vannamei | reverse complement strand
GGGGAGGGCGAGGAGGAAAAGAGTAGTGCGGAGAGGGGGCTCAGGCGGGGAATCTGGGGAGATGCTGAAGGGGAAATCTGGAGGTTGGGGAAGAGGAGGAAAACATAGTAAGCGCGATAATGTGAGTAGGAAAATGGACAGTTATAAAGAGAAGTGCAGATCGACAGCTGGCGAGAGAGAGCGAGAGAAAGAGAGAGAAGAGGGGGAGAGAGAGGAGAGAGAGAGAGAGAGGGAGAGAGAGAGAGAGAGAGAGAGAGAGAGAGAGAGAGAGAGAGAGAGAGAGAGAGAGAGAGAAGGAGGGGGAGAGGGAGAGAAAGAGAGAGAGAGAGAGAGAGAGAGAGAGAGAGAGAGATAGGAGGAGAGAGAGAGAGAGAGAGAGAGGAGGAGAAAGAGAAAGAGAGAGAGAGAGAGAGGAAGATGGGGAGAGATAAGAGAGAGCCTGCGTGGTTAAGTGCTTTATACGTGTGCGCAAAGAATATAAACGAAAAGGATTTTAGGGGATAAAAATGTGAAAAAAAGAAAAGGAGAGAGAGAGAGAGAGAGAGAGAGAGAGAGAGAGAGAGAGAGAGAGAGAGAGAGAGAGAGAGAGAGAGAGAGAGAGAGAGAGAGAGAGAGAGAGAGAGAGAGAGAGAGAGAGAGAGAGAGAGAGAGAGAGAAGAGAGAGAGAGAGAGAGAGAGAGAGAGAGAGAGAGAGAGAGAGAGAGAGAGAGAGAGAGAGAGAGAGAGGAGAGAGAGAGAGAGAGAGAGAGAGAGAAGAGAGAGAGAGAGAGAGAGAGAGAGAGAGAGAGAGAGAGAGAGAGAGAGAGAGAGAGAGAGAGAGAGAGAGAGAGAGAGAGAGAGAGAGAGAGAGAGAGAGAGAGAGAGAGAGAGAGAGAGAGAGAGGAGAAGAGAGAGAGAGAGAGGAGAGAGAGAGAGAGAGAGAGAGAGAGAGAGAGAGAGAGAGAGAGAGAGAGAGAGAGAGAGAGAGAGAGAGAGTCAGAGAGAAGAGAGAGAGAGAGAGAGAGAGAGAGAGAGAGGAGAGAGAGAGAGAGAGAGAGAGAGAGAAGAGAGAGAGAGAGAGAGAGAGAGAGAGAGAGAGAGAGAGAGAGAGAGAGAGAGAGAGAGAGAGAGAGAGAGAGAGAGGCAGGTCGAAGAGGAGCACAAGTCGCAGGGGCGGCGACGGAGCAGACAGGAAAATGAGGCAGGTCGGCTGCATAGAATCTTGGGAAGTAGAAGCAGCTTGTAAATAGGCGTAAGAGGCCCCGGGCGTCAGCAAGAAAGTTTAAAGAAAAGGGATTACAGGCTGCCCGGCGCAAGGACTCAAGCCGGTGAAAGACTATGAATAATGGTGATGAGTAATGAATAATGATCATAAATATATCGGTGGAGATAATGATAATGGCAACAATATTGCTAATGATGTTGATGACGATAATAATATTTATGAGGATGATGCTCATGATACGGATAATGAGAGGAGTACAGTATGACGATGGAATGTCAATGGTAATAATAGTAACAGCAACAGCGATACTAATAATGACAACAATGAACGCATTTATAAAAAAGGAAGGAGAGTAAACTCTAAACGAGAGCTTTCGAGGACTTAATGAATATTGCGGAATGGGGGGTCGGGAGGGGGCGGAGGGGGCAGGCAGAGGGGGCGGGAGCGAGAGGGGAGGGGCAAGATTTTTGGGAGGCTTAGCTGGGACTTTAAAATCCTTGAGGCTTTTAGAAAAGGAATCGATTCAGGGGCGATTATGATGGCACGTCGACAGGGAAGTCTGTTCACTCTGTACTTATTTCACAGAGGCTGGAGGAGGAGAGCGGGGAACGAGGCAGAGGAGGAACCGAATGGAAAGAAGAAAGGGATGATGAAGAAGAGGAAAAGAAGATGGCGACGATGAAGAAGGGAAAAAGAAAAAAAGAAGAGGGAGACCAAGAAATGAAAAATAGAGATGAAATGCAAAGAAAGTAGGATGTAGAAAAAGCTAAAAAAAGAAAAAAAAGAAAAAAAAAGTGGAATGAGAAGGGAGCGCAACAGAAACACGAGGCTGCTGCAAAAGGATGGAATTATCTACGAAACATCAAAGGAGAGCAATGAGAAAGTGCGCGGGATGGGCGTCGCATAAACTGGAGAACATGACCCCGAAGAGGCGTGAAGGTGTCTCGCGGCTGGACATTCATGGGCCATTTTTGGAAGAGCCAAATCACTTTAACTTTGAGTTAAAGTTGTAAAAATATAGATACATTAGTTATAAAGAAAAACAGATATACAAGTTGATTAATTTACATCATTATTCATTTATTTATTTATATCAACAGACACAAACATACATTTATACAGACAGACATATACATGTCTATATATTTGCGCGTGTGTGTTTTTAATAACTTTTTACACAGAGATGGCTCCAAAAATACTTAGTTATTATGGAGTTAATCACTTGTCACCACTTTCACCTGTTTAATCATTACTTATTAAGAAAAAAAAAAGATGATCATGGAATAAGAAATCAGTTGTAAGTTACACGAAAGACGTATTTTGGTGGCAAGTTATTTCAAGCTTTCTTTAAGATCTTGAAACTTCTTGTGCATTCTTACCCTTGAAAGAACCTCTTGGTCAGATATCTTGGTCTGGTTTCGAAACCAAACCAGGCATTGCCAAGCTACCTCCAGAAGAACTTTCTGCAGTTTTGTGACGTCACAGAAGTAAACAAATCGCCAGCATGGCTGATAGAAAGGGATGATTTCGATTTAATTCTCTTATCAAATTACTTACTTTGTCGCAATATGCGATATTATTCACTAACAAGGTGTAGTCATATCCGTGCCGATCACAGGCATTAATTATTTATCTAGATAAATACTAGCTACACAATTGTATTATGGCCGCCCCGGAGGTTTTCGAAGAGCATTTCTATTTGCTTTTGTTATTTTTATCCTAAAATCGTAGTTTGAAAGGACTATCTTTGCTGTTTATAGTAGATATTATCCATTTAAAATTTGTGGACGATTCTTATTTGTTCTTTCTAACCTTTTGTGCTTTATCTTTTTTAATTGATGCAAAACCAAGGTGACGAAAGACCACCTCGTGTCCAACATCACTATCATTACAAACAGCGTCTAGTCTGGTATGTGGGCGTCGGGACTGTTTTTAACGAATTCGGGAACACTAAGCAAAGCGAGCCAAGTCCCAGCTTGAATTTTCTCGACAAGAAAGCTTCTTGAGTAACTCTTGGTGGCTGAGTACTTGTGGAAACATCAGTGTGCAATAAAATTAGCTAAAAACTATAGCCGATAGTGTATGGACCAGCGGTCATTTTGAGTAAATATATCATATTGAATCGAAAGGTTGCCATCACAATTTCTTTATTCAACATCAACAGAACATAGTGAAGCACCAACGGTAGCGGCAAGGATATTAAGCAGATTTTTATGCAATGGAAAAAACTAATTAAGCCAACAGTTAATTACCAAGAAAGTAGATGTTTCTGAAACTTCGTAGTAAAAGCGAAAACGAAACAAGAATATTTAGAAAACAAAAACAAAGACCAGAAGGAAAGACAGATTCCTCGTGAGAATGGTTAGAAAGAATCATTCAGAGTAAGAGGCAAGTGAATGAATGAAACGGCGGTAAGCGCGATTCCTCATCCGATGGGTAAGATTGATACAGGACGAGATATCGTGTGTGAAGGCCAGCGGAGGTGCCAGAGGAACCGAGACCGCGAGAAAACCCCGACTGGCTTGGCTTGAGGTCCACAAGGACAGGACTTCAGAGGACTGGAAGAGGTTCCCTTCCCTTTAGACGTCGCTCTGGGAATTAAAAAGTAAATAAAACATTTCGTTTGGTTTTAGGATTCCGCCTTTCATATACTTCCATGTTTGCTGCTTTGCCTTGTGAGTTTAAATCGAACATTCATTATAATCTTTATCATTTACACTACCAAGGCTCCATGACACTTAAATATGTATTTTCATTAACAGGTTTGTTTCCCTGATGAATCCACCGTCATGATAATGCTTGTCAGAAGGACCCCTTACAGAAAAAGCAGCCAGACTCAGCAAGCACAGGCTTGATTTGCGATCCGCGTCGATGATTTCGGCGGTGCAGGTTGATCGAAGATCATGAAAACAGTTTAAAACCTGTGGGATGTCATGCGATATTGATAGATGTCTTTTGCCCAAACTGGGTGGTTTCCTGACAATGGCTGCATACTTCTGCATGAAAGGGCACCGTGCTATAAAGGCATATGTGTAACTGCTCATTCAAATAACCATGGCATCAGGTTGCTTTACAGCAACAGAGATAAACAGAGATGAAAAAGGCCCTGATGATAAAAGCGGTCTTCACACTAACAAAGTTGAGCTGACAGAGCGATTAACAAAGTATGAGAGGAAGGCCTGAAATCAGGGAAAAGCGCGTTACTACATTCGGGGCCTGCTGAGCGTGGCTGCTGTATCGGGGTTAAGGGAGATCCTCTAAGTATTAATGTGATAGTTTCAGAAATTCAAGTAAGAAATGGTTGTTTATCCACTTGTTAAAGCCCATGTTCAACGAAGAAAAATAATCCCAATATCATTTACAGTAATGCTTACACAAATGCACATGTATACAGTATATGCAAGTACAAATGCATTTGTCTGCGTGTGCGAGGACAGTGTGTTGTTGACAAAAGTCTAAACTAATAAAAGTCGGGTCAGACGGAGTGGCTCTGTAGGGCTGTCGTGTCCACAACAACTGGGATGCTCCGTACATTTTACAGCATTTGAGTTGGTGCAGCAGAGTTCTGTGCATGTAGGGCTTTGGTATTTAATTCCATTGTTGCATAATCATTTCTGTGGCATCACTTTGTGCCCCGCTTAATCTACCATCACCGAAGGGAAGTTGCTGAAACCTTAACTACTACCATCATTAACTGAAGCTTTAGCATGCCAAGCAGTGCTCGTAAAGTCTCACTATTCCCTTCCCTGCTGACTGCAGCGAACAGTACACGAAACGCAGCAGAGTACATGTATTTTAAAAAGTAGGAGAAAGTAATGAAAATGGCCCATTTAAGGGAGAGAGAGAGGTAGATACAAAGGCATACAGAAACAAAGAAAAATGGACATAATAAGAGCGTAAATGATCAATACAAGAAAAGGGAACTGAATCAATTTCATCTCATTTTCATAATTGGTAAGAGGACAATTAACACATTTTTATTTCTTTATCTGTTATTCCCTTTGATTATCCAATAACGCAGCTTTATAATCTGGGTTTTCTAAGGAAGTGCTAACTTATTAACCTCCTGCCCTGGACAAGACCAGACGGAGGAGACGCGAGCAAGAAGCGAAGGGCGCCATCTGACAAAACGCCAAGATTGCAGGCACACGAGTCCCTTTCGAAAACAGCTGTTAGTACTAACCAAAATAGGCACATAATATCAATACACTATGTAATAAGGTTATTCTCTTCGTTACATCATAGCCTTTAATCATCATTCGAATAGAATAGTTATTTATTTTACCCATAGAAGATCTAACCTGATTAAAAGCTAGATGTGGAGGAATATTTTATCAGTTGCTAATTAGCGTCTCTCTCTATATATGTGTGTGTTTTTGTTGTATGTATGAATATATGTATGTAAATATGTATATGTATAATATATATAGTTATTATATATATATAGGTATATATTTATAGTTTATTTATATATATATATATGTATAATATATATATATATATAATATATATATATATATATATATTATAATATATATATATATTGTGTGTGTGTGTGTGTGTGTGTGTGTGTGTGTGTGTGTGTGTGTATGTTACTATTAATTGTGTGTATAATATATGTACACCACCACACACACACACACACCACACACACAACACACACACACACACACACACACACACACACAACATATATATATATATATTCATATATATATATATATATATATATATATATATATATATATAATATTGTATATAAACCTCTTCACTTGTTCATAACTGCATTTCTTTGTCTCCTCATTTGGATTGCATAAAGACGGGTAGAAAACTCAGTGAGGAATATTCAAAGCACAATCGAACAATTCTTAGAGAAAAGAAGAGAAGACCGAAGCGAAGGCCCCGAGAAGGACACGAGACGTCTGCGGGCGTCGCAGGGAGCGTCTGGGGAGGAGCCCAGGAGAGGGCCGAAGGAGGAGCCGAGGGAGAGGCGAAGGAAGAGCCCGAGGCAGAGCCCGGGGAAGAGCGGAAGGAGAGCCCGAGGCAGAGCCCGAGGGAGAGCCCGAGGGAGAGGCCGAAGGAGAGCCCGAGGGAGAGGCCGATGGAGAGCCCGAGGGAGAGCCCGAGGAGAGCCGAGGAGAGAGGGAGAGGCGAAAGGAGAGCCCGAGGGAGCCCGAGGGAAGGCCGAAGGAGAGGCCGAAGGAGAGCCCCGAAGGCAGAGGCCGAGGGAGAGGCCGAAGGAGAGCCGAGGGAGAGCCCGAGGGAGAGGCCGAAGGAGAGCCCGAGGGAGAGGCCGAAGGAGAGCCCGAGGCAGAGCCCGAGGCCGAAGGAGAGCCCGAGGGAGAGCCCGAGGGAGAGGCCGAAGGAGAGCCCGAGGGAGAGGCATAGGAGAGCCGAAGGAGAGCCGAGGAGAGCCGAGCAGAGCCAAGAGGGCGAAGGAGAGCCCGGGAGAGGCCGAAGGAGAGCCAAAAGGAGAGGCCGAAGATAGCCGAGGGAGAGGCCGAAGGAGAGCCCGAGGAGAGAGGGAGAGGCCGAAGGAGAGCCGAGGGAGAAGGCGGGAGAGCCCGAGGGGAGGGCAGAGGAGGCCCGAGGGAGAGGCCGAGGAGAGCCGAAGGAGAAGGAGAGCGAAGGAGAGGCGAGGAGAGGCCGAGGGAGAGCCGAGGGAGAGGCCGGAAGGAGAGCCGAGGGAGAGGCGAGGGAGCCGAGGGAGAGGGCGAGGAAGCCCGAGGCAGGAGCAAGGGAGAGGCGGAGAGGAGGTAGAGGCCGAAGGAGAGCCGAAGGAGAGGCCCGAAGGAGAGCCCGAGGGAGGCCGAAGGAGAGCCCGAGGGAGATGGCCGAAGGAGAGCGAAGGAGAGCCCCGAGGGAGAGGCGAAGGAGAGCCGAGGGAGAGGCCGAAGGGAGAACCCGAGGGAGAGGCGAAGGAGAGCCCGAGGGAGAGGCCGAGGAGAAGCCCGAGGAGAGCCCGAGGGAGAGCCGGAGGAAGAGCGAGGGAGAGGCGAAGGAGAGCCGAGGTAGAGGCCGAAAGGGACCCGAGGGAGAGGCCGAAGGGAGAGCCCGAGGGAGAGGCGAAGGAGAGCCCGGAGGAGGACTCGAGGGATGAGGCCAGAAGGAGGAGCCGAGGGAGAGGCCGAAGGAGAGGCCGAGAGCCCGATGGACCGAAGGCAGAGCCCGAGGGCAGCAGAGCTCGAGGCTCGAGAGAGCCCGCATGGCAGATGAGGAGCCCGAGGGAGAGGCCGAAGCGCAGAGCCCGAGGAGAGATTGCCCGAGCGCAGAGCCGAGAGCCGAAGGAGAGCACC
>NW_020872348.1:131807-134307 GCF_003789085.1 Penaeus vannamei | reverse complement strand
ATATTTAATATTTATTATTTATCATTCATTTATTTAATATATTTATTTATATTGGTGTGTGTGTGCATGTGAGTGTGTGTGCGTGTGTGTGTGTGTGTGTGTGTGTGGTATCTATATGTATATATACATATATGTTTTTATCTATATATATACATACACATACATACAGATAGATACTATATATTTATATATATATATATATATATATTATATAATATATATACTATATTATATATATTACATTTATATATAAATTTGTGTGTGTGTATATGTCAGCGTGGCTGTGTGTCTGTTTAATGTGTTTTGTGTACCTATATTATATCCATATATTATATGTTAATAATATACAACACACACACACACAGCACACACACACATACACAAGACAAACCACACACGCACACACACACACACACACACACACACACAACACAACACACACACACACACACACACACACACACACAGCATACAATATATATATACTATATATATATAGTATATATATATATAATATATATATATATATTATGCATATGTTGTGTGTGTGTAATGTGTATGTAAATACACACACACACACACACACACACAACACAACATATATATATATATATATATAATATATATATATATATATATATATATATATAGTATATATATATATATTAATATATATATATATAATATATATTATATGTATATATATATATATAATATATATAGAATATATAATTTATATATATATGTATATATATGTAATATATGTATGTGTGTGTGTGCGTGTGTGTGCATGTCTTGTGTGTGTGTGTGTTGTGCGTGTGAGTTATATATATATATATATATATATATATATATATATATATATATATATACGTATATATTATATATGATATTATATATTATATATATATATATATATTATATATATATATATATATATTATATATATATATATATATATATATATATTGCTAACGTCTTCCGTGGTCGGCGGGGAGAGGAAGATGAGGGGTGGCCGAGTGTGACTAGCCCTATACACAAGCATTTTTTTTCTTGTCCTTCCTTTACATCTCTTCTCTCTCCTTCTTCCTCTCTCTCCCTCTTTCTCTCGCCATCTATCTTTATCTCTATATATCTGTCTATCTCTCTTTCTCCCCCCCTCCCTCTCTCTATCTCTCCTTCCATTCTTCTCTCTTCTCTCTCTTCCATTCTCCCTCTCTTCTTTCCTCTCTCTCTCTCTGCTTCGTCCATCTCTTCTCTCCTCTCCGTGTCTCTCATCTCTCTCGCTCTCTCTACTCTCTCTCTCTCTCTCTCTCTCTCATCTCTCTCGTCTCTCTCTTCTCGTTCTCCTCTCTCTACCTCTCCTCTCTCGGTCTCTCTCTCTCTCTTCTCTCTCTGGTCTCAGGTCCCTCTCTCCTCTCTCCGCTCGTCTCTCTGTCATCTCTCCTCATCTTCTCCTCTGCTCTCTTCTTATCGTGTCTCTCTCCTCTCTCTCTCTCTCTCTCTTTCTCTTTCTCCTCTGCTCTCCCGCGCCCGAGTTTTCTTTGGTGGGCGCCCTCTCGGTTTGCTCTCTCTCGTCTCCGTCCGTCTCTCGTGTCGATTCGTGTGGGTAGGGGCCGGTCGGGTGCGGGTGGGGCGTCGGTCTGGTCTCTGCTGTCGGTCGTCGTCTCTCCTGCTCGTCGTGGCGGGTGGGTCGCGTCGTCGTTGTTCGCGAGCTGCCGGTGCTGCGTGCGGGGTCGTGGGCGTGGGGGTTTTCCACTGGGGGTCTCGTTCGTGGGGGTCTCGTCGGGGTGGCCGGGTGCTCTCTCGGGGTGCGGTGCTGGGGTCGGTGGGCTCTCCTCTCTTCCTCTCTCTCTCTCATCTCTCCCTCTCTCTCTCTCTCTCTCTCTCCCTCTCCTCTCTTTGGTGCCTCTTTCTTCAATCTCCATTTCATCTCTCCCTCTCTCTCTCCGATCTTCTACCGGGGATCACCTCTCGTTCTCTCATTTCTCTCTCTCAGATATGGTCCATCTCTCCTTTGCCTCTCTTCTCTCAGTCTCGTCATCTCCTCCATCCTCGGGCGAGGGCATTATCCATCTCGGGTGTTGGAGGGGAGGGGTGGGCGTGGCGGAGGGGGGGGTGGCGGGCGTCGTGGGCGGGTGGGCGGGGCCGGCGGCGGGCGTGTGGGGGGGAGGTGTGGGGGTGGGGGTTACTCGGTGGGGTGCGGGGGTGTGTGGCGAGGGGGGTCTGGTGCGGGGTGGGGTCGGTCTGGGGGGGGGGGCAGTGGGGGGCGGGGGGGGTGGAGTGGTGGGGGGCGGGGGGAGGGTCGGGGGTGAGGGGTGGGCGGGGGTGGTGGGGGGGGTGGAGGTGGGGGGGGGGTGCGGCGAGAGTGGCGGGGGGAGGGGGGGGTGGGGGTGGGCGGGGAGTCGGGGTCTCTCGTCGGGACGTCCTGTGCGGGTCGGGGGGCGGGGGTCGGGGTGCGGCGCGGTCGGTCTCTCATCTCGTATCCTTTCGTTTCCTC
>NW_020872348.1:110643-118143 GCF_003789085.1 Penaeus vannamei | reverse complement strand
CTCCCTCTCCCTCCCTCGCACCCACACCGGAGGCCCCGATGCACGGCGCGAGAGCGGTCTGTCTCCGCCAAGGCCTCCAGGAGCGACGCGCCGCGGCCGCGCCCACCCCGACGGCGCGCGACCCGGAGGAAGAAATCCTGACAGACACAAAAGCACACTGCGGGAAAACTGCGCCCGAAGATAGAAAGAAGGGAGAGAGAGGGGGGGGGGAGATGGAGAGAGAGAGGGAGGGAGGGAGGAGGGAGGGAGGGAGGGAGGAGGGAGAGGAGGAGAGAGAGAGAGAGAGAAAGAGAGAGAGAGTGAGAGAGAGAGAGTGAGAGTGAGAAAGAGAGAGAGAGAGAGAGAGAGAAATGAATACATGCATACTTAAATATACATACATACATACATACATACATACATATATATAATATATATATATATATATATATATATATATATATATATTATATATATATATATATATATATATATTATATATATATATATATATATATATATATATATATATATATATATATATATATATATATATATATATATTATATATATATATATATATATATATATATATATTATATATATATTATATATATATATATATAATATATATATATATATATATATATATACACACACACACACACATACACTTGTGCTTGTGTGTGTGTGTGTGTGTCCTTGTGCTTGTGCTCGCGGTGTACTCTTCATAGTATATCTTATTATCGCTATGAACTTTCCACCTGCATCAAATATTCACAAAAGCTAGTTTGCTCATCAGTGTTTCCACGAGCGCATCCTGAGCGCCTTTCGCTAGGGAGAGCAGCTCGTCCATCTCGACGCACAGGCGGGAAACATTCGTCTTTGGTCGTAGGGAACGAAGAACAAATATCAAGATTTTGTGAACATTTTGTGCTGCATGCACATTTTTGTGGGATGTGAATTCAGGTTTGCATATATTTTTTTTTGCGAGACATGGGAAATTGAGCATGACATAGTGCATAAATAGAGTATCTGGCAGACAATCAGCTTATGGGCCCAGTGCACTGATGGCGCTCTGGTCTGTGCGGGACTGCAGCGGTTCAGGGATCAAGGGCCGGGGAGCCGCTGAAGTGAGTGCTATTTGTTCAATTTAGTAAATGTTATTAGAAAGTACTATTAGTCTGTGCACGATGCATTCACTGCCAGAATGAACAATGCTTTTCCGTTTGTTCCTTGTAAATCATATATATTTCTTGTATTGCGTTTTCACTTGATTAAGGAATTGATCCGTTGCGGTTCGATCGAAGGTACAATTTGTTTTAGATTAAGAGAATTTTCTTATTCTATTAGATGCAGTGTAGAATATTGCACATTACCGAGGGATATGTTTTTGTGTTTTTTATGAGGTCTACATGCACTGGCTTCATAATTTTCTCCGGAAAATGCAGTGCTCAACATTACCGTATTCCAGTTGTGAGAAACATTTTCTTTGCATTTGATGTTCAACTTTATATAATTTACTTAGGGATTTAGACAGTCGGGTTTTCTCTGCTCTTTATGATCCACATCATGTGACAGCTATTTATATTTTGGATGTTTTTGCTGTTGGATTTCCTTTGCTATTTGTTATTTGATATTGTGGGTCGAAATCTTTATCAATAAAGAAATATTGCGACTAACAGGCTTGTGATCCTTATCTCCTAATACAATTTGTATGCATGTATGCCCTTACATACGTATATATGTGTGAATGTATGTAGTTAGTATGTATATATTTGTGAATGTACGTACGTATGTATTTATGTGTATATGTAAGTGTGTAATGTATGTATGTGTTTGCATATAGGAAAGTAAGTCAGGCAAGAAAAAGTTCATATTAAATCTTGTTATCGTGATTAAGAAAATCTATAAAAAAAGGTCGAGGCCTGAAAGTTTTCCAAAGGGAATCTTTTCTGTTGCAGAATAAGGGAGGGGAAAGACAGAGGAGAAAACAGGAGAGGGAAGAGGGGAAAGGAGCTTAGCGGCAGTAATGCCAGAGAGTGTTTTGCGGAGCGTAATCAGGGGGCGAGGCAGGCCAGGGCGAGTGGTGCTGCTCTGAGGTGGAAACAAACATATATTCCATGGCAAGGGACGGGAGAAATCAAAGAAAAGGGATGGGATTAATCAAGGGACTCAGGGGAAACGGGTTCAACGCAGGAGTTGCCAGCATATCCACGCGGTGCGGCGAAGACGAGGCCAAGGCCTGGGCCATAGATTAGAGCCGAGAGGAGCGGGAGGAGAGGTGCGAGCCCCGTGCATCAAGGACCGCGGACAACCACGTCAGACTCGACCCCTGATGAATGGTGCTTCGCTCGGGGCAGAATATTGTACAATGTGTCTTTGCGAGTGGAATTGTGGCCATTGCTTCCGTCCCTTGTTACCTGTGCAATTGGTGGATCTGCTGGTGGCGGCGCCGTCGAAGGGATCGGCGTTGCATCCGGGCCCTTGCTGAGGGCGTTGTGCTTGCCGTGATCCTCGGAAGGAAACGAGCTTACATCGGAAAAGAATTTGCTCTTAGATATAGTTCCTTCAAGGATAAATGAGACATTAAACAGCCGTTGATAAACCAGTGCTTACTAGGCTAGTGAAGTAGACAAGAGATTTAAAGATGAATAGGAATACCAAGAAAAGGTAGTGCATTAATTTTACACCTGTTGGTATTTACTAGAGGGCACAGGAACTTAATTTCAATGAGACAACTTCCACGAAAAATCAACCCCCCCTAAAATGAAAATCTATAAAAAGAAAATTATATTACCGGAATGATAGTGTTATACATATATGAATTGATATATATATATATATATATATATATATATATTATATATTATATATGTATATATATATAATATTATATATATATATAATATATAATATAATATATATATATATATATACATATTACATATATATATATATATATATATATATATATATATATATATATATATATATATATGCTGTTGTGTATGATATATATATATATATATATATATATATATAATATATATATATATATATATATATATATATATATATATATATATATATATATATATATATATATATATATATATATTTATATATATAATATATATATATAAAATTATATATATATAAAAGCAATTCACACCACTATTTCAAATCCAAGTTCACAAAGTTGTACATACTGCCTCTCACTTAACAATCCACGGTGGTTTTCACCTCGACGAAGCCCTAAATTCCATCCTTTTTGATCTCTTAGGGTTTCAGCTCTGGGAGAGTCATAATGGCGGCCCCGGACATACATATGTATATATGTATATATATCATGATACAAGGATCGAATCCCGACGGAGGTTAATATATCAATATAATATATACATATATACGGATATATATATATATATATATATATATATATATATATATATATATATATATATATATATAATATATATATATATATATGTGTGTGTGTGTGTGTGTGTGTGTGTGTGTGGTGTGTGTGTGTGTGGTGTGTGTGTGTGTGTGTGTGTGTGTGTGTGTGTGTTGTGTGTGTGTGTGTGTGTGTGTGTGTGTGAGTGTGTGTGTGTGTGTGTGTGTGTGTGTGTGTGTGTGTGTGTGTGAGTGTGTGTGGTGTGTGTTGTGTGTGTGTGTGTGTGTGTGTGTGTGTGTATATGTATATATATATATATATATATATATATATATATATATATATATATATATATATATATGTATGTATGTATGTATGTATGTATGTATGTATGTATATAAGCACGCATAATACTGGGCTACTTAATACGTAATGCCATTTTAATAAGAAATAGTCCTTTCTACCCAAGCAAGCAGGAGATCCAATCCCTTAAAATTCAGCTCACATGCCCGGCCAGTATTTATCTCAAAATATAAGTGGTCTTTACACAGGAGGCATTTGCAAGGGAGAGGAGCGGCAGGGTCCCTCGCACTTGCCGGCGGCCTTTCACGTCCACAAACAGAAGGTCCAGAGCAGCGGAGCCCAGACAAAAAGTGATGAGAAACAAACACGGCGACAACGTGCGCCATGTTGGCTAAAACAACATCTATTAGACAGCGAGAACTAAGAGCCCAGAGGCAGAGGAGGGCGAGGGGGACATTTATTATCTTATGGTCATGGATGGTTGCGCTCCGGGCGAGGCGCGCGGAAGGAGGGGAGAGGCAGACAGGGGAAGGAGAAACAGAGAGAGAGAGAGGGGGGGGGGGGAGGAGGGAAGAGAGAGAGAGGGAAGGAGGGAGAGAGAGAGAGGCGTGGAGGTGCATGAAGAGAGAGTGGAGAGAGAGAGAGAGAGAGAGAGAGAGAGAAGGGAGAGAGAGAGAGAGAGAGAGAGAGAGAGAGGAGATGATGAGAGGGAAAGGAAAGAGGTGGGAGAGGGGCAGTTTAGTAGATTAGAAGAGAGTAGACTTGCCGTCTTTCCAGCAGTCATGGTGATCGGCACGTGGTCGCGGCAACAGGGAAAATCGAGCAGAGTAGAAAAACTTATTCAAGTTGCAGTGCTTCTGGCGTCCCTTCTTAACTTCAGTTATTTTCCTTATTATATTCTACTCTTTAAAGAACACAGCCACGACCCGCCATAAAAGCATCAACAGCCATCTAGGATATCATATTTCAAATCATCTCTGGAGTGAGGCCGAAAAACGTATGCCAGTACAGTAAAACAGCTATTTCGTCAAACACATTACGTACAGAAGTGGCGGAGCGTTAGCGAAAATTCGTGATCTCGCCTCCGATCACGAGGACACATTTCTTTAGGTGTCGTGGCACGTCGCGCGACACCCTAATTGCACCGGAAAGATGGCAATAGTTACAGAGAGAATATTATATTATTAATGTATATAATCTATATTATCATATATATATATATATATATATATATAATATTATATATTATATATAAAATGTAACTTGGTGCTGTGTGATAGTATATAACATATAATATATTTATATATATATATATTATATATATATATATATAATATATATATATATATCTATTAATATGTATAACTCTATATAGATATGTTTATAAAAATATATATGCATATATGTATGTGTGTTGAGTGTATGTAGAGAGAGAAGGAGAGTATGTGTGTAAGAATATGTGGTGTATGTATGGGTGTATTGTGTCCGCTTCGTGTGTGTGTCTTTACCAATCTCCTGGCGCGTGCATTCGCGGCTCGAGGATTGTCTAATGATCAGCCAGGACGTGAAGAATCCGTCCTTCCGAGAGCAGAATCTATTTAAGGCTCGCCTCTGAGGGAGATAGGGCAGGAAAAAATGACGTCGATGAGGACCCCCCCCCCCCGCCCGCCCCCGCCCCCAGTAAATTTCGGTTTCCCCGTCCTCCTCTTCCCTTAGTAGAGCACATGCAGTAACATTGCAGTTTTTAATTATTCTCGCGGCGTAGATCGTAACCCATTTGAGACCCCTAAATAAACCCGTTTCATCAAGGAAGGCAAACGCCACAGCGGCGGTTGCGCATGAGGAGGACCATGTGCGTCGGGTAGAAACCCTTCTCTTTTAGTTTGGAGTCCCATTAATTTCCTTTTCCCTTTCTCTATCCCTTTTTGTTCCACTTTTTTTCACAAGTCTTACCTATCTTAACCTGAGTTTGTAAAAAACGAGGAATAGATATTAGGCGAACAGGGTCTTATGGCCAGCCTTCCGTGTGCCAAACGCGAAGTGCTCCCAGCTCCTTCCTCCCTGCAGAAGCCTGCGGGTGCGGAGTCACTCGCACGAGGGGCCGAGCGCCGGCCAAGCAGCGATGCCTTTTCTGATCTCGGCATTTTCACTTATTCGTCTTTCAAAATGATCTCATCCAATTTGTTGAATAAACAGGATTATGAGTCACCAGACCTCGAATGCGGCGCAACAAAAGAGAGACAAGCCGGCACATCGGATATGAAGGCCCCAAAGCCTCGCAGTCTGATGGCGCAGCGGAGCGCTCAGGTGTTGCGGACGTCCAACTCTTACGTCGCCCTGCGGCGCCTGATGGTTTCCGATGCCTGACCTCTTTTGCGATGGGGATGATAAGCATTATGGTAATGATAAGGAGAAGTGTAATATAATGACATTATAATAACCAATATAATTAACAACAATGATAATAATATGATATTACTCGCTTACTACTACTACTACTACGTACTATATAATAATAATATATGATATCAATTAATAACATCATTAATGTGAAACCGAATAATAACTATAACAAAGAAATGTTGTAATAATTGAAAATTAGCATTAATCTCATAATATACTATTATATTTATAGTAATTATAACAACAACGATAATAGAAATAATGACAATAGTAATAAAATAATCAATAATACTGGTAATGATAATAATGATAAGAAGAATGATGGTAATATTCATAGAAATCATAACTATGATGATGATAATAATAATGACAATACTAATGATTATGATCCTAGCAATGATGGTTAAAATCCCTAGAAAGTTCCTTGGACTCTCCCGTGGCTCGTCACACGCCGGCGATCTTTAGATCTTTGACTTAAACATGAAGGCAGCAGAAGAAAAGATAGCAACGATAATGGTTATCATACAAAGATTCAACTGTGATGATATTCTAACGAAAATATTAATTGCAATGGCTACAGCTGCTACTCCTATTGCAAATATTGTTCTTATTATCAGCTTTATTGTTTTATTTTTGTTTTATTTTTTCTTACTTTTCTCGCTTAATCAATTGTCAGAATTATTTTTATTGCAATTACTGATACTTTATCTTCGTTACGTATGTGTGTGTTATGTATATGTGAGTGTATGCGTAGGAAGAGAGAAAAGATTAGATTGAAAATCACACAAGATGTATTTTATCTGAATGCATTCCGATGTTTTGGAAATTTCATCTAAAATTAAAAGCGGCGTGTTATTTTTTTTTCTTTTTTTTTTAAATTCTCGTCCACTTTTAAGGGGCGGGTGATTTTACGTCCAGGCGATTCAGTTAATTCTTTTCATAAACGTCGTGTCCCGATTTTTTCTTCTTTCATGCCAGTGGAAATATAGAGAAAAGGAGATGGAGAGAGAGAGAGAGAGAGAGAGAGAGAGAGAGAGAGAGAGAGAGAGAGAGAGAGAGAGAGAGAGAGAGAGAGAGAGAGAGAGAGACAGACAGAGTGAGAGTGAGAGTGAGAGTGAGAGTGAGAGTGAGAGTGAGAGAGAGAGAGAGAGAGAGAGAGAGAGAGAGAGAGAGCGAGAGAGAGAGAGAGAGAGAGAGAGAGAGAGAGAGAGAGAGAGAGAGAGAGAGAGTGAGAGTGAGAAGAGTTGAGAGAGAAAGAGAGAGAGAGAGAGAGATGAGAGTGAGTGAGAGAAGAGAGAGAGAGAGAGAGAGAGAAGAGAGAAGAGAGAGAGAGTGAGAGTGAGAGTGAGAGAGAGAGAAGAGAGAGAGTGTAGGAGTGAGAGAGAGAGAGAGAGAGAGAGGAGAAGAGAGAGAGA
>NW_020872348.1:98975-101970 GCF_003789085.1 Penaeus vannamei | reverse complement strand
GGAGCGGAGTGGGAAGGGAAGAGTAGGAGGAGACGAGAGGAGAGGAGAGAGAGAGAGAGAGAGAGAGAGAGAGAGAGAGAGAGAGAGAGGAGAGAGAGACGACAGAGGAGAGATGAGAGGGAGAGAGAGAGAGAGAAGAGAGAGAGAGAGAGAGAGAGAGAGAGAGAGAGGGGAGAAGGAGAAAGAGAGAGAGAGAAGAGAGAGAGAGGGAGAGAGAGAAATATAAAGAGAAGGAGAAAGAGAGAGAGAGAAGAGAATAGAAGAAGAAAGAAAAATGAGAGAGAGAGAAAGAGAAGAAAAGAGAAAGAGCAAGAGAGAGATTGAAAGAGAAAAAAAGAGAAAGAAATAGAGAGTTAGAGAGAGAGAGCGAAAGAGAGCGAGAGCGAAGGAAGACGTAATCATGGATAATAATTGACGGCGGCCGATTCAAAATTGCACAGGAGGCCGGCGGTTCTGTTAACACTCTGACGGGGTCGTTCGTCTTTCTCTCGCACTGGAAGGAGAGAGAGGGGGGAGAGAGAGAGAGAGAGGGGGGGGGAGAGAGGGAGGGGGGAGAGAGGGGGAGAGGGTGGAAGGGAGGGGAGGGAGGGGAGAGAACGCGAGAGAGTGCTTATTTCTCTAACCTCCAGCCTCTTTCTCTCTCTCTCTGTCTTTCTCTCTCTCCTCTCTCCTGCTCTATCTCTCTCATCTCTCTCTCTCTGCTCTCTCTTCTCTCTCTCTCTCCTCTTCTTTCTCTCTCTCTCTTTCTTTCTCTCTCTCTCTTCTCTTCTCTCTCTCTCTCTCTCTCTCTCTCCTCCTCTCCCTCCTTCCTCCCTCTCTTCCTCCTCTCTCTCTCTCCTCTCTCTCCTCTCTTCTTCTCGCTTCCCGCTTCTCTCTTCGTCCTTCTCGATCTCCCTCCCTTTCCCCCTCTCCTCCCTTCTCCCCCTTCCTCCTCTTCTCCCTCTCCCCTCCTTCTCTTCGGCTCTCCCTCTCTCTCCCCACTCTCTCCCTCTTCCTCCCTCTCTCCTTCTCCCTCTCTCTTCTCGTCTGCCCTCATACTTCTCCTTCCTTTCCCCCCCCTCTTTCTCCTCTCTTCCCTTTCCTCCCTCTCTCCTTCCCCCTCCTTCCCTTTCCTCTCCCTCTCTTTCCTTCCACCTTCCCTTCCTCACGCATTCAAACCCTCTTCCTCTTTTTCCCCTTCTCTTCTGCAAGCGAACGTGTCCTGAATCTATCTACTAACAGCTGGCGGCGGATAAGCAAATAAGCCTGACATACACATGCTGGTGAATACTTACACATAGGCAGTACGTTGGGCGTCTGTGTACGGACTTCTTCTATCAACATTCTTTTTTATTTGAGAGAGGAAGGGGAGGGTGGTGCTGTAAGGGGAAGGGGAAAGATTTAATCTAGACTTTTTTTTCTTTTTTTTTTTTAATTTTTCATGTTTTTTTTTTTCTTTTTTTTTTTCTTTTTTTTTTTTTTGTTTTTTTTTTCTTTTTCTTCTGGACCTTTTTTTTCTTCTTTTTTTTTTTTTTTATTTTTTTTTTCTTTTCTTTTTCTTTTCTTTCCTTCTTCTTTTTCTTCTTCTTCTTCTTCTTCTTCTTCTTCTTCTTCTTCTTCTTCTTCTTCTTCTTCTTCTTCTTCTTCTTTTTCTTCTTCTTCTTCTTCTTTCTTCTTCCTCTTCCTTTCCTTTTTACGTATATCAAAATCTGACTCATCTATGGGTGGAGAGATAGTTTGATGGATAAAATGATAGATAGAAAGATAGATAGACATAGAATGATGTATATGTATAATACATATGTAAATAGACTGTTCTTTTATCATGACAGTACACTATAATTTAATGTTTTTTTTCGGATTAATCATATTTGTGCTGAGCTTGATTTACATTTTATCATTTTTTATTTCTTGTATCATTTTGTCCTTTACTCTTTTAATCATCATTTCCATCATCATTCTTGTTACAATCATCATTATCAACATTGCTGTGTCTGTTCCTCATCCAGCCTTTCATTTGAATCTTGGAAAAGATGGAAATTTAATGAGATTGAAATATCATCTTGGCCATATTGTCTTGGTCATATTAATTAGGCCATTTTGTCTTGGCCTTTTGAAGAAAGTTAACAAGAGAGGAAGAAATAATGTTAAAGTGAATGTATAAAAACATTTCTTTTGTGTTTGTTTGTTTGTTTTTTTGTGTTGTGTGTTTTTGTTTGTTTGTTATGTGTGTCTCTGTGTATGTGCGTGTGATTCACCTAACTCAAAGAAACAAACTATAATGAAAAAATAGTAATAAATAAAAAAAACACCATCAATCTCCACACACACACATACACACACACCACACACACATCACACACACAAAACACAAACACACAAACACGCACTCCCAAAACCCCCAAACAAACCAAACAACAAAACAACAACGACAACCCCCTCCCCCCCCAAAAAAAAAAAAACTAAACCCCCTGCACGCCACCTAATCAAAAAACGCCCAAGCACACCCATGAGAAACCACACCCCCGAGCCCAGAACCCAAGAAGCAATCCCAAACACACATACAACTGAATCTCAACTACGGCACCTGGATCTCAACTACATAACCCGGATATTGAACCGAACATTCGCGTTATTGCCAGCTCGTGTGTGTGTGTGTGTGTGTGTGTGTGTGTGTGTGTGTGTGTGTAGGGGTCGAGCCAGCATGGGGAGGAACTTGTATAGAGAGTGTAAGTGATGAGGGTAGCATCACTTAGGACTGGAAGTTCGTGCTCTTGTGGTGTGACCTGGCCTCTCTCCCCTCTTTCTCTCTCTCTCTCTCTCTCTCTCTGTTTCTCGATTCGGTTGGGATTCTTGGCGTTCTCTCTTCTCTTCTTCTTCTCTTTCTCTCTCTCTCTCTCTCTTTTCTCGTTTCTCTCTCTCTCTCCTCTTTCTCGATTTTCTCTCTGCTTCTCTTCTCTTTCTCTCTCTCTCTCTCTTCTCTCTCTCTCTCTCTCTCTCTCTCTCTCTCTCTCTC
>NW_020872348.1:88975-93975 GCF_003789085.1 Penaeus vannamei | reverse complement strand
TTCCTTTGGCGAGGGAAATGTCACATACATGCGCTCATACATACATGCATACACGCGTACACACACACATACACATATATATATGTATTGTGTGTGTGTGTGTGTGTGTGTGTGTGTGTGTGTGTGTGTGTGTGTGTGTGTGTGTGTGTGTGTGTGTGTGTGTATGTGTGTGTGTGTCTGTGTGTGTGTGTGTGTGTGTGTTTGTGTGTGTGTGTGTGTGTGTATGTGTGTGTGTGTGTGTGTGTGTGTGTGTGTGTGTGTGTGTGTGTGTGTGTGTGTGTGTGTGTGTGTGTTTGCATACATACACGCATGCATCTACATATTGGTACATACATGCATATATACTTGTATGCATCTGTATACACCTAAGACGAATGCTTATAATTACATCCACATACACACGCATACACCTGCAAATGCACATTTACACAAACTCATACACATTTACAATGACATATGTATGTATGTATAAATTCCCGTGTGAGTGCTGTCTGTTGTTGTTATCATTTTCTTTATTATTATCATTATCATTATCAATATCATTATTATTTTTTTTTTTTACTTTCATTATTTTGTTTTTATTTGAAAAAAATATTGATCTTGGTAATAAAAAGGCGTAATTATTTCCCCAACGGTTCATAAGGTTCAGATTTGAGGGGAAACCGAATGAAAAAAATCATAAACAAGGCATTTTGACCATAATGCTATTGACTCGGACTCTTTAAGCCTCTGCCTGTCGTCCAAGTCATGTCCTCTTTATTTCTCTCTCTCTCCCTTCCTGTTCTTCTCTTATTCCCCTTCTTTATCCTCTTCTGACCTCCAATTTATCCCTTCGTTCCCCCTCACGCCCCTCCTCTTATTCTTCCACCCCCCTCCCCACTCTTCTACTCCCCCCCTCCTCCCCACTCTCCCGACCCCCACATCCTCCCCCACTCTCCCCCCCTACCCACCCATTCTCCCAATCTCTCCCACCCCGCCACCCTCCGCCACTCTCCCCCCCCATTCTGCCCTCCAATCTCTCCCACCCCGCCACCCTCCCCACTCTCCCCCCACCCATTCCTCCTCCAATCTCACCCATCCGCCCCACACCTCCCCCACCCTCTCTTCCCCTCCTCTCCCCCTACTTTCCTCCCACCCTCACACCTCCCCCACCCCCCCTCTTTCCATATTTCTCCCTAGCCGTCTGTGAAATCTGATTCCCCCTTTTTTTTTCACGTCGTCTCCCCTCTCCCCCCACCACCCACCCCCTCGTCCTTCCCTCCGTTATCCTCTCAGTCCCAGTTTATCGCTACTTCAATTCACGCCTTCCCTCTTTATTCTGTCCCCCGTGTCTCCAGCTCCCTCGTTCCCCTCACTCACTCCCTCACCCACTCCGTATTTCGTTCTCCGTCACCCCTCTGCCCCCCCCCCTCCTACACTCTCCCCCACCTCCCCTTCCCTCCCCTTCTTTCCTTCCTCAACTTATTACTTCCCTCCCCCCCTCCCTCCATCCATCTCACTAATTATCTCTTTGCTAATTCATTAATCCATTCTTTCATCCCTCCCCCCTAGTTATCTCTTTCTATCCCGCCTCTCCTCTCTCCTCACACACTATAATCTCCTTCCTCACTCCTCACTAATTTTATCCCCTCCCTCACCTTTTTCCCCCTCACCTCCATGCCCTCCTCCTCCCTAATCCCTCTTTCTCCAACCCCCTTCCCCCTTCCCACCAATTCCTCCATCACCCTCTCATCCCTACCCCTTCTCCTCCTAATCCCCTCGCCCACTCCCACCTTTTTCCCACCCCCCCTCCCCTCCCTTACCCGCTTCACCATCCCTAATCCCCCTCCCATCTCACCCTCCCTCCATCTAATCCTCCACTCCGCCCTCCCCCTCCTCATACCCTACCCCTTCCCCCACCCTAATTCCTCCAAGACCTCCCCCATCCTCCCTCGCTCCCCCTCCTCCCCACCTCTCCTTCCCCCCACCCCCACGTAACTCCCCCTCCCTACCCCCTCACCCCCTACCCTAACCTAATGCCACCTATCCCCCTTACCTTCCCCAACCGTAATACCTCCCCCCCTCCCTCTCACCCCCGCCCCCACCTCCACCTCCCACAAGCCGTAATCCCTCCCTCACTCCCCATCCCTCACTTCCCCCTCCCCTTCCCCCAACCGTAAATCCCTCCCCCACTCCTCCTCTCCCCTTCCCCCCTCCTCCCTCACCCCCCCCTTTCCCCAACCGTAATCCCTCACCCCTCCCCATCTCCACCAACCGTACCCCGCCCCCGCCGCCTCTCGACCAACTGTGGCGTCGGATCCTCTCCTAAAATGGAAATCCCTCTGCAATCCCCTTTGGCCCGGGGGAGAGAGGGCTTTAATAACGGGTACCCTCTCTCGCTCTCTCTCTCTTTATCTTTATCTTGTTTTTCTCGCTTTCTCTATCTGTCTATCTATCTCTCTTTTTATCTTTATCTTGCTCTCTCTTTATCTTGTTCTCTCGCTTTATCTTGCTCTCTCTCTCTCTCTCTCTCTCTCTCTCTCTCTCTCTCTCTCTCTTCTCTCTCTCTATCTATCTATCTATCTATATATATATATATATATATATATATATATATATATATATATATATATATATATATATATATATATATATATATGTATATCTATCTATCTATCTATCTATCTATCTATATATATATATATATATATATATATATATATATATATATATATATATATATATATATATATATATATATATATATATATATATATATATATATATATATATATATTTATTTATTTATTTATTTGTTAATCTATATCAGTTTTCATACATGTATATACATTTCCTTTTCTTGCTCTTTTTTTCTCAAAGTCTCTTAGCTCTCATCCGAGGCTCTCACCTCTAAAATATATCCAAATGCCTTTTCTCTCTCTTATACATGCATGTATATATATGCATGTATGTATAGATACCTAAACAAATAGATACATCATCAACATCATTATTTCCTTCGTTCCTCCCACTCTCCCCCTTCCACCTGTCTTCCCTTTCAATTTCAATGTTAATTTCCTCCCTCTTTCTTTCCCTCCCTTCCTCTCTCCCACCATTCCTCTCTCCATCCATCCTTCCCTCCCTTCCTCTCTCCCTCCCTCCCACCCACCTTCCTTCCCTCCCTCCCTCCCTCTTTCCCTCCCTTCCCCCTCCCTCCCTCCTTCCCTCCTTCCCTCCCACCCTTCCTCCCTCCCTCCCTCCCTCCCTCTTTCCCCCCTTCCTCCCTCCCTCCCACCCTCCCACCCTCCCTCCCTCCCTCCCCTCTCCCACCCCTCTTTCCCTCCCTCCTTCCCTCCCTCCCTCCCTCCCTCCTCCCTCCCTTCCCTCCCCTCCACTTTCCCTCCATTTTCTCTCGGAAGCTTCCAAAATTGCCATTAATCGCCAGCAGTGAATTTAATAGCGTCCTTTAAAAGGGGGGCGGACTTCCCCTGAGATATAGGCCTCGGGTTGGCGAAGGAAAGCGAACGGAGAGGGGAAGAGGAAGGGGGAAGGAAAAGGGAGATAGAGAGAGAGAGAGAGAGAGGAAGGGGACGAGAGATGGAGAGAAGGGAAGAGAGATGGAGAGAAGGGGAAAAGGGGGAGGGGAGGGAAGGAAAAGGGAGATGGAGAGAGAGAGCGAGAGAGAGAAGGGAAGAGAGATGGAGAGAAGGGGGAGGAGAGGGGAGGGAAAGGGAGATAGAGAGAGGAAGGGGGAGGAGAGGGAGGGGAAGGGAGATAGAGAGAGAGAAGGGAAGAGAGAAGGATAGAAAGAGAGAGAAGGGTAGATGGTGGAGGGAGAGGGGAGGGAAAGGAGATAGATAGAGAGAGAGAGAGAAGGTTAAGAGAGATGGATAAAAAGAGAGAGACGGGGAGATGGTGGAGGGAGAGGGGAGGGAAAGGGAGATAGAGAGAGAGAGAGAGAAGGAAGAGAGATGGATAGAAAGAGAGAGAAGGGGAAATAGGGGAGGAGAGAGGAGGAAACGTGAGGTGGAGAGAGAAGGGGAAATAGTGGAGGGAGAGGGAAGGAAGAGGGAGATGGAGAGAAAGAGAGAGGCGGAGAGAAGGGGAGACGGGGGAGGGGATACGGAGAAAGGGGACGGAGGAAAGGAAAGAGTGATGGAGAGAATGAGAGAGAGAGGAAGAGGGAGAGAGTAAGGGAAAAAGAGAGAGGGAGAGAGAGGAGGTCGATGGGGAAGAGACGGGGAAAGAAGGAGGGAGAAACAGGAAAAAAACTAACTAAAAACGAAAAAAGAAATCACCAGAGACAAAGCTTGACACCAAGAAAGGGAAAAAATGCAACAACCAAATGAAAAAAATGGAAGAAAGAGAAAAAAATACAAGAAAATCAACCCTCAAAAGACAACTGGAATTTAAGGTAAACAAAAAACCAACCAAAATAAAAACCAACCAAAAATACCCGGGAAAACGTTCACAAAAAAAAACACACAATTAACGAAGTGGATTCCAGAGGTATATTATTAAGGCGGATGAAGCCCCGGATGTTGTTATTTACCGTTTTTTCATCAGAATAATTCTCGCGCCTCGATTCTGATGCGCTTGTTGTCTCGCATCTTTTTTTTTTTTTTTTTTTTTTTTACCTTCGTTTTTGTTGTTGTTTTGTTTGTTTGTTGTTTCTGTGACCTTCGTTCTTTTAGTTTGTTTGTTTTTTCCCCGATTTCTTTATTTCGTTCTTTTTTATAATTTATTTCGGATAGTGCAAGATCTTGAATATGTGTTTTATTCTTTTATTTATTTATTTATCTATCTATTTAGTTATCTGTGTATCCCAGGGATTATTTTGTATTTATTCTTTGCGATAAAGATCTTGAAAGTGTGCTTTAGTTGTTGTTTTTTCTTTATCTATTTGTTTTTTGTTATTTGAGTATTCATTTTTTTATTTATTTTTTGGACAGGAACATCTGAATGAATCATTATTCACACTATTATCAATATGATTAAGATCATTATAATTCATAATCGCA
>NW_020872348.1:72920-78875 GCF_003789085.1 Penaeus vannamei | reverse complement strand
TCTCTCTCTCTCTCTCTCTCTCTCTCTCTCTCTCTCTCTCTCTCTTCTCTCTCTCCTCTGTCTTCTCTCTCTTCTCGTCTCTCTCTCTCTCTCTCTCTCTCTCTCTCTCTCTCTCTCTCTCTCTCTCACCTCTCTCTCTCTCTCTCTTCTCTCTTCTCTCTCTCTCCTCTCTCTCTCTCTCTCTCTCTCTCTCTCTCTCTCTCTCTCTCTCTCTCACACAACACACACACCACACACAACACACACACACACACACACACACACACACACACACACACACACACACACACACACCACACACACACGTACGCACACAAAGATACCTCAATGAATAAATAAACCTGAGGTACACAGCCATACGAGAAAGGCCCTTTGTGCACTTCCTTTAAAGTAAACACCAAGAAATGAAATATTAATAAAAGGACAAAGAACCACCATAGTATAATGGGAACTTCGATGGCCAATACATCCCGTTAACAATAAAACACTTCACGAAGAAAAATCATATCTGAGAGTATTAGCTTTTGGTCATTCAATGATTTTCAATTAATTTTTAAGAAGGGGGTTATTAATCAGAACATGGATAAAGGCAGGTAAATAAAAAAGGAAATATGGAATAGGTTTTCGTAGAAAAGACGATGTAAGTTCTCTGTTGTTCGAATAGTGTCCTGGCATCTTGTTGGGAATCACGCGTGTGTGTGTGTGTGTGTGTGTGTGTGTGTGTGGTGTGTGTGTGTGTGTGTGTGTGTGTGTGTTGTGTGTGTGTGTGTGTGTGTGTGTGTGAGTGAGTGGAGTGAGTGAGTGAGTAAGTGAATGTGTGTGTCTGTGTATGAGTGTGTGCGTGTGTATGTGCGTGCGTGCGTGTGTGTGGTGTGTGTGTGTGTGTGTGTGTGTGTGTGTGTGTTGTGTGTATGTGTTATGTGTGTGTGTGTGTGTGTGTGTGTGGTGTGTGTGTGTGTGTGTGTGTGCATGTGTGTTTGTGTGCATGTTCCTTGTATGTATGTACTCCCGAAAACCCATAGAACAACCGTATCCGCCTCGAACACCAAGTCCCAAACCCGAACTCACCGTCGCCTTTCTCTAAGATCACCCCGCAACGTTCCCTCCAGCGTGAAATAACCCGCTAACGCAACACAAATAACACAACTCCCAAGCTGTTGATTCATCGCAGGTAATTTGAAAGGAAACCCACGGCGCAGGAATTCACGCGGGGCATAGAAGCATGAGCTGCGAAAATGGCAAAAAAAAAAAATTCCAGATTATCCCTTCAGAAAGCAAACTTATTGGCTGCGCGGATGCACGTCGGGAATGTAAACAAAGAGGAGAGGTAAACAAACGTGACCTCTTAGGGCCTTATGACTGTTTTTTTTTTTTTTTTTTTTTTTTTTTTTTTTTTTTTTTTTTTGGGGGGGGGGGTTTGGGGGGGGTTGTTTTCGTTTTTTACTTTCTTCGGATAGATATCTTTATTGTGTTACCTTGGCTGTACATTCATGTATATATGTAAATGTATATATGTGAATATATGTGTGTATATACACATACACAATACATACATAATATATATATATATATATATATATATATATATATATTATATATATATATATATATATATATATATATATATATATATATATATATATATATATATATATATATATATATATATATAAATGTGTGTGTGTGTGTGTGTGTAGTGGAAAGACGCAAAGACAAAAATAGATAAAACCTCAGACATTCAGACAAATCAATCCACTGCCTAGCCACAGACAGCAATAAACACCCTCACTCTTTCGTCCAATTCTACGTTATTGCTCGTCTTCTAATCACGCTTTTCTTCTCCTCATCTTTCCAGTTCCTCCTTCCAAGATTGAGGTGATCCCACGCATTTCTCCCGTCGAGCTTGGCCAGCGGGACGACGTGGTGTGCAAGGTGACTGGAGGTGAGTCCCGCGGGTGAGAGGGAGGTGGGAGAGAGAGAGAGTGGATAACGAGGAAGAGAGATAGAGAGAGAAAGTGGGAGAGAGGGATGGATAACGAGGAAGAGAGATAGAGAGAGAGGGAGGGAGGGAGGGAGGGAGGGGGATAGAGAGATTGGAGAGAGAGATGGATATAACGAGAAAGAAAGAGAGAGATGGATAACGAGGAAGAGAGATAGAGAGGGATGGGAGAGAAAGTGGGAGAGAGGGAGAGGATAGAGAGATAGGGGGGAGTGGAGAGAGAGATGGATAACCGAGGAGGAAGAATGAGAGAGGGATGGGAAGAAAGTGGGAGAGAGGGAGGGAGAGAGTGGGAGAGAGAGATAGAGAGATTGGGAGAAGAGGAGGGGGATAGAGAGCTAAGAGAGATGGGATAGAGAGAGAGGATAGAGTGGAGAGAGGGAGGGATGGAGAGAGGGAGGGAGGGAGGGGGTAGATAGATGGAGAGAGTAGGAGAAAGGGCGGAAGAGGATGGAAGACTAAAGAGATTGGGAGCGAGGTAGAGAGAGAGACAGAGAGAGAAAGGGGGAGATGGAGAGGAAGAAGAAAACAAAATAGAAGAGAGGAAGGGAGGGAGGGAGAGGGACAAAGAGAGTGTGAGAGTGTGATAGATGGAGAGAGGGGGAGACAAATATTGATAAGGAGAGAGAGAGACAGAAATAAAATAGGGAGGGAAATACTACTAAAGGAGGAGAGAGATAAGGAAGAGAGAGAGCGAGAGTGGGGGAGAGAGAAAGAGAGAGAGAGAGAGAGAGAGAGAGTGGGGGAGAGAGAATGAAAGAGAGAGAAAGAGAGAGTTTTCTCTGTAATAAAATTAAGTAAAGATTTTGAAATGTTTAAGATTCTAATGTTTGCATGCACTTACATACATAAAACATGCACAACACATACACACACAGAGACGGAAAAAAAGTAAAAAAGTAAAGAAAAGAAAAAATATATATGAACACATGTATGTATGTACGCCCACATACACACACATTTCCGAAATTCCTCTCCGCCTCACCTCGTTTCCCCGTTGCCTTTTCAGCGAGCCTTCGAATCGTCTCCTGAAAAGAAGTGGGAATATTATTGCCTGGAAAACCTTCCCCTCTTTGCGCTATACATATTTACTCGTCGAATTTACCCATCGGATTTCTCTCACAAAACGTTCTAGGTTCCTGCTAGTTTATCATTGTGATAAATGCAGCACGGACCAGAGTCACGTAAGAATACTTTCAAGACCTTTTCTAGACCAATGCAGCACGGACCGACTAAGTAAATACTTTCAAGACCTTTTTTCTAGGAAATGCAGCACGGACCGACTCACGTAAGAATACTTTCAAGACCTTTTCTAGGTAAATGCAGCACGGACCGACTCACGTAAGAATACTTTCAAGACCTTTTCTAGGTAAATGCAGCACGGACCGACTCACGTAAGAATACTTTCAAGACCTTTCTAGGTAAATGCAGCACGGACCGACTCACGTAAGAATACTTTCAAGACCTTTTTCTAGGTAAATGCAGCACGGACCGACTCAGTAAGAATACTTTCAAGACCTTTTTCTTGGTAAATGCAGCACGGACCGACTCACGTAAGAATACTTTCAAGACCTTTTCTAGTAATGCAGCACGGACCGACTCACGTAGAATACTTTCAAGACCTTTTCTAGTAAATGCAGCACGGACCGACTCACTTTCAAGACCTTTTCTAGATCAATGCAGCACGGACCGACTCACGTAAGAATACTTTCAAGACCTTTTTCTAGGTAAATGCAGCACGGACCGACTCACGTACGAATACTTTCAAAACCTTTTTCTAGATCAATGCAGCACGGACCGACTCACGTAAGAATACTTTCAAGACCTTTTTCTAGACCAATGCAGCACGGACCGACTCACGTAAGACTTTCAAACCCTTTTTCTAGACCAATGCAGCACGGACCGACTCACGTAAGAATACTTTCAAGACCTTTTCTAGGACCAATGCAGCACGGACCGAGTCACGTAAGAATACTTTCAAGACCTTTTTCTAGACCAATGCAGCACGGACCGAGTCACGTAAGAATACTTTCAAGACCTTTTCTAGACCAATGCAGCACGGACCGACTAAGTAAGAATACTTTCAAGACCTTTTTCTAGGTCAATGCAGCACGGACCGACTCACGTAAGAATACTTTCAAGACCTTTTTCTAGACCAATGCAGCACGGACCGACTCACGTGAGAATACTTTCAAGACCTTTTTCTAGGTAAATGCAGCACGGACCGACTCACGTAAGAATACTTTCAAACCTTTTTTCTAGAAATGCACACGGACCGACTCACGTGAGAATACTTTCAGACTAGATCAATGGGACCGACTCACGTAAGAAACTTTCAAGACCTTTTTCTAGATCAATGCAGCACGGACGACTCACGTAAGAAGACTTTCACTTTTTTCTAGTGACCGAACTCACGTAGAATACTTTCAAGACCTTTTTCTAGATCAATGCAACACGGACCGACTCACGTAAGAATACTTTCAAGACCTTTTCTAGATCAATGCAGCAACGAGACTCACGTAAAGAATACTTTCAAGACCTTTTTCTAGATCAATGCAGCACGAACCGACTCACGTGAGAATACTTTCAAGACCTTTTTTCTAGATCAATTAAGAATACTTTCAAGACTTTTCTAGTACGATCACGTGAGAATACTTTCAATACCTTTTTCTAGATCAATGCAGCACGGACCGACTCACGTAAGAATACTTTCAAGACCTTTTTCTAGATCAATGCAGCACGGACCGACTCACGTGAGAATACTTTCAAGACCTTTTCTAGATCAATGCAGCACGAACCGACTCACGTAAGAATACTTTCAAGACCTTTTTCTAGGTAAATGCAGTACGAACCGACTCACGTAAGAATACTTTCAAGACCTTTTCTAGATCAATGCAGCACGAACCGACTCACGTAAGAATACTTTCAAGACCTTTTCTAGATCAATGCAGCACGGACCGACTCACGTAAAGAATACTTTCAAGACCTTTTTCTAGATCAATGCAGCACGGACCGACTCACGTAAGAATACTTACAAGACCTTTTCTAGATCAATGCAGCACGACCGACTCACGTAAAATACTTTCAAGATTTTCTAGATCAATGCAGCACGGACCGACTCACGTAAGAATACTTCAAGACTTTTCTAGACAATGCAGCACGGACCGACTCACGTAAGAATACTTTCAAGACCTTTTTCTAGATCAATGCAGCACGGACCGACTCACGTAAGAAATTCAAGACCTTTTTCTAGATCAATGCAGCACGGACCGACTCACGTAAGAATACTTTCAAGACCTTTTTCTAGATCAATGCAGCACGGACCGACTCACGTAAAGAATACTTTCAAGACCTTTTTCTAGATCAATGCAGCACGGACCGACTCACGTAAGAATACTTTCAAGACCTTTTCTAGTTAAATGAAGCACGAACCGACTCACGTAAGAATACTTTCAAGACCTTTTCTAGTCAATGCAGCACGACCGACTCACGTAAGAATACTTTCAAGACCTTTTCTAGATCAATGCAGCACGAACCGACTCACGTAAGAATACTTCAAGACCTTTTCCAGCACGGACCGACACGTAAGAATACTTTTTTTTCTAGATCAATGCAACACGGACCGACTCACGTAAGAATACTTTCAAGACCTTTTCTAGATCAATGCAGCACGGACTCACGTAAGAATACTTTCAAGACCTTTTTCTAGATCAATTTACTCAAGACCTTTTCTAGATCAATGCAACACGGACCGACTCACGTAAGAAGACCTTTTCTAGATCAATGCAGCACGGACCGACTCACGTAAGAATACTTTCAAGACCTTTTCTAGATCAATGCAACACGGACCGACTCACGTAAGAATACTTTCAAGACCTTTTTCTAGATCAATGCAGCACGGACCGACTCACGTGAGAATACTTTCAAGACCTTTTCTAGATCAATGCAACACGGAC
>NW_020872348.1:62920-67920 GCF_003789085.1 Penaeus vannamei | reverse complement strand
TCCCCTCTCTCCTTCCCTCGTTTCCCTTCACTCGTCCCCCCCTTCCCCTTCACCCGTCCATCCCCTCCCCTTCCCCTTCACTCGCCCTACCCGCCTAACCCCTTCCCCCCCTCCCCTCCTCCTTCCTCCTCCTTCCTCCTTCCCTTCCCTCATCCCTCTTCACTCTTCCTCCTTCACCTCCCCCTCTCCCTCCCCCTTACCTACTCTCCCTCCCTCCCTTCCCCCACACTCATCACCCCTAACCCTCACCCCCTCTTCTCCCTCCCTCCTTCCCCTTCACTCATCACCCCTAACCCCTCTCCCCTTGTTTCCCCTCAGGCGGTCCCCTCAGCGTCACCATCACCCCCGAGGAGAAACCGATAGTTGCAGGTCGTCTTGCAAGGCTCCAGTGCACGGTGGTAGGGAGCAACCCGCCCCCCACTGTGACCTGGTATCAGCAGGGTCAACAGGTCACGCCACTGCACACTCAGGTAGAGGGGTTTTTGGGGGTGACCTGGGTTGAGGGTGATTTTGTGGTTTTTGATTGGGGGGGGGGTATTTGGTTGTTTGTTTGTTTGGATGTGTTTATTTGTGGGTGTTTTTTTGTGGTTTGTTTGTGGATGTGAGGAGGGGGTCGTTCGATTATTGTTTGTATGTGTGTGTTTTGTTTGTGTTTATGTAGTGTGTGTGTGTGTGTGTGTGTGTGTTGTGTGTGTGTGTGTGTGTGTGTGTGTGTGTGTGTGTGTGTGTGTGCGTGTGTGTGTGAGGGAGTGTTTGTATTCCGTTTTCCTCGAACTTCCCTACAATTTAATTCCCAACTTTAGAATCTTTGTGTTAGTTTCCTTAGCTCTCTCCACCTCTCTCCCCCCATTTCCTTTATCTTATGCTCCTATCCCTCCTTCCTCCGCCCTTCTCTCCTCTCCCCCGTCTCTCCCCTCTTCCTCCCTAATCACGCTCTCCCTCCCACTCCCCCTTCCACCCCCTTCCCCCTACCCCTCTCCCTCTTCTCCCCTCCTCCCCCTCACCCCCTCCCTCCCACACACCCTCACTCTCTCTTCTTCCCCCTACCTCTCTCCTTTCTCTCCCTTCCCCTCCCCCTCTCCCTCTTCCCTCCTCCTCTCTCTTCCTCCCCCTCCCTTCTCCCTCCTTCTTCCCCTTCCCTCTGCCTCCCTCCTCCCCCTCCCCTCCCTTCCCCTTCCCCCACCCCTCCCTCTCCTCCCTCCTCCCTCCTCCCTCCCTCCTACCCCACCCCTCCTCCCAAACCCCTCCCCTTCTCCCTCCTCCCCCTCCATCCTCCCTTCCCCCTCTCCAAACACCCTCCCTCACCCCTCCTCTTCCCCCTTCCCCCTCCCCCTTCCTCCCTCTTCCCTCCCTTTCCCCCTTCCCTCACCCTCTTCCCTCCTCTCTCTCCTTCCTCCCAAGATTTAATTCCACCCCGCCGCCCGGACGACAAAGCCCGGCGTCTGCATAAAAGTTTGATAAGCTTTCCTTTGACCGGGATTTCCGCGTGTGGGGGGGGTGGGGGTGGGGGGGGAAGGCCAGGTGCTGGATGTGTTGAGTGGGCGGTTGTGGTGGGCGGGGTCGGGTGGGGGTGGGTGGGGGGGGGTGGGGGGGTGGGATGTGTCGTGTGGGCGGTTGTGGTGGGCGTGGATGGGGGGGGTGGGGGTGGTGGGGGGTGAGGGGTGGTGGGGGATGGGTGGGTGGTGGGGGTGATGGGGCGTGGATGGTGGGGGTGGGGGGTGGGGCGGTCGTGGTGGGCGTGGGTGGGTGGGTGGATGGTGGGGGGTGATGGGCGTGGATGGTGAGGGGTGGAGGTGGTGGGGGTGATGGTGGAGGGCGTCCTTGGTGGGGTGGTGGTGAGGATGAGGGTCGTGGTTGGTGGTGGTGATGGTGGGGGGGGGGGTTGGTGTGGTGAGGAGAATGGTCGTAGTTGATGGTGATTTGGTGGGTTATGGTGCCGAGTATGGTGAGGTATGGTGGTCCTTGTTGATGGTGAATGAATAAGTTATTGTGACGTTGTGACGAAGGGCGGTAGTTGGTGACGCTTGTGGGATTGATGGTGAATTGGTTATAGTGATAGGTGTGGTGAGGAAGGTTGTACGAGTTGATGGTGAGTTGGTAAGTTGTAGTCGTGGGTATGGTGAAGGGCCTATGGTGGTGAGGCTGGAGGACGTAGTTGATGGTGACCTAGTAGATTATAGTGATGGATGTGATGTAGATGGTGGTGATAGTGAATCGATTGACTACAGTGGTGTGTAGTGAAGGGTCGTTGATGGTGAGAATGATGGTGCTATGATGGTAGTCTGTGGTTAGAGGCCCTGGTTGACTGTGAACTGGTATTTTATAGTGACTAATATGATGAGGATGGTGGTGATGGTGATCTGGGAAACTCAAGTCCTGTGTATAGTGAGGGTCGACCAATAGTGAAGGTATTGTTCATAGTTGATAGTGAATTGGTAGGTTACAGTGGCGGATATGGTAAAGTGTAGTTGATGGTGATAATGGTGATCCTAGTTAATGGTGATCTGGTAGGGTATAGTAATGGTTCTTATCCGCGAATAATATTTATGGTGACTTTTGTATTGACCTTAATCGGTTGCTATATATTGCATGTTTTATAAATATGACCATGAAATGGGTGAATCGAGTAAAATAAAAACAAATATACACCAAAAATAAGAAAAAAAATATATATGTCTTTGTGTCTGCGCACTTGTTTGTCTTTGTATATGTTCAAAAGATAAGATACCTTTATTTTCACTTATTTCGAGACTTATTGTGTTATAATGAGTGATATTAATTACGCGTTATTAACAGCGATAAGTAAAAGTTCTTCCAAAAAGTCTGCATTTCGTAAATATTTTAATTTTGACTGTTTTAACTTTCAAGGTTGTTCTCTCTCTGCTCTCTCTCTCTCTCTCTCTCTCTCTCTCTCTCTCTCTCCTCTCTTCTCTCTCTCCTCTCTCTCATCTCTCTCTCTCTCTCTCATCTATCTATCTCTCATCTCTCTTCTCATTCTCTCTCTTCATTCTTTCTCTTCTCTCTCTCTCTCTCTCTCTATCTATCTATCTCTCCTCCTTCTTTCTCTCTCTCTCTCCCGGATAATATTTTTGTATTTCAAAAGATTATCATCATTAATCTGTTATTTATTTGGTAATTATCGTAATCCACTGCCTAACTTGTCACCATCCATCACCAACCTGTCACGTGTCATCGATCATCAAACCTGTGTCACTTGTCATCAATCATCAAATGCCTGTCATCAATCACCAACAACCTTTCAAATTGTCATCAGTCATCAATAACCTGTCAAACTGTCATCAGTCATCAACCTGTCAAACTGTCATGTCATCTGTAACCTGTCATCAGTTATCAGCAACCTGTCATGAGTCATCAATCATAACCAACCTGTCAATTTGTCAACAGTCATTTTCCACCTGATTAATGAACTCATTAATGAGCAAATATACATATACAAATGAACACATGAACACAAATAAATATGTCAGAAGTATAATGAACACATGAACACCATAAACACATGTCAAAAGTATAATGAACACATGAACACAAATAAATATGTCAGAAGTATAATGAACACAAATAAGTCAAGTATAATGCACATAAATATGTCAGAAGTATATGAACACAAATAAATATGTCAGAAGTATAATCCCAAGAAGGAGTATAGTGACCACCACAATAATCCATTTTCTCTCACATTACCTCTCTTTATCACGTCGTATTTCTCTCCCGTGTTTACTCTCTTTTCCCCTCTCCTTTCGTTTCCCCTTCGTCTCGTATATTCGCTTTCGGTTCATGTCGAATATCTCTTGTTCATTTCAGTGGTTTTCGGTTCGGAATATTTCGTTCTTTTCGTTCTCTCGCGGTTTTGTTATGAATATGATCTTTCTCATGTGATTGTTTTTTTTTTCTACTTATTATTTTTTATTTTTATTTTTATTTTTTTTTTTGTATTCTGTCTTTCTCTGTTTCTCCTTTTTTTCTGTTTCTTTCTCTTTTTCTCTTTCCCGTCGTCTCTCTCTGTCTCTCTCTGTCTCTCTCTCTCTCTCTCTCTCTCTCTCTCTCTCTCTCCTCTCTCTCTCTCTCTCTCTCTCTCTCTCTCTCTCTCTCTCTCTCTCTCTCTTCTCTCTCTCTCTCTCTCTCTCTCCTCTCTCTGTCTCTCTCTCTCTCCTCTCTCTCTCTCTCTCTTCTCTGTCTGTCTCTCTCCTGTCTGTCTGTCTGTCTGTCTGTCTGTCTCCCCCCCCTCCCTCTCTCTCCTCTCTCTCCTCTCTCTCTCTTCTCTCTCTCTCTCTCTCTTCTCCCCTCTCTCTCTCTCTCTCTCTTCTCATCTCTCCTCTCTCTCTCTCTCTCTCTCTCTCGCTCTCTCTCTCTCTAAGGCAAGTAGTCATTACGCATTAGATAATTTTTTTTAAGTTCTCGGAATAAACGATTGAAAGTATCTATGTATAGTACATTTAATTGCCACATTGCACAGCGTTGCATCTTCACCACACACTTCATTCCCCACGTTCCATTTCCCCTTTCATTCTCCTTTCTTTGCCTTGTTTATTCTATTCCCTCTCTCCCTCTCTTCTCATTTTTTTTATTTTCCTCTCTCACTTTCTCTCTCTTTCTCTCTCCTCACGTACAATGACCCCTTATTCTCTTTGTCCGTTTTGGTCTCTCCCTTCCTTCCGAAATGCACTTTTCATTCCTCGTTCAGTTAGTCCCTAGTTTCTTTCGTTTGTCCTTCTTCCCCTGTTTGGTTATGTCTCATTCGCTCGCTCTCCCACTCGTTCTCACTCGCAGTCCTCTCCGCTGGTCGCCTCAGCTGGTTTGTGGTTTGTGATGTGGCGTGGCTTTGTTTGTGTGTTTGTTTGTTGGTTTTGGGGCGTGGCTATGTTTCATTTCGTTTCTAAACAGGCACACAGGCACAAAAACACACGCGTGTTTTTTTTTCTTCCTTTTTTTATTTCTTTATATTCTTTCTTTTCTAAACAGGCCCACAGGCACAAAAA
>NW_020872348.1:48815-62820 GCF_003789085.1 Penaeus vannamei | reverse complement strand
GAGAGAGACGAGTGAAGAGAGAAAGAGGGAGACAGACAGACAGACAGACAGCGATACAGAGTTTATTTATCTACGCGTGTGTGCCTCTGTACATCCGTGTATGTGCCTGTGCGTATTCCCATCCCTCTTCCTACCTACACCACGCTCCCCCCCCCCTTTCCATTAGCAAAACGACAGCACCGAGTGTAGACAACGAAACTACGAAATGACTGCTTCCGACTGATCCCATCAACTCTTAAAGAATTTCGATTTTGCTTTCCTGCCCAAATTCTTCAAGAATCTTGCCCCTTCTCAAAACAAAATATCCTGAGTGTCTAGCCAGCAGAGAGAGAGAGAGAGAGAGAGAGGAAAGAAAATGTACATAATAATATATAACACGTCTCTGCTCTTTAGTAAATTTATCCTATCTCGAAACAAAATATCCTGAGTGTCTCTAGCAGAGAGAGAGAGAGGAAAAGAAAATGTACATAATATAATAATAACACGTCTCTGCTCTTTAGTAAATTTTATCATCTCGAAACAAAAATATTCCTGTAGTGTCTAGCAAAAGAAGAAGAGAGGAAAGAAAATGTACATAATAATATATAACGCGTCTCTGCTCTTTAGTAAATTTATCTATCTCGAACAAAATATCCTGGTGTGTCTAGCAGAGAGAGAGAGAGAGAGAGGAGGAAGAAAATGTACATAATTAAAATATATAACACGTCTCTGCTCTTATAGTAAATTTATCCTATCTCGAAACAAAATATCCTGAGTGTCTAGCAGAGAGAGAGAGAGAGAGGAAAGAAAATGTACATAATATTATATAACACGTCCTCTGCTCTTTAGTAAACTTCTCCTATCGTGCCTATTGATATCCTAATGGTTATTTCCCTTATATCATATTACGGGGGTCTTAACCAAACACCTGTAGGTCTACTTGCTTAGTGGGCATGTGAAAGGCATCACCTGTTAGTAGTCAGTTGCTGCTTCAAGACATTGTTATCGATAATATATGTGATATCTTTTTTTCCTGGGTGATAGTCAAATTACTTTTTTTCTTTTTCTGCTTCTTCTTTGTATTCTTTTATTTCTTTTTCTTCTTTTCTTCTTCTCTTTTATCTCTTTTCTACTTTTTGTTTTGTGTTTGTTTTTGTTTTCTAGGTGAATGTGTCATTTTTTTTTTTTTGTGTTCAGGTGAAGTTCAGATTTCTTTTTTTGTTTTCTTTTCAAGTCAGTACCACAAACGATAAAAATTACATAACAGAGAAACGACAACAAAAACCCTCCAATCTTTAATTATGACCTCGATTGAGGAGCGAATTTGACCTCGAATGTCATCTCGAACCTTCCACAAGGAGTCTCCCCAAGGACATCCTGGCGTTTGCATTCCGGGTTCATTATTTGTCTATTTCGTTGTTTTTTTATCCTTCTCTATTTCTTTTTTCTCCAGGTGAAGTTCAGATTTTTTCTTTATTTTTCATTTTTTTATCATATTTCGTGTGCGTGTGTGTGTCTCTTGGTGAAGTTCAGATTTCCTTTTTCTTTTTCTTTGTCCCTTTTATTACTTTTGGGGGGCTTCTGGTGAAGTTCAGATTTCTTTTTTTTTTTTTTCCTTTGTTCTTTTTTTCTCTTCTTTTTATCTCGTGCGGTCAGATTTTTTTTTTACCTCTTTTTTCAAGTCTCCCCAAGGACATCGGCGTCTCTGCATTCCGGGTTCATATATTTGGTCTAATTTCACCCTCGGACTGACACAGGATTCTCACCTCAAAGTCTCGCCTTTGACCCGTCTGACATGACAGGTCATCTGAGGCCAGGGAGGTGAGGGGTGGGGTTTTCTTCTTTCTTTTTCTATTTTTTTTTTTTCTTTCTTTCTTTTCTTTTCTTTTTCTTCTTCTTTCTTCCTTTTTCTTTCTTCCTTTCTATTTCTTCTTTCTTTTCCTTTTTTCTTTCTTCTTTCTTTCTTTCTTTTTTTCTTTACTCCTTTTTTGTTGCCAGGTGTTCAGTATCTTTCTTACTTTTATTTCATCTTTGTTCCTGCTACTTTTTTGGTCTCGGGCGAAGTTGAGAATTCTTAGTTTCTTTTCTGCTTCTTCTTCCTTCTCAAGGAGTCTCCACCAGATCAGGACCATCCCTTGGCCGCTACGACTCTCGACCAATTACGAGCTTCATACTGATCTATACTTCAGGCTATGTCGTTCAACCCCCTCGCGCATCGCTGACATGACACCGACATCTCTCCCATCACACTCAACCTGCTACGGCACCTTCTGACCCCACGATCTCGACCGACCTGAACCAGGATGGACGTAGAACAGAGCTTCATCTGACAGCCACCGGCGGAGACGTATGAGGCGCGGGAGGGCCGTTTATATCTTACTACGCTTCCTATCCCTTTATAATTCTTGCCTATTCTTTCTTTGTTTTTATCTTTCTGTTTCTTTTGTTCAGTCCATTCATATACCTTTTTCTTTCTTTCTTTCTTCTGTTTTGACTTTTCTTACGTTTCTCCTTTTCTTAGTGCAATTCGACAGTTAACTCTAACCCTCTTTCCACACAACGAAGGCGACCTCCTTAATGTTCTTTCTTACTCCTTTCTTCTGTCCTCTTTTTCTTTCTTGTTTCTTTCGCTCATATTCCCTATATCTTCCTCATTCTCTATCTCTGCTTCTCTTCTCTTCCTGTTCTTATCCTTCTTTCTTTTCTTCGCTCTTTCTTTTTTGTATTTTCCAAGCTGCGATTCAGGTGAAGTTCAGATTTCCTTTTTCCCACTTCTCTTGCTCTGTCTGCTCAGATTTCAGTTCATATTCTTTTTATTCTTATCGTTCCGGGTGATTGTTTTATTTTATTTATTATATTTTATATTCTATTTATTCATTTTGTCTCCGGGATATGAAGTCAGATTTTCAATTCTGGCGAGAAACGGCGGAAACATGCATGATTGTGCTTGTTTTGGGGATTCGAAAAAGTCTTGTCTTTTATTATTTTCTCGGTTGTTTTTGTTTCTACGGAGGTTTGTGTGTTTGCTGTCGGGTGTGTTGTAGGTGGTGTGGTGTGTGTGTGTGTGTTTGTAGTGTGTGTGTGCCTGTGTGTTGTGTGTGTGTGTGTGTGTGTGTGTGTGTTGTGTGTGTAGTGTGTGTGTGGTCTCGCTGGGGGTTACTTAATAAATACTCGAATTTGTGAATATTTGGACGAAACGACCGCCTCCCGCCATCTTGGAGGGATCCCGTTTTCTATGCGTTCGTTTTCTGTTCGGGTTTATCCGTTTCAGAAACAGATCGAATTTCTTTCTCTGAGGGAAGGGAAGAGTGAGTTAATGCTCTTTTTCCATCTTTTTTTATTTTTATTTATTTATTTTATTCTTTTAGGAGTCGGGGGGGGGACTTTGTTTTTCTTATTCGACTCACTTACAGTCCCCCGCTTCTCTTCTTCTCTTCTCTCTTTCTCTTTCTTCTCTCTCTCTCTCCTCATCTCCTCTCTCTCTCTCTCTCTCTCTCTCTCTCTTCTCTCTCTTCTCTCTCTCTCTCTCTCTCTCTTCTCTCTCTCTCCTTTCTCTCTCTCTCTCTCTCTCTCTCTCTCTCTCTCTCTCTCTTCTCTCTCTCTCTTCTTCTCCTCTCTCTCTCTTCTCTTTTCTCTCACGCACACGCTCGCATAAATTGTATATAAAAACACACATATATGCCGAAGCCTTTTTGCCATTTGCTTCTTTCTGGGTAATATAACGAAATGTCTCTCGGCATGTTCGTGTGTTTTCTTGTTCTTTGTCTGTCTGTGTCTGAGTCTCTCTTTCTTTCTCTCTCTCTCTCTTCTCTCTCTCTCTCTCTCTCTCTCTCTCTCTCTCTCTCTCTCTCTCTCTCTCTGCTCTTCTCTCTCTCTGTTTCTCTCTCTCTCTTCTCTCTTCTCTCTCTCTCTCTCTCTCTCTCTCTCTCTCTCTCTCTCTCTTCTCTCTCTCTCTCTCTCTCTCTCTCTCTTCTCTTTCTCTTTCTCTTCTCTCTCTTCTCTCTCTCTCTCACACACACACTAATCTCCCATTAAAATAAAAATAACAGCAGAATAAGAAATAGATTAAGAAAAAAAAAAGAATAGTCTAAGAAAAAAAATCTCTCTAACTATCTCTCCCTCTCTCTCCCTCCTCCTCGTCCAGGTACACCCAAGAAGGTACAAAAAGTGTGCTCTCCTACACGCCCATGTCGGAGCGGGACTACGGTACACTGCTCTGCTACGCCTACAACCTCGTGGGACGCCAGACGGAGCCCTGTTCCTTCACCATCATATCAGCAGGTGAGTTTCTTTTGTTGTTAAGTTTAAGTTTAGGTTTGTTGGGTCTTTCTGGGTGTTGGGGATGGGGAGGGGGGAGGGGGGAGGAAGGGTGGGGGAGGTAGGAGGGAGGGGACTGTGGATATGATATGGAATGCAGAGAGGTAGATAACGTACGCACGCACTCACGCATGCACGTATGTGTGTGTTCGTGCCCGCTTGTTTGCATCTTTACAATTAAAACAGGAAGTATTACCCTCAAAACAAATCTTACTCTTCTTTACATATCTTGATATCTGATAAGTGGAAACCACTAATCACGAATACTTTTGATATCTAATTAATCAAACTACAAGGTACATATAACCAGGTAGCTACACTTCTATTTACCCTTTTGAAACCTAAAAAATAAACTGACTTTTTCCAAGAGTATTCTCGGGACTGGTAATGGTAAAGAACTCTTCATTATCATAAATAATAGGAAGGATTTCAGTTTTATTTCTGGTAATTATTACAATATCGAGTAAATTGTACAAATAGTTAGATATCTGGCTACATCTTGTATCTCATGGCGTACTCTCATTGGTTAAACATAATGCCTTTAGCTCCGCCCTCTTTTTTGACCCGGTCAGATATATTATGGTAAGCGTTTTTATTATTATTCTTTGAAAAATAATCAGTAATACCAGTGACGAAAAAATAATCGAATAAGAAAAAACGTATAAAAATAGATTAGAAAATTAAATATCTGGAATTAATAAAAGCGATGGGGCGGGGCTTAGCTCGGAAGTTGCCAACTAGGATTTTCATTAAGACGGAATGTGGCTTCCTGTAACAAAGTACTATATATAACAGCAGTAATAAAAGGCTAACTCTTTGCATTATCTTATGGTTGTTAAATGCATTACCTTTATATTCAAAGAAGGATTATATTTTATATAAGCATCACCCTTTATTTCCCTGGAAAACTAATTTTATTTGGGTCTTAATTTTTTTTTAGAAAAAGTGAAAAATATAACCTATCTTATCAGAAATAATTCAACTACGTAATTATTGTCCTATATATATATTTGTTCATGGAAATCGAATTCTTGTTGCTTAAAATGAGAAAAAAAAATGCATATTGAGAAATACGTGATTTTTTTTATATGAAACTTTTATGATAACATCTACTTAAAAGAGAAAAAAAATCATAAATCACAGACATAAAAAAAAATCAAAGTGCACCGCTTTTTTTTTACCCCCCCCCCCCGACCTTCCCCCACCCCCATCTACCACTCCCTGCGCTTCCTCCTACTCCTTCTTCTTTCCTCCTCCTCCTCCTTCCTTCTTCTTCTTCTTCTTCTTCTTCTCCTTCTCCTCTCTCCTCCTCCTCTTCCTCCTCCTCCTCCTCCTCCCCCCCCTCATCTCCAGTCACCAGAGCTCTCCCGCACAAAACATTTCTCTCTCACTCTCTCTCTCTCTCTTTTTTTTTTTTTTTTTTTTTTTTTTTTTTGTCTCATAGTGTATCAAACACGTTGACCCAACCGACGATAAAGGGGGTGGGCTGTGGGGTGGGGGGGGGGTGAGGTGTAGCCTTACAGGAACTGAGGGTGGGGGGAGGGGGGGGAGGGAGGGGCGCTGGAATTCAGATGAGGGACCTCTGACCAGCTGAATGCGTTCAAGGATCAGGGAGAGAGAGGGAATGGTAAGGAGAAAGAGAGGAGAGGGAAGAGAAGAAAGAGGGAATGGTGAGGGAATGAGAGGAGAGTGAATGGTGAGGAGAGAAAGAGAGGAGAGGGAAGAGAGAGAAGGAATGGTGAGGAGATGAGAGGAGAGTGAATGGTGAGGAGAGAGAGGGAGGAAAATGGGAGGAGAAAGAGAGAATGGAAAGGAGAAAGAGAGAGAGGAATGGTGAGGAGAATGAGAGGAGAGTGAATGGTGAAGGAGAGAGAGGGAGGAAAGGGAGGAGAAAGAGAGAATGGAAAGGAGAAAGAGAGAGAGGGGAATGGTGAGAGAGAATGAGAGGAGAGTGAATGGTGAGGAGAGAGAGAGAGGAAAGGGAGGAGAGAGAGGGAATGGTGAGGAGAGGAGAGAGAGAGAGGAGGAAGGAGGAGAGAGAGGGAATGGAAAGGAGGAAGAGAGAGAGGGAATGGTGAGGAGAATGAGAGGAGAGTGAATGGTGAGGAGAGAGAGAGAGAGGAAAGGGAGGAGAGAGAGGGAATGGTAAGGAGAAAGAGAGAGAGGGAATGGTGAGGAGAGAGACAGAGGAAAGGGAGGAGAGAGAAGGAATGGCAAGGAGAAAGAGAGAGGAGAGAATGGAAAGGGTGGAGAGAAGGGGGAAGGATGGATAGAAAGATTGACAAGGAGAAAGGTGGAAGAGAGATAGGAAGGGAGAGGAGAGAAGGAACGGGCGAGGTAAGGGGGAGGAAAGGGAGGAAGAGAGTGAAGGAGTGATGAGGACAGAGGAAAGAGGAGAGAAGGACTGAGGCTAGAGGGATAGAAATATTTGATGAAGAGAAGGAGGGGTGAAAGGGAGGAGAGAGAGGCAGAGAGGGAGTGAAGAAAGGGATTGAGGGAGTGAAGAAAGGATGTGAGGGAGAGAGGGAGTGAAGAAAGGGATTGAGGTAGAGAAGAAAGAATGTGAGGGAGAGAGGGTAGTGAGGAGTGGGAAAGAAGAAGACAGGGAGTAAGTGAGAAAAGAAAGGAGTGAGGGAGATGAGAGGGGAAAAAGGGAGGAAGAGCGACAGAGAGAGAGAGAGAAATAGATAGATAGACAGATAGAAAGAAGAAAACAGAGAGAGAGAGAGAAGGGGGGGTGGGGAGACATATAGACAAACAAACAGACAAAGAAAGAAAAAGAAAAAGAGAAAACCAAGGAAAAAGAAACAAACAAACACAAACAAACAAACGACCAGAAAAAAAATAAAAAAACACAGAAGACGGCGCCCTCAAACAGCTCGCCAAACCACGCACAGCAAAAACCCGAAATGAACACCCACACAAACACACCCAAACTTGATCAAAAACCCACATCGACAACAAATACTCAAAAATCAACACCATCTCCATCGCCGCAGCCTTATCGAGATGAAGTAGATGAATATTTGATGAAGACCGTTACCCCCTTAAAACCCCGGCTGCAAACGGATCCATTTATACAGTTCAGCGAGATAGAGGGAGATTGAGAGACTTTGCCGGGGTCTCCGCTGGCTTATAGGGGGGACTTTTCTATTCATGCAATTGTCGATTTGAATGTTTTTTTTTTGTTTGTTTGTTTGTTTATTTTATTGTTTTTTTGAGAGGTGCTGCTAGGGGGAAGGAAGTAGGGAGGGTGAGTGGAGTGTATAAGTGTTTCGAGAGGGAGGAAGTGGACTAAAATAAAAAAAATAAAGAAAGGTGTGGGTAGGTACATAATTGAACAGGAAAATACATACCTTTTTACTATTTTTTTCTCGCGTTCAAAAAAAACTGTTGTTTGAGACTATAATACAGACTCACTCGCTTACACTTACACACACGCACTCACACACACACACACACACACACACACACACACACACACACACACACACACACACACACACACACACACCACACACACACACACACACACACACACACACACACACACAGACACACACACACACACACACATAGATTGATAGACATAGATCAACAGGCGGATAAATAAACAAGCATCGATTTAGATAGATATGTGTAATGTAAATAAGGTAATCTCTCTCTCTCTCTCTCTCTCTCTCTCTCTCTCTCTCTCTCTCTCTCTCTCTCTCTCTCTCTCTCTCTCTCTCTCTCTCTCTCCCTCCCTCTTCCTCTCCCTCCCTCCCTCTATCCTCCTTCCCCCTCCTTCCTTCTCCCTCTGCTTCTCCTCTCTCCCTCCCCATCTCCTCTCTCCCTCTCCTTCCTTCCCTCTCTTCCCCCTCTCCCTCCTTCCCTCCCCCTCCCTCCCTCCCTCTACCCTCCTTCCCTCCCCCCCTCTCCCCTCCTTCCCTCCTTCCCTCCCTCCTTCCTCCTTCCCTCCCTCCTTCCCTCTCCTTCCCTTCCCTCCTCTCTCCCTCCCCTCATCCCTCTCCCCCCCTCCCCCTCTTCTCTCCCTATCTCACCTCGTTCCGCTAAATGAGCTTTCTCCGACAGAGACCTGTAGACTAATTTTTCTAATTGTCGCCCCCACCAACTTGCCCCAACATGCCTGAAATTGTCTCCCCCAATATCTCTTCTCACCACCCCATCCCCAAGTAATGGAAATCTCTCGCATTCTTCTCCCCTCTTGCGAGTTATTTTCCCGTCTCCTAAGGTTATCTTTATCTTGAGGGGAAAAAATGTGATTTCTGTTTTGTCTTCCTGTCGTGGGGCGGGGTCGTGTGGGTTAGAGGAAGGGGGGGGGGTTTGGATTGCGTGTTTCAGGTCGTGGTTATTTCTTCAATTTTTCTTCTTTTCTTCTTCTACTACTTGTTCTTTTTCTTATCTCTTTCTTCTCTACTCCTTCTTCTACTCTTTATTCTTCTACTACTTCTTCTTCTACTTTCTCTTCTCCTCTTCTTCTTCTTCTTCTTTTTCTTCTTCTTCTTGTACTCCTTCTTCTACTCTTTCTTCTTCTACTCCTTCTTCTACCCTTTCTTCTTCTACGACTTCTACTTCTCTTTCTCCTCCTCCTCCTTCTTTTTCTTCTTTTTCTACTCCTTCTCCTTCTCCGTCTACTTCTTCTCTTTCTTCTTCTTCTACTCCTTCTTCTACGTCTTCTTGTACTCCTTCGTCTTCTTCTTCTCCTTCTTTTCTTTTTCCTTCTTCTTCTCTTCTTCTTCTCCATCTTATTCTTTGAGGAAATATATCGCAGGAACCACCTCAAGGACTGACCCTATTCACCTCTCATGATTTTTATTTTATTAATTTGTTATTATTATTATAATTATTATCATTATTATTATCATGATTATCATTGTCATTATCATTACTATTATTTCAATCATTATTTTGTTTTATTATTATTATTATTATTACTATTATTATTATGATGGTGATGATGATATAGTATTATTGTCATTTAAATTTGTTATCATTTAAATTTGTTATTATTATTATTAGCATCATTCCCATCATCATCATTATCATTATAAGCATCATTCCCATCCTCATTATTATCATTATTATCATCATTATTATCATTATTATTACTTTCTTCCCAGGCCCTCCTCAATTAATAATCATCATTATTATTATTTTAATTATTATTGTTATTATTATTATTATTACTATTAATATTATGATGATGATGATGATGATTAGTATTATTGTCATTATTATCATTAAATTTGATATTATTATTATTAACATCCTTCACATCATCACTATCATTATTATTATCATCATTATTATCATCATTATTATCATTATTATCATCATTATTATCATTATTATTACTTTCTTCCCAGGCCCTCCCGAACAAGTGACCAACTGCAAGGTGGACAACGTGACGTCACACTCAGCTGGTATCACGTGTCTGGCTGGTTTCGACGGCGGTCTACCACAGCGGTTCCTTCTGCAGGTTAGTGTACGGGCGTGGGTGATTTTGGTTTTGTGTTGTTGTTTTTTTTTTGTGTTTTTTTGTGTGGTTTTGGGCGTTTTTTACGTGGTTGTGGTGGGTGGTGGTATCTCTTTCTTTTGTTTTATCTCTTTCTCATTTTGGATTGCTTTTATCTGTGTCTCTGTCTGTTCTCTCGTTTTTTTCTTTCTTTCTTTTTTTCTGGTTCTGCCTTTGTGTCTAATTTTTTTTTTTTTCTTCTGTTGTCTTTTCTTTTCTTTTATTTTCTTTCTTTCCCTGTCTCTCTCCTCTCTCTCTCTCTCTCTCTCTCTCTCTCTCTCTCTCTCTCTCTCTCTCTCTCTCTCTCTCTCTCTCTCTCTCTCTCTCTCTCTCTCTCTTTCTCTCTCTCTTTTTTTTCTCTCTCTCCTTTCTCTCTCTCTCTATCTATCTCTATCTGCTATCTCTTTCTTCTCATTTTCTTCTCTTCCTCTCTCTCTCTTCTCTCTCTCTCTCTCTCTCTCTCTCTCTCTCTCTCTCTCTCTCTCTCTCTCTCTCTCTCTCTCTCTCCTCTCTCTCTCTCTCTCTCTCTCTCTATCCTTCTCTCTCTCTCTATTTTCTCTCTCCCTTTTATCTCCTTCTCTTTTTATTTCTTCACTCACTTCATTTTCACGATCCAATCCTTTTCCAATCCTTTTCACCCACCCGCCATACATCCATCCAGCCAGCCATATACACCCACTCAAGACCCCCCCCCCACCCCACCTTCTCTCCCCAACCCAATCGCAGACACAGTACCAATTTTAGAAAAGCGAATCTCCAAAGCACGAATCACCTAATCACCGAACCTTCAAGACTCTCCGAATCAACGAATCTCAAAAAAAACAACAACAACGAAAAACCGAATCTCCACAATAAAACGAATCATAAGAATCGAACCTCCAAAAATACGAATCTCCAAAAACCGAATCCCCCCCCCCCAAAAAAAAAAAAACGAAAAACCAAATCTCAAAAAAAAACTAATCACCTAATACCAAATCACAAAAATCGAATCACCGAATCCTCGAATCACCGAATCTTCAAGACTCTCCACTCCACTCCCTTTGGTTCCGAATCACCAAATCTATAAAAAAAAAAAAAAAAAAAAAAAAAAACGAAAAAAGCGAATCTCCAAAAAGCCGAATCCCCGAAAAAAACGAATCACTAAATCTTCGAATCACCGAATCCGAATCACCGAATCTTCAAGACTCTCCACTCCACTTCCTTTAGTTCCGAATCACTAAATCTCAAAAAAAAAAAAAAAAAAAAAAAAAAAAAAAAAAAACGAATCTCTAAAAAACCGAATCACTAAATCTTCGAATCACCTAATCCGAATTACCGAATCTTGAAGACTCTCCACGCCCTTTGGCCATTTCGATAACGTATGGCCGGAGAGACACAATCACGCCCATTATCCGGACTAATCCCTCCTCCGTCTTATGATTACGCCCTAATTAATTTCCTTAATGGGTGAGCCAATAATTAGGGGAATTGCGGTTGTCCTGGAGGCGAGTTTTCACGCTGGTGGGGCGCGGGAAGGGCGGCGCGCGTTTTCCGTTTATCTATTTATTTATTTATTTTTTTATTTTCTATTTTATTTTTTCTTTATTTTTTTTGTGTGTGTGTGTGTATTTATTTTATTTTGTTTTATTTTTTGTGTGTATTTATTTGTATTCGTTTTTTTGCTTTTTGTATTTATTTATTTTATTTTTGTTTTATTTATTTATTTTAATTTGTTTTTATGTTTATTTCATCTTATTTTTTATATTTGTATTATCTTCTTTCTCTCTGTCTGTCTGTCTTCTCTCCTTCCTCTCTGCCCCACCCCTCCTCCCTTCTCCACTCCCCCTCCTTCCCTCTCCATACCCTCCCTCCCCCTCCTCCCTCTCCATCCTCCGCCCTTCTCTCCTCTCCATCCCACCCCCCCTCCCTCCTTCCTTTCTTCACCCTCCCCCTCCTCCCTCTCCTCCCATCCTCACCCTTCCTCCTCTCCCATCCCCCTCCCCCCTCTCCCTCCATACCCCTCTCCTCCCTCTTCACCCCCCCCCCTCCCCTCTTCCCTCCCCTCCTCCCTTCCTCCTCAGTCCCTCCCCCCCGCCCCTCTCCCTTTCCGTCTCCATCCCCCCCTTGCCCCTCCTTCCCTCCCTCTCCATCCCCCCCCCCTCTCCCTTTCCTCTCATCCCCTCCCCCTCCTCCCTCTCATCTCCTCTCCATCCCCCCGCTCCCCCTCCTTCCCTCTCCATCCCCCTCCCCCTTTCCCTCCCCCTCCCCCCTCTTTCCCCCCCTCCTCCCTCCTCTCCTTCCCTCCCCCCCTCCTCCCTTTCCATAACCCTCTCCCCCTGCCTCCCTTTCCTAACCCTCTCCCCCACCCCCCCACCCTCCCCCCACCCCCACCCACCCACCCCCCTTCCCTTGGCACCGCGCGGGACCTGTGATTATTGCAGACCCTTATTTCGAGTTCGTTTCCAATTTTTGAATATGGATTTGTCGCTCAAATATTGCCCTCGCGCCGCCCCCCCCCTCCCCCCGCCCCCTCCTCCCTCCCCCCCCGCTTCCTCTCTCTCTGTCCTGCGTCCCTTCTTTTCTTTCTTTCTTTCTTTCTTTCTCTCTACTCTCCTCCGCTTCTCTCTCTCTCTCTCGCTCTTCTCGTCTCTCTCTCTCTCTCTCTGCTCTCGTCTCTCTCGTCCTCTCTCTCTCGGTCTCTCTCTCTCTCTCTTCTCTGCTTCATTCTCTCTTTCTCTCTTTCTCTCTTTCTCTCTCTTCTCTCTCTCTCTCTCTCTTCTCTCTCTTCGTCTCCTCTCTCTCTCTCGTCTCCTCTTCTCTCTCCTCTCTCTCTCTCTCTCTCTCTCTCTCTCTCTCTCTCTTTCCGAAATTCTCTTTTTTTCCTTTTTTTTCTTTTCTATGAATTTTATAAACCGTTTGCCTTAGGATATTAAACTTGGAAAAAGGGACACTTCAATTCCATTTATGCGAATTTCGCAAAACGACTTCCTTTCCCTCCTTCTCGCGACGTCCTTCTCAGGTCATGCATAAATGTATATATCTTTGCATATCCTTATAGGTATGAATATTTATTCATTTATTTTCTCAAGTCCTTTTTTTTTATTTGGGGTGTTCGGTTTATCTATCCTACTCCTTCTTTGCTCCTGTCCTTATCATATACCTTCTCTTCTCTGTCTCCTCCTCCCTCCTCTATTTCTTGCCTCCTTCTTCCTCCTTCCTCTCCTCCCTCTCTTCCTCCATCCTTCTCCTCTTGTTCTCCTTCTTCTCCTCTATTCCCGGTCTCCTCCTCTCTGCCTCCTCCTTCTCTCCTTCCATTCTTTCTCCTCCTTCCTCGATCGTCCTCCTCTTCCTCCTGCCTGCTCTTCTTCTTCTTCTTCTTCTTCTTACTTCCCCTCCTCCTCTTTCTCCTCCATCGCCTCTTCCTCCTCGTCGTCGTCCCTCCTCCTCTTCCTCCTCCTTTTCCTCTTCCTCCTTCCCCCTCCCTCCTCCTTCTCCTCCCTCGCTTTCTCTCCTCTCCTCCTCCTCCTGTCTCCTCCTGCCTCCTTCTTCTTCCTGCCTCCTGCCTCCTCCTCCTCCTCCTCCTCCTCCTCCTCTGTCTGTTTTCTCCTTCCTCCTCAATCTCTACCTTTCTTTACTCCTCCTTCTCCGTTTACTGCCCCCTAATTGTCTACCGGTTCTCCAGCTTTTCCCCTCAGATTCCCCCTCCCCCCCCCTCCCCGGATTGCCTTTCCCTTCTTCTTTCCTAATTGACTCTCTATTTCCTAATTGTTGTTTATCTCTCTTCTACTCATTGCGATTTTATTTTTGTATGTGCTCCTTTCTTATTATTAGTTATTTCTTATGATTGATTATTCATTGGTCCATTATTTATGTTTTTTTTCTTGTTCTTCTTCTTTTCGCTTTCTTCGTCTTCGTCTTACTTCTCCTTCTTCTTCTGTCTCCTTTTTTCTTCCTCCTCCTTCATCTCCTTCTTCTTCTGACTTCCTTCTTCCTCTTCTCTTCTTCTTCTTGTGTATTACTCCTTCGCCTTTCTTTCTCCTTCCTGTTTTCTTCTGTGTTTTTCTTTTCTTCCTTTTCCTTCGTTTCTTCTTCTTTCTTTTTCCTTCGTTTTCGTTCCTTATCCTTGCGTCTTCCTCTTTCTTATCTTCTATGCTTTTATTATTTTTTTGTTTTTTTTTTTTTTTTTTTTTTTTGACAGTTTCCTTTCAAAAT
>NW_020872348.1:35000-45000 GCF_003789085.1 Penaeus vannamei | reverse complement strand
ACACACACACACACACACACACACACACACACACACACACACACACACACACACACAACACACATTCATTTTTTTTTTCTTCTTTCTTACTCTCGTTTTTTTTCTTTCTTTTTTCTTTCTTTTTTCTTCTCTTTTTCTTACAATGGACATACAAAGGAGTTTTTAGAAAATATGGAGATACATCAGAGTTTTTTTTTTTATCTTCCACACTTACTTATATTAAAGAGATTTAGAAATATTTAGATGTATCAGGAGCTATTTTTTCATCTTCAACAGCCATGGAAAATAAAGGAGTTTTTTTTATAATATTGCGATTTATGAGACTTTTGTTTAGTATGCTAGAGTTTCAGAAACATTTATATGTATCAGAAAGATTTTTTTTCTATTCCCCTCACACAACAGGAATAATATAAGACCTTCATCACCGAAAAAAGTATTGGAAATATTTAGTTACGTGACAATTTTTCTTTATCCTACGAATTGGAAATATTCAAATAAATTAAAAGACAATTCTCCTTCACCCCCCACAGACAGAGTGCCACGAGAACGGTCAACAGAGGAGAAGGCTCAAGACGGAGAACAGAAAACCAAGGGACCTTCTGAGATGCCCAGATGCCCAGCTGTTTCAGGCGGGCACAGCTGGTGAACCAATGAGCATCAGGGTCCGAGTTAGTTCAGAAGGAACACATTGAGATGACTGGAAAGAGTGCATACAGTGAACAAGAACACTTGAATAACTAATAACAGTGATGATGAGATGAGAGTGGGTTCTCAAGAAGAAGAAAAAGGTTACGGGTTTGACCTCGGAAAGATGATAGGGTTGAGAAGCCAAGGTTTATAAGGTCAGAGAGAAAAGTTCTTGAACAAAGGAGGTGGAACAGATGTTATGGAGGCAAACGCGTCTTGAAGTGGGTGAAGATCTCGTCGGAATGGACGTGGAGAAGAACAATCTCGAGGAGAACAGATGCAGAACAGATGACCGGGAGAGAGAGGTTTTTCCCGAGGACCAAAATATGCATTGGTAAATTTTTGATTCTCTCTCTGTCTGTCTGTCTCTCTCTCTCTCTCTCTCTCTCTCTCTCTCTCTCTCTCTCTCTCTCTCTCTCTCTCTCTCTCTCTCTCTCTCTCTCTCTCTTCTCTCTCTCTCTCTCTCTCTCTCTCTTCTCCTTTCTCTTTTCCTCCTTTCTTTAGTCTTTTTCTCTTCGTTATTTTTTCTTTCTGCTCTCTCTCTCTCTCTCTCTCTCTCTCTCTTCTCTCTCTCTCTCTCTCTCTCTCTCTCTCTCTCTCTCTCTCCTCTCTCTCTCTCTCTCTCACTCACTCTCTCACTCTCTCTCACTCTCTCTGTCTCTCTCTCTCTCTCTCTCTCTCTCTCTCTTCTTCTTCTCTCTGTCTTTCTTTTTTCTTTTTTTAAATTATTACACACCTGCTTCAGCTAACGAGGCTTTATTCGTATGACAAGAAAATACAGATAATTTATGTAAAAGCGTTCTGAGAACACTTTTCATAATCGTCACCATTCGAACTTTTGTGTGTTTGTTTGTTTGTTTGTTTTTTCTTTAAAAGTTTTGTTTCCTTTGTGTGACTTATGCTTTTGTTTTTTGGACGCTGAGCCTGTTGTGTTTGACTTAGTACTTGGGAGGGGGGGGGGCTCTTGTAATGCTTTTGTTGAGTAAAATTCATGCAGTTATTTTTTTTTATGTTTTGTTGTATCAGTCCTTGTGTTTGGGAATTTCTGTAGCGAATACATTGTTTATATTTTTTCTTTTCTTTTTTTTCTTTCTTTTCTGTTTTTTTTTACAATAGTATTTTCATCGTGTATGAAATATATACAGGTATGTATATATGAGTATCTACATTTCCTTTCATACATATACTCACATGTACACTGACACACACACACACACACACACACACACACACACAACACCACAGATGTTAACAAAAACTGATCTTTTATCCTAAAACTTCACCAATGGAAGCTTCATACTTGTGAACCACAACACAATAATCTTTATTTTCCATGATTAATAAATTTCTTTCCTCCAGCCTCAAGATAAGGAATGAGCGAGTGAGCGCCCCGTTCTCGGCAGATCCTGACTGACATATCAGCATCCAGGCGTCAAGATCAAACACATGGCAGCCTTTGGAATAGAGAGAAAAAAAAAATAGTGTGTCTTTATCGAAGTTACCCCCTCAAAAAAACGTGTGTGAGACGACCATTTTCTGTGAACAAAGAAAACGGGAAGTGGCTACAGTGTCTGCAGGTTTGTTCTTAAAAGACTGCTATCTTCCGCTATGCTGTTTCTTCAAGAAATATGTAACCCTAATTATCTATATTTAACATATATGGCTATAATCAATGTACATAATGTTGTCAGTGATTTTAATCTATTGTCTGTTCCTTCATTTCGAATTTCTATTGTCAAATGGCTTCAAAAAATGTAAAAAAAAAAAAAAAAAAAAAAAAAATGTCGGGTGGGTTGCCTACTGTTGTCCAAGCCTAGACGTTAGGCAGCCAAGAGTTGTACGTAAACTGACCTATATGAATGGAAAATGCCAGAATGTTGACTGTTTTTATTGTATTTTTCTATGTTTTCTACTGTGCCAAAATAAAATTTCTCAAGGAATATATGTAAGTTTTATAAATAAAATGAAATAAACGAATAAAAAAAAACGTCTTTGTAATTCGTGTTTCTTTGTCCTACGAAACAAGACGAATGATGATAAAGGAGATAATTAATGAAATAAGAACAATAAAATCTAAATTAAGTGACAATATGCCTGATTACAAAATCTAGACACTATGTTAAAGTTAATGTTATCATTACTATAGAGAGGGAGACAAGGTCACTAATGATGTTCATAATGAGGGTAACGACGGTCCTCTCGTTATGGTAATGATGACATTAACGTTTTATAATGAGCGACTGAGTACAATAGTTATGAAGTCCTGAAGAAATGATGAATCATTCCCATTTTTTTTTAATTCATAGGGGATACTAATTCATTTTTCACCAAATCTCACAATCATCGTGTTTTCAGGAATATTAATGGTGATAACTTTGCGTGTTGGTACTAATGATGTGATTATGATAATGACCCGAGCGATGATAAAGAAGATGAGGATACAGACCCTTTCTAATTACTAATTACACGAGCCAATTGAAATGTCCAGGGTCAAATTAGATATTTCGCGGCGGCCGATGACTTCTGGACCCGCGTGCATATCATAAATACATTTGAGGAATACTGGGAAACGGAATTATATTCAGAGAGACCAAGATTGATAAAAAGAAATAAGTAAAAATGAAAAATAAGGGGTGCTTTTAATAATAACTGGTTACAAGATTGATTTTCATAGCAAGGAAATGAATTATGATTTTACATGTGTTTGTTTTCGATGTGCGCAAACACACATACACAGACGCACGCACACACACACAAACACACACACACACACACACACACACACACACACACATATATATATAATATATATATATATATATATATATATATATATATATATATATATATATTATATATATATTAGAAAAACCCAAAAAGCACAAACTAGATTTATTGAGGAAAGTAAGACAACAATTTCGGAATCCTCCTCGATTCCATTTTCGACCCGAGATGGAATCGAGGATGATTCCGAAACTGTTGTCTCACTTTCTTCAGTAAATCTAGTTTGTGCTTTTTGGGTTTTTCTACCATGGTATCAACACGGTAGAGTGTTTTTTTTTCCATACACACACACACACACACCTCCTCTCTCTCTTTCTTTCTCCTCTTCTCTCTCTTCTCTCATTTCTCTCTCTCTCTCTCGCTCTCTCTCTCTCTCTCTCTCTCTCCTATCTATCTCTCTCTATCTATCTTTCTCTCCTCTTTCTCTCCTCCTCTCTCTCTCTCTCTTTCTTTCCTCTCTCTCTCTTCTCTCTCTCCTCTCTCTCTCTCTTTTCCTTCTCTCTCATCTCTCTTCACCTCCCTCTCTTTCCCTCTCTCGTCATTTTTTTCTACTTCGTCTTTCCCTTTGATCTTTAACGCTGCGAAAGTTTTTTTTTCTTTTTTTTTCTTTTTTTTCTTTTTCTTTTTCGAGGAGCAGAACGAGAAGGGCGTTTCGTCCCGTAACGGCCGTTTAGTGGACACTGACGGTTGGTTATGAAATTCAAATAGTTCTTCTGGGAATTTGGTGTTCTCTCTCTCTCTTCTCTCTCTCTCCTCTCTCTCTCTCTCTCTCTCTCTCTCTCTCTCTCTCTCTCTCTCTCTCTCTCTCTCTTTCTCTTTCTCTTTCTCTCTCTCTCTCTCTCTCTCTCTCTCTCTCTCTCTCTCTCTCTCTCTCTCCTCTGTCTCTCTCTCTCTCCCCTCTCTCTCTCTAATCTCTCTCTTCTTTCTCTTTCTCTCTCTGACGGAGATGTTTCTTTTTTTTTTTTTGGGGGGGGGTAGGGGGGCGGAAGTGAAAAGTATGAGGAAATGAAAGTGGAGCCTATTTTTATGAAGAGAGAGGTGTGAGGCAGGAATGAGAGGGTGAGGAGGGAGTGTTTCGGGGGGCTGGGAGGGGTTTTGTGGGGTGGGTGGGGGGGCTAGCAGGGGATATATGAGGATAGAGGAAGATAATTTTTTTTTCTTTCTTTTTTAAGGGCATCGAGGAGTATGAGAGAGAGAGAGAGAGAGAGAGAGAGAGAGAGAGAGAAGAGAGAGAGGAGAGAGAGATGAGAGAGAGAGAGAGAGGAAGAAGAAAGAAAGAGAGATAAGAGGTATGAGGCAGATGGAGGAGGACAGGTTTCGGTATTTCAGACGAAGGTCAACGAAGGATGGAAGGAGAGCGCAAGAGAAATGAGGAGAAAGGGAGATTCAGAGAAGCGAGGAGAGAGTATGAGGAAAAGAGAGGGATATCCCGGTGAAGGTGGGGGGAGGGGGGGGGGCAAGGAAGTTATGAGGAAAGGCAGATGTTTGGATTAGAGGAAGGAGGACAAGGAGGACAAAACGGAGACGAGAAATAGGAAAATGATTTGAATTAGGGAACTGAGACGAAGATGGAAGTGGGAGAAGGAGAAAAAAAAGAGTTAATACCAAGTCGTGTCAGTCAAAGGGAAGAAGAAGGAAGATAAAGGAGGCTAGGAGGCTTAAGAGAGTGTTTAGGCAAGAAGTTGAGGTAAAGAGGAAGGAAGGAATTGAGGTAAATGGGTAAAGAAGAAAGGGGAGAGGGGAAGGGAGAGTGAATGGGGAGTAAGAGGAGAGGAAGAGTTTGTGGAGGTTGAGGTAAGAAGGGGAAAGGGTTAAGGAAAGAAAGAGAGAGGAGAGGTAAGTGAGGGGAGAAAAGGGAAGGATAGGGAAGAGGAGAAAGACATGGATCAGAGGGGAAAATGGAGAGAAAAAAAAGAAAATAAAAAAGTAAAAGATATTAAGAGCTTATAAACGGGTAAGAAACAAAAAACAAAAAAATACTAACAATCTTGCACAAGAAGACATGAAACCAAAAGAAAAATGAAAAGAGAAAATTCAATAAAGAGATACCCGAAGAAGGAAGAAGATGAAAGCCAGACAGAATCCCAAATAAGGAAAAAAAAGACCCCCCCCAAAAAAAAAGTTAAAAAGCAAAAACCATAAATAAAAAGAAATGCCCCCCCCCCAAAAAAAAAAAAGGTTAAAAAGCAAAAGCCAAAAAAGCTAAAAAGTTAAAAGCAAAAATAAAAAGAAAAGAAATGACCCCTCCCCCAAAAAAGGTTAAAACGCAAAGCAAAAGCCAAAAAAAAAGTTAAAAAGTTAAAAAGCAAAAGCATAAAAAAGAAAAAAAAAAATACCCCCCCCCCGCCAATAAAAAAAGCTAAAAAGCAAAAGCAAAAAAACTAAAAAGTTAAAAAGCAAAAGCATAAAAAAGAAAAAAAATGCTCCCCCCCCCCAAAAAAAAAAGCAAAAGCAAAAGCCAAACAAAAGTTAAAAAGCAAAAGCATAAAAACATAAAAACGAAAAAAAGAAAAAGAGGAAAAAGAGCTAACTCCGATATCAAACCTTCAAGATAACATAAAAGGTTTGGTGTTGATATCCTGAAAGCCCGACGTGATAAGCGAAAGAGAGTGAGAGAAGAATATATACACATTCCTTGGGGAGGAACTGTCAAAGATTTTCCAAAGCACGTAGGCGCGGAAAACCAAGCGGAATGAAAGGGGGAAGCAAGGAAGAGAGAGGGAGATTAGAGGAGAAGGAAGAGGAGAGGAGAGGAGAAAGAAATTGCGAGGGAGGAAGAAGGAGGAGGGGGAAGCAAGGAAGAGAGGGAGATTAGAGGAGAAGGAAGAGGAGAGGAGGAGAGAAAAAATTCGAAGGAGGAGGAAGAAGGAGAAGCGGAATGAAAGGGGGAAGCAAGGAAGAGAGGGAGATTAGAGGAGAAGGAAGAGGAAGAGGAGAGGAGAGGAGAAAGAAATTGCGAGGAGGAGGAAGAGAGGGAGATTAGAGGAGAAGGAAGAGGAGAGGAGAAAGAAATTGCGAAGGAGGAGGAATGAAAGAGGGAGGCAAGGAAGAGAGGGAGATTAGAGGAGAAGGAAGAGGAGAGGGGAGAGAAAAAATTGCGAAGGAGGAAGAAGGGAGAAGGGTGAAGCAAGGAGAGAGGGAGATTAGAGGAAGAGGAAGAGGAAGAAGAGGAGAGGGAAAATGCGAAGGAGGAAGAAGGAGAAGAGTGAAGCAGGAAGAGAGGGAGATTAGAGAAGAAGGAAGAGGAGAGGAGGAGAGAAAAAAATTCGAAGGAGGAGGAAGAAGAAGGGAAATGAAAGGGGGAAGCAAGGAAGAGAGGGAGATTAGAGAAGGAAGAGGAAGGAGAGAGAGAAAGAATGCGAAGGAGGAAAAGGAGAAGGGAAAAGAAGAGAAGAGAGAAAATTGGCTAAAAAGGGAGGTTCGAGGAGAAGGAAAAGGAGAAAGAAGTTGCGAAGGAGGAGAAGGAGAGGGAGGTTCGAGGAGTAGGAAGGAGAGGAGAGGAGAAAGAAATTGCGAAGAAGGAGGAGGAGAAAGATTCGAGGAGAAGAGAAAAGCAAGAGAAGAAAGTAAAATTGCGAAGGAAGAATAGAGAGAGATTCAAGGAGAAGGAAAGCAAGAGGAGAGGAGAGGAGAAAAAGAAATTGCGAAAGAGGAAGGAGAAGGAGATTCGATAGAAGCGGAATGAAAAGGGGAGCAATAAAGAGAGAGGGAGATTAGAGGAGAGGAGAGAGAAAAATGTGATGGAGGAAGAGGAGAGGGAGGTTAGAGGAGAAGGAAAAGGAGGAGGAGAGGAGAAAGAAATTGCGAAGGAGGAAGAGAAGAGGGAAGATTAGAGAGAAGGAAAAGCAAAAGAAGAGAAAAACTGCGAAGAAGGAAGAAGGAGAGGGAGGCTCGTTGAGAAGGAAAAGGAAGAGAGGAGAGAAAAATATCGAAGGAGGAAGAGGAGAGGGAGGTTCGAGGAGAGGGGAAAGGAAGAGGAGAGAAATATTGCGATGGAGGAGAAGGAGAGGGGGGTTAAAGGAGAATGGAAAGCAAAAGAAGAGAGAAAAATTGCGGAAAGGGGAGGTTCGAGGAGAAGGAAAAGGAAGAGGAGGAGAGGAGAGAAAAATTGCGAAGGAGGAACAGAAAGAAAGGGAAAGAGGGCAGAGCCAAGCGGGAGAGAATTGCGTAAGAGAGAATAGAAAGAAAGGGAGATAAGAAGAGAGAGCATGGCAAGGGAAGAAGATTGCGAGTGAGGAATAGGCGAGAGAGCGATTACAGAAGAAGACATGGCAAGGAGAGAAGGCATAACAAGGGGAGACAAGAGAAAATTGCGAAGAAAGGGAGATTAGGAGAAAAGGTATAGGCAGGAAGAAAAAAGTGAAGGAGGAGGAAGAGGAGAAAGAGAAGGCGATTGGAAGAGAAGACGTAGCAAGGGAAGAAAATTGCGAATGAAGAAGAGAAGGAGAGGGAGTTTAAAGGAGAAGGCGAAGCAAGGGGGAAAAAGGGAAATTGCGAAGTAGGAACAGAAGAAAAGGAAGATTAGAAGAGAACATCACAAGGGAGAAAAAGGCGAAGAAAAAGGGGGTGAGAAAACTGCGAATGAAGAGGAGAAAGAGAGAGCAGATTAGAAGAGAAGGAATAGCAAAGAAAGAAAAGAGATAATTGCGAAGGAGGAATAGTAACAGAGAGATTAGACGAGGACATAGCAAGGAGAGAAAATAACGATTAAGCTAAAGAAATTAGGAAAAAAAACATAGCAAGGAGAGAAAATTGCGAATAAAAATGCATAGAAAGAGAGGGCGATTAAAAGAGATGGCACAGTATGAAAATAAAAATGCAAAGTAGGAGAAGAAACAGAAGGAAATTAGAATACGGAGCAAAACAAGAAGAGAATGATAAAAAAAAAAGAAGTAAAACGTAGATAGAAATTGAGACAAACATGGAAGGGAAATACAGAAAAAGAGACAGATGAAGAAGAAGATTAAAAGGATGAGAAGGAAGCAAAGAAGGGGAATGGAGATAATAGTAAAATAATCATAAAGAATAAAATGTAAAAAAAATGTATAAAAAAATAATGCAGAGAGAGAGGGAGAGGCGAAAAAGACAAGCAGATGGGAAGAGAATAGATAGATAGATAGAAAATAAAATACGAATAGAGAAAAAGGAGAGTAACCGAGAGTAGGAATAAGAGAGAGAGAAGAGAGAGAGAGAGAGAGAGAGAGAGAGAGAGAGAGAGAGAGAGAGAGAGAGAGAGAGAGAGAGAGAGAAGAGAAGTTCCAGCAAAGGAGGATAAAAATGAAAATAAGGCAAAGAAAGAGAGAGAAATAAGAGAAAACACAACAAAAGCAATAAAGAAAAAAAAGAATATAAGCAAAAAAAAAAAAAAAAAAAAAAAAAATTGACACATACAGGCAATACAGTAAAATAAAACAAACAGAAAATAGAGACAAAATGGAGATAGATAAACAGAATAAAGTAGAAGGGGCGAGGGGGTGTATCTTCCCCTCACACACGACTTTCATGTGAAAATCATGCATGAGAAATTTGGATTTTCCAAATTCACGTCCAGTTTTATACAGAGAGTGGAATTGAATTTTTCCCAAGGTTCAAACGGCACAGTCTCAAAGCGAGAATATATATAAAAAGAGGTCGATGAAAAATGGAAAACATCTGAGAACATTTCGACTTGCCGCCAGAAGATAATATGGCAAAAAACGGAGTCTATTTACACGGCAAAAGTGATATTCCGATGACTTGTGAGCAGAACAAATCGTTCGGGTTTCCATTAGCTAATGGGACTGTGTTAACAACTCACATATTTATGGAACACTTGCACCATCGGAAAAATATTTTCTTTCTAAATATGCAAATGTATGTGGGAGAGGAAAGGGTTAAGGAGTGTGCGTGAGAGAGAGAGAGAGGAGAGAGAGAGAGAGAGAGAGAGAGAGAGAGAGAGGAGAGAGAGGAGAGAGAGAGAGAGAGAGAGAGGACAGAGGAGAGAAAGAGAGAGAGAGAGAGAGAGACAGACGGAGAGAGAGAGGAGAGAGGAAAAAGAGAGAGAGAGAGAGAGGAGATGAGAGAAGAGAGAGAGAGGAGAGAGAGCCGAGAAGAGAGACAGAAGAGGAGAGAGAGAGAGAGAGAGAGAGAGAGAGAGAGGAGAGAGAGAGAGATGAGGAGAAGGGAGAGAGGACAGGAGAGCATGAAAGGTAGGGAGAGAACTCTTTGCTGCGTAAAAGATAGAAGGGAAAGAGAAAGGAAAAATAAAGGAAGAGGTAAAGACTGGAAGAAAGGTGATTAAAGAGAGGGGAAAGGAGCAGAAGAAATGAAAGAAAAAGAAAGGAGGTCAAAGAGAGGGGAAAGGAGAAAAAAGAAAGGAAGAAAATGAAAAGGAGTGTATGTCGGAGGAGAGAGAGAGAGAGAGAGAGAGAGGAGAGAGAGGAGAGAGAGAGGAGAGAGAGAGAGAGAGAGAGAGAGAGAGAGAGAGAGAGAGAGAGAGAGAGAGAGAGAGAGAGAGACAGAGAGAGAGAGAGAGAGAGAGAGAGAGAGA
>NW_020872348.1:20000-27500 GCF_003789085.1 Penaeus vannamei | reverse complement strand
GCATCATCATCATCATCTTAATCCTCATGCTCATCTTCATCTTCATATTCATTTTCTCATCCTCCTCCTCCTCATCATCACCATCGTTGTTGTGGTTGCAGCTGTTAATGATAATGACAACATCGATAAGCATCTAATTAAGTACAATTTTCGAACAACCCAAATATACCCAATTTCACGTAAAACAAATAGAATAAAAATGAAAAAAAAAAAAATCACCATTTAATTTTTTTCGATAAAAATGGACGAACATGATACAAGGGTTATCACATTTATTCTCTCTACACGTCAATTTCAGGCCATATTACCCCCATAATCATCTTTTGAAATAATTAAGTACATTATCCTTGTATAAACAGATTAATCAAGAAGAGGGGACGAAATTACATTAACTTAGAACAATGAATTTTGAAACTCATTCTCAATATGTCCATGAAAACCGTAAACAAGAGTACGAGTCGAAGGATAAATATGTAGTTTAATATCAACTGCTCAAGTGGGAGATATACTTAAATATGTAGTTTGATTTTGTAGAAAAGGTATGAATGAGACTGGATATCTTCACAATACAAAAGATGTACATCTCTTGTATTGTGAAGATATCCAGTCTCATTCATACCTTTTCTACATTTGTCAACATGGATACGTTTCATGTAGTTTGATATTAACTGCTCAAGTGGGATATATACTTAAATATGTAGTTTGATATTAACTGCTCAAGTGGGATATATACTTAGATATGTAGTTTGATATTAACTGCTCAAGTGGGATATATACTTAAATATGTAGTTTGATATCAACTGCTCAAGTGGGATATATACTTAAATATGTAGTTTGATATTTACCTACCACTTGGAATATTTACTTACGCCAGCCTCGTAAGTGTGAAGTGTTAGTTTAAGTGTATTTTAAAGAAGAACGAGTGCTGGTTGCTAGCCAGGAATAAAAATATGATGAATGAATTTGATAAAAAAAAAAAAAAAAAAAGAAAGAGAAAGAGAGGCGATGCTTCTTATTTCAACAAGAAGTATGTTATTTGATATCAACCGTTCACGTGGGATGTTTTACCTACTGCTGCCTCGTGAGTGTGAAGTGTTATTTGAAGTGTCTATTTGGAGAAGGAAAAGAGGAGATTCTTCTTATTTCGTCCATCTGTCTACAGTACGATTCAGTAAGTACGTTACCTGCTGTTAGCTTTTGACGTAGGATATTTACCTACGGCTGCCTTGTAAGTGTGAAGTGTTATTTTAAGTGTCTCTTTGGAAGTGTCAAGTGTTATTGACGTGCGTGTCTATGTCAAGAAGGATACCAGGAGATTCTTTATATTCCATCTGTCTGTCTACATTAAAGGTTGGTAATTTTCTTGGGAATTGCAGTTGCATAGGTGACTTGGCCTAAAATAAGAGTTTTTTTTTTATAGTTTAGTGGTCAATACCTGGGGCTTAATATACAAGTTGCAAAATCTTCAGTTTAAATTGGCTGTCATCTTCCTGGTATTGTATTTTGCAACAAAGGATATGTATGTACGGTGGTGCTGCGAACGACCTATCTGTCATTCCTTTAAATCATAAGTTATACTTGAATTTTGGAAAATAAGATTGTATCCAGATATGACAGAAAATAAATGTATGTCACTTGGTCGTCTATATCGAATGAATGCGGGACCAACAGCTGATAAAATGATTGCCTGTGAAGGATGTTAACTCCATTAGATACAAAGTTAGTCGATGCAATATGCTGTGCTATCTTTAACCCAGCTCTGTGAATTTCATAAAGTATGCATCGAGGGTAAGACTAATTCTAGAGCCTTTGAAGTAATGATACTTTTAATGATGATGTTTTTAGTAAACTTAACAGTTAGAATGACGGTACTGATAATCATGACGATATAAATTGATAAATGTACACGGAAACTAATTTTAGAGCCTTTGAAGTAATGATACTTTTAATGATGATATTTTTAGTAAACTTAACAGTTCGAATGACGGTACTGATAATCAAGACGATATAAATTGATAAATGTAATCGGAAGTGATGATATAAGAATAACAAGTACTATTGTGAATTATTGTTATGATTGTAATTCTTAGAATTATGATAATTATGATCATTGGTATTGTTACTATTATAATTTTGATTTTAATGATCATGATTTTTACTGATATATATTGTCATGATTATGATCATAAATATGTTATATTATGGTTATAATCATTGCTTGTTTGTTATTGTTATCGTGTTCCGGTAATGATTATTATTATCATCATTATTATTTTTTATAACCATTATGACTATTATTATTGTCATCACAATTACCATGTTCAGTATTATTGTTGTTATTATAATTATTGTTCTTAATATTTTATTGTTATTATTGTTGTTATTATTATTATTATTATTATTATTATTATTATTATTATTATTATTATTATTAGTATTATCATTGTTATGATTATCATTATTATTATCATTATCATCATTATCATTATTATTAATTATTGTTGTTATTATCATTACTTAGTAGTATTGCTGCAACTATTATTATTGTTGTTATTGCTGCTGTTGTTGTTTTTGTAGTCAAGCACTATCTCCTTTGCACTATAGTATCTCTTTCACCATTTCTCTTCCTCACTATATCCACTCAACTAATTAGATATAGCTACATTTCTATCCTCCGCTCTCACCATATTCACGGAAACAACTCACTATCACTATGATTTATCTTCATGTGTCTCTCTCTTTCACCATAACTTACCTAATACCACATCATATCATCCACGTGAATTACGTTATCTTGCACCATAGATATCACTATATTTTATGCTTTTGGTGTCTCATCCATAACTTTTCACACCATAACTTATTCACCATACTCATCACATGAGCTTTCTTGCACCATAACCATAACTATGTTTTATGTTTTAGTGTCTCTTCCTTTGACCATAACTTATCTATTGCAGCACCATACCCATCACATGAGCATACCCCTTCTTGCACCATAACCTCCTCTCCAACACACCACATCACACCATCACTACATTCAGTTAAGCACTCCATTTTACCATAATCTTCACTATGTTTTATGCCTCTTTCTTTCACCATACCATTCCTAACGACACCATACCATCCACATGAGGATAGTCACTCTTGCACCATAATTCCCACTCTAACAGATCACATCACACCTTCACTATACCCGCTCAGGCACTCTATGGCACCATAACCCCTTTTCACAACACAGGCTTCATCACACTACATCACACCTTCACCACAACCACTTCGGGCCTCCGTTCGTAGCACCATTAACCTCTCTCACGCCACACCATTCCTCACCATAGCCACTTAACCAACTCAACACCCCCTCCCCCCCCACCCGTCCCTAGCCACTTACCAACTCAAACACCCCCCCCCCACCGTCCCTAGCCACTTAACCAACTCAAACCCCTCCCCCCCCACCCGTCCCTAGCCACTTAACCAACTCAAACCCCCACCCACCCCACCCAATTTTTTTTTTTTTTTTTTTTTTTTTTTTTTTTTTTTTTTACCTGTGATTTCCTGCAAGGTCATATAAAACAATGCCTTTCATTACGGTACGAACGTGAGCGCCGTGCATGTCCACTCCCCCCCCCCCGCCCTCCTACCCCCGTCTCAGTCCCTCACCCGCTCTTTCCTCCTTCCTTCCCCCCCCCCCTCTCAGTCCCTCCCGTCCCCCTCCTTCCCCCCATTCAGTCCCTCCCTCTCTTCCTCTCTCTCTCTCTTCCCTTTCTTTCTTTTCTCACCTTCTTTCTTGTCCGGTTTTGCCTCCTTTTTTTCCAAATTCTCTCTCATCCCCTTTCATTTTCTTTCTCTTTCTTCCCTTTCTTCCCTTCCCTTCCCCTCCCTCTTCTCCCTTCCCCTCCCTTCCCCTCCCCTCTTCTCCTCCCTTACCCCTCCACTCTTCCCCTCCTCTTCTCCTCTCTTCCCCTCCCTTCCCCTCCACTCTCTCCTCCTTCCCTTTCCTTCCTCTCCTCTCCTCTCCCCTCTCCCCTCTTCCCTCCCTTCCCCTCCCACCTTTCCCCTCTTCCCCTTCCCTCTTCTCCCTTTCCCTTCTTCACCTCCCTCCCTTCCCCTCCCCACCCATCCCCTCTTCCCTCCCTTACCCTCCCCTCCTCTCCTCTCCCTCATTGCATTCTTTAGGTTTCTCAACATTTTTTCTCTCTTCACTCTCTGTTCCATCATTTTCTGCTTACTTTTCTCCTTACTTATCTATTTTTGTGTGTATTTGTCTACTTTTTTGGTTTCGAAATACAGGGAGGTCATTTATTAATTCATCTGCCTCTACATTTTTTCTGTAGTGTACCTTTTTCCTATTTATGTACACACACACACACACACACACACACACACACACACACACACACACACACACACACATATATATATATATATATATATATATATATATATATATATATATATGGTAGAAAAAACCACAATGCACAAACTAAATTTTTGAAGAAAGTCAGACGAGATGAACGATTCCGAAACTGTTGTCTCACTTTCTTCAATAAATTTAGTTTGTGCATTGTGGGTTTTTCTACCATAGTATCAACACGGTAGAGTGTTTTTCCATTCATATATATATATATATATATATATATATATATATATATATATATATATATGTATGTATGTATGTATGTATGTATGTATGTATGTATGTATGTATGTATGTATATATGTATATATGTATATATATATATAAATGTATAAATGTATATATGTATGTATATATGTATATATGTATATATATATAATATATAGATAGATAGATAGATAGATAGATAGATAGATAGATAGATAGATATATATATATGTATGTATGTATGTATGTATGTATATGTATATGTATATGTATATGATTATATATTTACACACACACACACACACATATATATACAAACACACATAGATATATGTATCTGTGTTACATATGTTATTAGTTTTCTGTCAGTTTGAATGTGAATGTGTGTCTGTGCACATATGTACAATATGCACATGCATGTACATATATACATATCTGTCTGCATATACCCGTGTGCATACGATCCTACATGTATCTATGTGGGCGCTTGCATGCACGGAAGCGCAAACATACATCTTCAATATGTACAAACAATAGAAATGTCCGAACGGTTGAAAATGCTGACTTTGATGTCTCGGTCCAATATGGCCAGTTGTTCGCTGAATGGAAGATAAATCAGACCGCCGATGGAAAGCTGTAATGAATATAAAACGGGGGGAGAAAAAGGGGAGGGGGGAGGGGGAGGGGGGAGGGGGAGGGGGAGAGGGGGAGGGGGGAAAGGGGGTTGGGGGTGGAGGGGGGGAGGGGGGGAGGGGGGAAATCTGAAAGTGAGAAAGGTGGTGGGTACTTGGAAAATGCGATGCGTGTGGGTTGGTCGGTTATATTATTTTTTTTTTTGCTTTACACCCCCCCCCCCCCCCTTTTTTTTTTGCATGCTTGTTTTTTTTCTTTCTTTTTTGCTCGGTTTTTTTTTTTTTTTTTTTTTTTTTTTTTTTTTTAGCTATTTTGGTCATTTCTGTCGTTAATATCACTATTATTTTCTTTTTCATAATTATGATCAGTTTCATTGCGAAAATCGCCGGTGTTTATTAAAGGAAAGATGAACATTTTTACCTCTACAATGCACGTGTTTTTCATCTTTTTATGTCATTAATTGAATAATTTGATAAACAAAAAAAAATAAATGTATATGTGTTTGGGTTTCAAAATAGATGAAATGTTTGAATCACCCTTCTCTCTCTAAGTACATTATCAACAGTTTATTACGAAAATAGTAATAGTATCTCTGAAATCTCTGAAATTCATGTTCTTGAAGGTAATGTATCATCAGAACCCTTTTTTAATATAGCCTTCAGACTCTGTTTGTTTCACGTGGCTTTATGTGGCTTTATCACCGTATGTTAAGTTTCCAAGTATGTTACAAGCTAATTTTCAAAAATATTTTCTGAAAAGAGAGAAAATGTGGTTAACGAATTTTGTATTCGCGAGCTCTATCCTTCAGTATATCTGTTAGTGTTAAAAATAATGATGATAGGGATAATTATATGATAAATGATGATAATGATAAACAGAAAAGAAACAAACTGGCAACCCTCACGACTCTGGAGTACCCGATTTTTTTTTTTTTTTTTTTTTTTTTTTTTCAGCTGACACAGAATACTTTGTGTTTGCATACCATTCTGTAGTTTTTAATCTTGCGTGCAATATCTTCTATTGTAGATGACGATTTCAACACATCCATCCTCATATACCGGAGTGAGTTATATTTTTTACATTTTCTTATTACCAATTATTATTACCATTATTGTTATTAATGTTTATAATTCAATCATCACCATTATCATTATCATTATTGTCATTATGATTACTTACATTATCATTATCATTATTATTATCATTAGTAGTAGTATTTTTGTTGTTTTTTGTTTATCATAAGACACACACACACACACACACACACACACACACACACACACACACACACACACACACACACACACACACACACACACACACACACACACACACACGCACAACCACACAACACACACACACACACACACACACACACACACACACACACACACACACACACACACACACACACACACAACACACACACACACACACACACACACTCACTTTTTCCCTCTTTCATTCACTAATTCATACTTCCTTCAGTCACCCCTTGAGCGACATCCTCCGTTTTCTTCCTCCTTCCGCTCTGCTCTCTTCCCATTTTTTCTTTTTTTTCTCATCTTCCCCGGACCTCCATCCATCTATCTCTCTCCACCGTCTCACATCTATCAGTCTGGCCCTTTGTCACGCCAGCTGCAGTCGGCGGGGACGTCAATTGAACGTGGCGTAACAGTGTGCTTCGTTAACCCATCTCAAAAATGTTCAAAAACTATGAATACCAAAATGGCGACGGCTCGTTTTCTACGGACGTTTTCGAGGGTGGACTCTTTTCTTTTCGTTGTGTTTCGTATTTCATCGTTTTATCTCCTTTCTTTCACTGCTCAAGCGACCCTTATCATGGCTTTCTTTAGAGTGTCATCATGATTTATAAAAAGGAGTTTATTTCTTTAAAAATATAAAAGTGTTGGATCTTCAAAGGGCTAAAATTGGAGTTTCTGAAAACACGTATGGATGACAAGAATAAGGAAGTTTTCGTTCTGGTACACGTGGGCGTGGGCGTGGCTTTGTGTGTGTGTGTGTGTGTGTGTGTGTGTGTGTGTGTGTGTGTGGTGTGTGTGTGTGTGTGTGTGTGTGTGTGTGGTGTGTAGGCGTGGTTTGTGTGTGTATGTGTGTAAAAGAAAACTGTATCTGTCTAAATATCTATTAATATACTTCCCTACCTACTTACCAATCTGTCTATCTTTCTATCTACTGTACATTTCTAATTACCTTTCTATCCATTATCCATCTACCTAAAT
>NW_020872348.1:5000-7500 GCF_003789085.1 Penaeus vannamei | reverse complement strand
GGAGGGGAAGAGAGAGAGAGAGGTTGAGAGAGAAAAGGAGGAAGGGGGGAGGAGAGAGAGACATAAGAGAGAGAGGGGGAGGGGAGAGAGAGAGAAGGTTGAGAGAGAGAGAGAAGGTTGAGACAGAGAGAGAGAAGAAAAAAAGAGAGAAAGAGAGAGACAGAAGAAAAAGCGAGAAAGAGAGAGAGAGAAAGAAATCGATAGAAAGAGAGAGACAAATAGATACATTCTGAAAGTGAGAGAAAGTAAAGTGAGGAGAGAAGAAAAGTATGAGAGAGAGAAAGAACGTAAACATACTATCTCTTCGTACATATGCATGGGATAATACGCGAGTATATCAGACACTCCTTTACAATTTCTAGTATTATTTATAAATAGTGGTAATGATAATAAAAATGATAATAATGATGATAATAATAATAATAATAATAATACAATTACTACTATTCCTGTTCCTACTACTGTTACTACTAATGATGATAGTACAACTACTACTAATAATGATAATGATAATAAAAATGATGATAATAATAATAATGAGGATAATAATAGTACAACTACTACTACTCCTGTTCCTACTTCTGTTACTACTAATGATAATAGTACAACTAATACTAATAATGTTAATAATAATAACAAAGATACAGATAAATTAATAAACACAAATCAAATTATCAACAACGACACCATTTTAGAATCCTTCATCCCCCTTCACGCCTCCACAACATCCACACTCTCTTCATTAAAAAAAAAAAAAAAAAAAAAAAAAGAAAAAAAAAAAAAAAAAAAAGATGTCACGGCCGAACGCTCACGTCGAAGAGGGGAAAACAGGGACCGAAGAACGAGAATATAATTTCCTTATTCCTTCGAGTCTGGAGGAAAACACTTCCTTCCCCTCTTTGAAATATGGTGTCCCCCCTCCCCTCAACCCCTCCCCCTCCTCCCCTTTCCCCCTCCAACACTTCGGCTTCTCCCTTACTTTCGAGGATTCCCCTTTCTTATTCTTTCGATTTCCCCTTTGTCTCTCACTCTTTTCCTTCTCTTATTCCCCCTCTCCCCCCCGCTTTATTTCCCCGTTCTCATTTCCCACTCTTTTTCCCTTATTCCTCCCTTCTCCCCCTCTGATTCTTCATTCTCTCTTCCCTATTCCCCTTCCTCCTCTCATATCCCCTATCCTTCTCCCCATTCCTCATTCTTCCCCCTCTCCCCTTCCTCATTCTTCCTCTCTCTTCTCCATTCTTCATTCCCCCTCCCTTCTTCATTCCTCCTCCCCATCCCCCTCCCTATTCCCCACCTTTTCCCCCATCCCCCATCCTTCCCCCCGATTCCCCTCCCCTCCCCCCATCCTCCTCTTCCTAACCCCTCCCTTCCCCTTCCCCCATCCTATCTTCCCCCCTTCCCCAACTCCTCCCTCCCCCCTTTCCCCCATTCCCCCATCCTTCCCCCAATCCCCCCATCCCCTCCCTCCTCCCCCCCCCTCCTGCATGGTCTGCCTCCCCTTCGGAAATGTTTTCTCCCGAGAACTTACAAAGGGAATGTTATTCGAAGTTCTGAAAATATCAATTCCGTATTCTGGAGAGTCCCAGACGGCCTTCAAAAGTTTCGCCTGAGTTGTGCATTAAAAGAAGAAGAAAAAAAGATAAAAAGAAGAAGGAGAGAAAGAGAAAAGAAAGAAAGAAGAAGGAGAAGGAGAGAAAGAGAGAGTAAGAGAGGACGAAAGAAAATATAAAAATTCTTCCACAAAAAGAAAAAGAGAGAGTAAGAGAGGAAGAAAGAAAATATAAAATTCCTTCCACGAAAAAAGGAGAGAAAGAGAGAGTAAGAGAAGCCTGAGTTGTGCATTAAAAGAAAAAAAAAGATAAAAAGAAAGAAAGAAGAAGGAGAGAGTAAGAGAAAAGGAAGAAAGAAAATAAAAAGAAAGAAAGAAGAAGGAGAGAGTAAGAGAAAAGGAAGAAAGAAAATAAAAAGAAAGAGAAGAAGAAGAAGGAGAGAAAGAGAGACTAAGAGAAGCCTGAGTTGTGCATTAAAAGAAAAAGAAAGAGAAGAAGAAGAAGGAGAGAAAGAGAGAGTAAGAGAGGAAGAAAGAAAATATAAAATTCCTTCCACAAAAAGAAGAAGGAGAGAAAGAGAGAGTAAGAGAAGCCTGAGTTGTGCATTAAAAGAAAAAAAAAGATAAAAAGAAGAAGAAAAAGAAGAAGGAGAGAAAAAGAGAGAAAAGAGAGGTAAGAAAGAAAATATAAAATTCCTTCCACAAAAAGAAAAAGGAGAGAAAGAGAGAGTAAGAGAAGCCTGAGTTGTGCATTAAAAGAAAAAGAAAGAGAAGAAGAAAAAAGGAGAGAAAGAGAGAGTAAGAGAGGAAGAAAGAAAATATAAAATTCCTTCCACAAAAAGAAAAGGAAGAAAGAGAGAGTAAGGAAGGTCTGAGTTGTGCAATTAAAAGAAGAAAAAAAAAAGATAAAAAGAAAGAAAGAAGAAGGAGAGAGAAAGAGAAAAGGAAGAA
>NW_020872347.1:32500-34000 GCF_003789085.1 Penaeus vannamei | reverse complement strand
TGTGTGTTTGTGTTATGTATTTGTGTGTGTGTGTATGGTGTGTGTGCCTATATATGTACACACACACACACACACACATCACACACTACACACACACACACACACACACACACACACATATATATATATATATATATATATAATATATATAATATTATATATATATAATATATATATATTTATTACATCTAACTCAGTGGTTCCCAGCCTTTTTTACCCCGCACCCTAAATGTAAAGGGGTGTTCTTGCGCCCTTTACATTTACAGCTCATCTAAGGATAAAGAGTGAATTTATACTAAAATTGATCAACTAAAAAATATTCTTTTCATTTTTAATAATGTTTCCAAATATCAAACATATGGACAAGAAATATGTCCTAAATTATTTGAATAAACCCTACAGTAAATAATATTTGCTTCAAATATCAACATGTAATAATCAAAGAACTATCAATATAAACTAACGTTTATATAAATTAATTATCAATTCAATGGCTCTTTTCTTCAAGTTTCTTGATTATGAGTAATAAATAGATTAATTGTTTGTCTTCAAGATGGACTTCTCGGCACCCTTGGAAAGTTATCTCACACCCCAGGGGATGCGAGCGCCTCGTTGGGAAACCCTGGCCTAACGGAATGTTCAAAATGAACCGCCGTGGATCTGTATTTTACTCCATTATGTGCCAATCTGGAGAGTTCCACAGTAGTTCTGCCACCAACGATTTCCTTGATGTTATCGCTGTATCTTGTCTTTGGCCTCCTCTTCCTCTCTTGCCATAAACTGCCGCCATAAAAAGATTACAACTTATGTCCTTACTTCTTAGGATGTGACCAATAAATGACCTTTTCTTTCTGTTGACGGTTGTTAAGGATCTTCCTTTGCTTCCTATCTTTTCTAAAACCCATTCAATTTTCTTTTTGTTTTTAAAATCTGACATTCTGATACATAGCTATCAATACTGAAAACTAGTGACTGCAGTATTCATTTTTCGTTGTAGTTACTTCTATCATTCTATATAATAATAACCATTACCATTCTAACAATGACAATCGTCTTGATTTCTTTAGTATCGTCATAATTATTAGTGGTCCTACATAAACAAACTCATTTACATTTGTAATATTTTCATCATTTATTGTAATGTATTCTTCCGTTGTTAATTTGAACGTAATTTTTGCAAATTTTCAATGAGAGTCCAAATTGGATACTGGCTTCTTTAACTCTATCAACTAATTCCTGAAGTTCTTTCATGTCTCCTACTATTAAAACTAAATCATCAGCATACCTTAACTTAATTATCATTTTGCCGCCAACTTTAATTCTTCCCATCAATTCATCAAGAGCATTGTTCCGAATAGAGAGGAGAAAGAATGCAGCCCTGGTGCACACCTTGTTCAATCGTAAACCAATCAGCTAGACCGTGTGTTTTTGACTGTTGCCTACTGCTCATTGTACAGAAATTTAATTGCATACGACATAGCTGACTTACTACCGTCTTAT
>NW_020872347.1:22500-25000 GCF_003789085.1 Penaeus vannamei | reverse complement strand
CGAGATCCATGCAATGCTACGTTATGTAAATATGCTAGAGGTGTTATGGTGGTCATGAATATGGAGTTGATTTGTTGTTTATTTGTAGAGTCTAGATATGATAAAAAATGAGGTAAAATCAATGTAAAATGAAACTCGAAAGAAGCAAATAAAAGAAAAGGTAGAAAGAAAGTGTAATTGAAACGCTATCGTTATAAAATAAGGTGAGCAAGAGAATATACAAAGAAGAGAAAGAAGGGAAAAGGATATTATATGAGGGATAGAAAGAGTAAAAGAGAATGTGGGAGACAGAGAGAAAGAGAGAGAGAGAGACAGACAGACAGACAGAGACAGAGAGAGAGAGACAAACAGAGAAAAAGAGAGAGAGAGTGACAAACAGAGAGAGAGAGAGAGAGAGCGAAAGTGAACTGGTGTCTCCTTAAACAACTTCTTTTGCCCAAGCAAGATATTAAAGACCTGTTTAGATTTTAGGTCGTATCTTGCTGCAGTGATTTTTTCCTTCTTCTTTCTTGTTGTCGTTCCTTCTTTCTCTCTCATTTTAATATATACGCTAAAATCCCCCGCATTTAGTGCCTTACGCAAATTTCCTTCGTGTCTTGCATGCCCTGCGCAAATTTCTTCGCTACATTCATGATTTGCACTTTTGAGATTTTTGTGCTTGTAAAACAAAGAATGCTATTGTCTGAGTAACCACTTCTTTTTACATTTTTGTTTGAAAAGTAAATCTGCTGCTTTCTGCTTTCTTAATATCTGAAGCAAAAACTAAAAGCCATGAAAATGAAAATGCTTGACCCCGTTATTATAACCCTACTTATAATTCCGATGTAAAATATTATTTTCGTGGTTAACTAACAATAAGAGTGAGTTATTGTTATTGACTGTTATTTTGAGATTTTTTTTATCCATTGTTACTTCACCTGACAGGTTCTGCTGATGATTGATGGGAAGCTTAACATAGTGGTAATGATAATTATTTGATATATGACAGGATCGTGACGATGATTGAAATATATCGATGTTACCTTGTAATTTAGTCACCAATTACCTGCTCATCACTCACTATTTACTCCCTCCCCCACCGTACATATCACCACAAAAATATGATTAACTGGGAGATTTGATGAAGGCAATCCATATAAACGTTATTTACGAAAGCATAAACCTTTGTTAACCTAACCTAACCTCACCTCACCTCACTTCACCTCACCTCACCTAACTGAGTGTGGTATCATCTTCTTGTGTCGGGACGCCGCCATCTTGTTTGCTTCCCCACGCATGCGCAGAACACCAATCGGGTGTTTTTCTGCCGTACTTGTAGCCGCTTCCCCTCAAAACAAGACGCGTCGAGTACATTAACCTCCTTCGCTCTGGGGCAGTTGTAAAATCAAATAAATAAATAATGAATAACTAAAATACCTTTTTTCGTCTCTTATCTCTTCCTTCACGCCCCGCCCATTGATCTGAAGATAACTGTGCTCGTTACGTAAGAGCTGCTTGTCCCGCGTCAAGCCAGACGAGGTGCGCCGCGCCCGCAGAGAACTTGGACTCGAGCCAAGAAGACGGTCAGGACGACGCCCTCGCCCGTGTCCCTCTTTGCGGCCTTCCTCGCGTGTGATTTCTTCAACTGTAATTTCGTCGTATTCTTCTCTTCGTTTTTCTTTACTCTTCTTCGTTTCTTGCGGTCTCTCTCGTGTGTGATTTTTTTACTGTTCTTCCATTTTTTGTCCGGTTTTTCTTCATTATTCTTTGCTTCTTTCGGTCTTGTTTTTGATTTTGTTTACGTATACTCTTCAAATCTTCATTTTTCTTGCCTTTGCGTCATGTTCTTTTACTTTGTTTCTCTCCGTTTCTCATTTAATTTTTTTAGTATTCTTTGCCTTGTCTTTATCTTTTTTCTCTTCATCTTTCATTACCTTCAATTCATATACTACTTTCAAATGTAATTTACTTACTATCTTCTTTATAATCTTCCTCTTTATATTCCCCGCCCTTACGTTTACATATTTTTTTCTTCATTTTATCTCCCTCGATGCATCTTTTGCCAATAGCATGTCATCATTTTTCCTGAACCCATAAATTGCAAATTAACTAAATAAGAGCCTAAGTAACGGACTTCTAATACCAATAACTTATCTCTGTACCCTAGTGTGTCATCCTTTCTCGTTCCTCTCTTGGAAGACGGCCAAGTAAGGCAGCGGTGCGCCCCTAAGATTTTAACCCCTCCCCCCTTTCCCCAACACCCATCCCCATTTTTTTTTCTCGCTCTTTTTTTTTTTCATTCGTACTCTGGTGATGGATTCTGATTGAGATTTTTTTCCCTATTTGTTTATTTATTTTTTCTAGTTGATGTCTGTCTTTGTGATATATCGTAAACAATTACATATATTTACACACCAACACAAACATACATATATACATGTGTGTATGTGTATATACATCCACACACGCACACATATGTATATATTTATACATATATATATATATATTATATATATATATA
>NW_020872347.1:15000-17500 GCF_003789085.1 Penaeus vannamei | reverse complement strand
GTCCTTCCTTTTAACGCCGGGATGACCTTGGGGTAGGTCCTGTAGGCCTTATCTGGTGGGTGGGTGTCCCCTGGGGTCGGCTGGCTTGGTAGGAAGGTGGGTAGGCGGGTGGGTACATGGGTAGGTGGGTCGGGACTTAGGTGGGTGCTTGGGTTGGTAGGAAGGTGGGTGGATGGTGGGTGGGTGCATGAGTGGGTGTGTGGGTGCTTGGTAGGAAGATGGGTGGGTGGGTACATGGTAGGTGGGGTCGGGACGGTGGGGTGCTTGGGTTGGTAGGAAACATGGGTAGGTGGGTGATGGCTTGGGTGGGTGGGTGCATGAGTGGGTGTGCGGGTACTTGGTAGGAAGATGGGTGGGTGGTACATGGGTAGGTGGGTGGGTAGGTGGGTCGGGACTTGGGTGGATGGGTGAGTGCTTGGTTGGTAGGAAGGTGGGTGGGTGGGTACATGGGTAGGTGGGTGCATCGGTGGGTGATGGCTTGGGTGGTGGGTGCGTGTGGGTACATAGTTTGGCAGGAAGGTGGATGGGTGGGTACATGGATGGGTCGGTGGGTAATGGGTAGGTGGATGAGGACTAGGGTGGGTGGGTTAGGACTGGGGATGGTGGTTGGGTGGGTAAGGACATGGGATGGTGTGCGTTTTTGGTACTTGGGGGATGGATGGCCAAGAAGGTGGTAGGTGAGTACTGGTAGTATTGGTATTAGTTGGTACTGGAATGGGCAGGTGAGAGGGCGTGGGGGGTGGGGGTGGGGACTTTAACAGAGGGATATTTTGAGGGTGGGTATTTGGGTACTCAGGCGGATGGGTGGATGGGCGTAATTAGGAGGGGCAAGGAGAGAGAAAGGAGGAGTAACGGGCGGAGTAATAGGGATGGGTAACAAAGTGGGTGGGGGAGGGGGATATGGGGGGAAAGGAGGTATGAGGAAGGCATAGGGAGGGAAGGAGGGGGTAGGGAGGGCCTGACAGGGAGAGGAAGAAAAAGGAAGGGGGGGGAGGAGGAAAGGTGGGCGGATGGGAGGAAGAAAGGGAGGGAAGAGGAAAAAGGAATAAGAAGTAAGGGGATGATAAAGAAGATCTGAGGAGGATGAGAGATAGAGAGAGGAGGGTGGGGGGGAGAGAAAGAGAAGAGGGGGGGGGAGGAGAAAGAGGGACAGAAAAAAAACGATTTATCAATTCACCAAAAAAAAGGAAAGAATATTTGAAGAACAGCAAAAACCAAAGAACAAGAGAGAGGGAAGAACCGCATAGCCAATAAGACGTAAACCCAAAAACCGTAACAGAAGTAGCAAAATCGACGCCCAAACAACAAACCAAAATGAGAGAAGAGAGAAAGAGCCATAGGCCGAAATCTAGCCTTAACCCTGCCACTCCCCTCCTCGCCCCCCCCTCCAAAAAAAAAAAAAGAGAAGAAAAAAACGGGTTTCCTTTCCCTTGTACCGGGAGAGGCGAAAGGACTGACAGCTGCCTCTCCCGATCGGTGCGACGGATAGAGATGTGAAAATTTGCTTAAGGGTAAACTAAGCTAATGAGGGGAATACTTTCGACAGGCTCAATGGCCCTGGGTTTGCTTGGGACTAATCTGTATAGGTGCATTAAGTGTGAGTGTGTGTGTTTGTGCTTGTGTGTCTATACATACATACATTCATACTTATATGTATGTTATGTACATATGTAAATATATATATATATATATATATATATATATATATATATATATATATATATATATATATATATATATATGTATATATATATATATATATATATATATATATATATATATATATATATATATATATATATGTGTAGTGTGTGTGTGTGTGTGTGTGTGTGTGTGTGTGTGTGTGTGTGTGTATGTATGTATATATCTGTCTATCAATTTACCTATCTATCTGTCTATATACAACACACACACACTTGATGCACCTATTCACATTAGTCCCAAGTAAACACAAGAGTCATTGAGCCTGTCGAAGCATTCCTCTCATTACCTTAGTTTACCCTTAAGCATTTTCATACCTATCTGTGTACATATACATGTGTGTGTGTGAGTGTATGTGTGTGTTTGTTTTTGTGTGTGAGTATGTGTGTGTGTGTGTGTGTGTGTGTGTGTGTGTGTGTGTGTATGTATATATACCTATCTGTCTATCAATTTACCTATCTATCTGTCTATATACAAACACACACACACTTGACGCACCTATTCAGATTAGTCCCAAGTAAACATAAGAGTCATTGAGCCTGTCGAGCATTCCTCTCATTAGCTTAGTTTACCCTTAAGCATTTTCATATTTATCTGTGTACATATACATGTGTGTGTGTGTGAGTGTATGTGTGTTTGTTTGTGTGTGTGTGTGTGTGTGTGTGTGTGTGTGTGTGTGTGTGTGTGTGTGTGTGTGTGTGTGTGTGTGTGTGTGTGTGTGTGCGTGTGTGTGCAGACTAGCATTTTAATGACGGAAAAGGCGCTAGGACAAGAGTGACCATTCCCAGCATAAAGCCAT
>NW_020872347.1:2500-5000 GCF_003789085.1 Penaeus vannamei | reverse complement strand
CCATTATTATAATCATTATCATTATCATCGTAATCATTATTATCATTATTGCATCAGTATTATCATTATTTCTTCAGTATTATCATTATTCTATTACCATTCTCATTATTATCATTATTACTATCACTATCAACATTATTGTTGTTATCGTTATTGTTGTTGTTATTTTTATCATTATCATTACCATCATTACTATTATCATTGTCAATATTATTATCAGTATTGTCATTAACATTATCATTGTTATCATTATTACTATCATTACTATTACTATTATTATAATTATCACTGATATTATTGCTATTATTATCATTATGATCTCCATTATCATTAATATGCTTATTACTGCTACTATTATTACTATTATCATTATTATGATTATTATCATATTGTTATTATTATCATTATCATTATCATTACTATCATTATAATTATTACCATCATTATTATTATTACCATCATTATTATTATTACTATCATTATTATTATTACCATCATTATTATTATTACTATCATTATCATTATTACCATCATTATTATCATTACTATTCCTATTACTGCTATTATCTTGACCTTTATCAATATCACGGCCATTATCATTAGTAGCAGTAGTGATAATATTAGCATTAAATTATTACTATGATTACGATAATTATGGTCATTAGCATTTATCGTTATTGATACCATTGTCATTTTCACTATGATCGATACTATCGATATTATTCTTTAGTTTAGAGAGAGAGAGAGAGAGAGAGAGAGAGAGAGAGAGAGAGAGAGAGAGAGAGAGAGAGAGAGGAGAGAGAGAGAGAGAGAGAGAGAGAGATTGAGGGAGAGAGCGAGAGACAGACAGAGAGAGAGAGAGAGAGAGAGAGAGAGAGAGAGAGAGAGAGAGAGAGAGAGAGAGAGAGAGAGAGAGAGAGAGAGAGAGAGAGAGAGAGAGAGAGAGAGAGAGACAGAGACAGACAGACAGAGAGACAGAAAGACCGAGGACAACCAGACAGCCAGGCAAACAAACAGAGGCAGAGACAGCCAGACAGAGATAGAGAGATTAAAAACTAGACTGAAAAAAGAAAGCCGGACTTTATAAAACCAGTTGAGAAAAAACAATTATATACCCTCCCTGTTGCCAACCACCTCTTGACTGTCCATATACTCTTCTGTCAATTCTTGAGGGAAGGAGAAAGTTTGGAAAGAAGTCCGAATTTGGTCTTAGTATTAAGTGTGATCTTGGTGTATCGTCTTGTTTACGTACCCTTGCGTTTTCTTTCATAATGACTGGTTGTTATTATTACATTTTATTGTATTATTATTCTTGTTTGTGTGTTTTTTCTTCTTTCTGTTTTCCTAGTTTTTTAATGTGTCAGTATTTCGTGTATCTTCTTGTTATTTTTTATTGTTGCTTTTTATTAGTGTAAAAAATATTGTTGCGTAATGGATTATTTCTTATCATTGTCATGTTCTTGTTGCTCAAAATACAATGAAAATATTCCTTTTTCTTAATCCCAGTGTTGCGTAAAAATACCAAAATTCTCGACTACACAAACCGGAAACATGTTCCAAAGTTACCTCCATCAGTATCCCTGTGAAGAAACGGGAAATTTCCTCCGTCGTATTCTGAAATGTGTCTCTTGCATATTAATGGATTCTGGAAGGTCGATCCTTTCCCTCGCCCCGCGGCCACAACGCGGCGGAAACCCAAACCCACGATCTCGTAAGGTAATAATTCCACGCGATTCGCATTACGCGGGCATTGCAACACGCCATGGGCCCAGCTGATAAAAAGGCCAGGCTACATCTTTTCTCTTAATTAAACCAGAGAATATCATAAATCAAAATGAGCAAAAGTATGATACACACACACACACACACACGCATAAACAAACAAACACACAACACACACACACACACACACACACAACACACACACACACACACACACACACACACACACACACACACACACACACACACAACACACACATATATATATATATATATATATATATATATATATATATATATATATATATATATATATATATATATATATATATATATATTATACACACACACACACAACACACCACACACACACACACACACACACACACAAACATACACACACACACACACACACACACACACACACACACACACACGCATATATATATATATATACCGACAAGCCCGATTCACTCTCAAATCAAAATCAAAAGGACGCATTAGTTATAAAAAAAAACGTGAATGACAGGGGATTCTGGGCAAGGAGGAGAGACTTACATACCGTAGTACCGGTTCCTCGGCCTACTTTTAGCAGCGCCTTGAAAGACAGAGAGAGAATGGAAGAAAGAGAAAGAGGGAGCGAGAGAGAGAGAGGGGGGGGGGGGAGAGAGGGAGAGAGAGAGAGAGAGAGAGAGAGAGGGGAGGAGGGGGGGGAGAGGAGAGAGAGAGAGAGGGGGGGGGAGGGCGGGGAAGAGAGAAAGAGGAGAGAGAAATTGAG
>NW_020872346.1:184395-186774 GCF_003789085.1 Penaeus vannamei | reverse complement strand
GTATATAATAATATATATATGTCATATATATAATATATATGTATATATATTCATATATATATATATATATATATATATAATATATATATATGTATTCATATGTAATATATAATAATTATATATATATATATATATATATATTATATATATACATATTATGTATGCATGTATACATGTACATATCTAAACATATACATATATTCATCATCATTATCATCAGGGGTTAACGCCGATTGGGGTGCATAGCAGCATCCACTCTTTGTTTCCACCTTTTTGGGTCCCTCATGGAAAGCCGCCAGGTAGGATCTCGGCCCATATCGAACTCCTCACGACAGGTTTGGTCGATCTGCCCAAGCCATGACTTCCTCGGTCGTCCCACAGGCCTCCTCCACCCAGGGTTGTTCATTACAGAGACAACCAGGTGGGCAGGATCATCCTGTGGAAAACGAGCCAGGTGGCCATATAGCCTGAGTTGGCGATTACGGATTGTGCAGGTAACAGGTCCTGTGCCAGTATCATGGTGCAATCGTTGGTTGGACACGTGGTCCCGCCAACAGCACCCATGATATGGTGCAAGGACCTGTTACAGAAGGCATCAAGACGAGACTCCAAGGCACTGGATAATGTCCAGGTTTCACTACCGTATAGCAAAACTGGCATTATTAGGGCCTTGAAAACCCGTAGCTTGGTCCTTCTGTACACATAACAGCATCTCCAAATACTCTTGTCGAGTAGTTTCATGACCTCTGCTGCCAGGCCAATCCGTCAACTGACTTCCTGGTCTGATAGCCCAGAGTTATGAACTACACTACCAAGGTATGTAAAGCTCTCTGTGACTTCAATGTCCTCGCCACAAACACATATCGACTGAACAGGTTCTCCTAGCAAGTCCCTAGAGTCCTGGATCTAGGTCTTGGTCCAGGAGACCTTAAACCCAAGGGCTTCGCTTCATTACTAAATGCAACCAGAGCCACCACTAAGGTTTCCAAAAGACTCAGATAAAATAGCAACAGCATCGGCAAAGTCAAAGTCTGTAACATTGATATTGCCCAGAGTTGCTCCACAATGACTTTGAACAGTAACTCTCCCCAGTATCCAGTCCATACAAGTATTGAAAAGTGTTGGTGCAAGAACACAGCCTTGCCTCACTCCTGAACTGACAGGAGAGAAGCTCGACAGGCCCCACACCTTACAGCACTTTCAGTACCAGTATATAGGCTTGCTATTAGTCCAATAATCCTTGTTGGTATTCCTCTCAGCCTCAGGATCTCCCAAAGTGACTCCCGATGCACCGTATCGAACGCCTTGAGGTCGATGTAGGCTGCAAGCAGCCCACGCCCGAACTCACGACGGCGCTCTACAATGACTCGAAGCGCGAGGATACGGTCTATTGTGGACTTACTAGGAGGGAATCCAGATTGCTTCGGCCTCTGATGCCTCAGTAGATGGTCTCTGATACGTCTCAGAAGGATGTGGGCAAGAACATTGCCTGGTAAGCAGTGTGATGGTAATTGCTGCAGTCACGTGATTCTCTTTTTCCTTCCAGAAAGGGATGACCACATTCCTCAACAGGTCAGGGGAACGGTACTGGACCGCCTAATGGTAGCCAGGACTGCATGCAACCCATGCCGCAAATACCCGCTATTTTGCCCCTCTTTCAGCTGGAGATTGCACCCCTAACTTCAGTTAGAGAGGGTGGATCCTCACTGATGGGGGGTCCGGTAATGGAATCATGGCTCTACCTGCATCCAATTAACTGTTGGTGGGTCAACCTGGTACAACTACTCAAAATACTGAGCCCAACACTCCCACACCGCAACAGGATCTGAGACGATCTAGCCACTTACTAAGCAAACTGCTGTCCCCTGTGAAGAGGGCTTGGAGTTCAGCTTTCTCAGGGTTTAGTGTGCAGGACGAAGGTCATTTACCAAGAAGTAGCCTTCGACCTCCTCAGCATGACTCCTATTAAACTGTTTCTTGTCCCTTCTTAACAAAGACCGAGTTCTATGCACCTGAGCATAGTGCAAATCCCGGTCCCTTGTCAGCAAGTATCTGTTGCTTCCAGTGTCTCCTAATAGATAATATTCTGGATTGCTCTCGACGTTCACTAATCGATTCTTGGAAGGTGTCCTACAGAAGTAAGGGTCCGACAGATTGTCGAGTGCTGTGAAACGACCAGAGATTGCCTCAGCAAACCCTAAGCACACTCCTTCTTCTGCTTGTCCAGATGAAACAACCTATGGTGATCATTAGACTGCTGGGGAGTTTTGAACTGGACCCGGAGGGTAGCCACAACCAATCTATGGTCAGTACCAGACCTCGGCACTCCTATACACCCTGCAATTCTGGAGGATCTCTAACAAGTGCTAACGAGTATGT
>NW_020872346.1:165798-168298 GCF_003789085.1 Penaeus vannamei | reverse complement strand
TACCCACCTCTTTGGCATTTCTCTGTCCCCCTCCCTTCCCCCATTTCTCTTCTCCCCCCTCTCCTCTCTCTCTCTCTCTCTCTCTCTCTCTCTCTCTCTCTCTCTCTCTACTCTCTCTCTCTCTCTCTCTCTCTCTCTCCTCCCTCTTTTCTTTCCAAAATAAATCTTATCTACGCACGCCCACTTCCCTTACTAATTGCATTCTCTGGTGTCCATCCTTCCATTCTCTTCTCCTATCTCCTCTCTCCTCTTCTTCTCCATCTACCCACCTCTTTGCCATTTTTCTCTGTCTTCCCTCCCCTCCAATTTCCTCTTCTTTCTCCTCTCTCAACTCCTCTTGTGCTTATTCCTTATTTGCGTTCCAAACAACTCCCCCACCTTGCCCCACTATCCCACTCTCCTTTCCCCCACTACCCCCCCTCTCCCCCTTCCAAAACCCAAACCCCGCCGCCCCGGCCTCTCCCCATCCGCCTCCCTCCCCACCCGCTCCCTCTCCCTCTCTTTGACCGCCCCCCCCCCCACTCACCCTCCCCACCCGGGCCTTCCCCTCTCCCCTCTCTTTGGACGCCTCTCCCCAACCCGACCCACATCTCCTTCCCCCCCTCTCCCCACCCACCCTCTCCCTTCTCTTTGACGCCCCCCCTCCCCCCCCTTCCCCCCCCCCCCTCCCTCCCCTCCGTAAGTCAGAATTCCGAGTGTGAAAAATGGTCAAAGACAAGCGATATTTTCTACACGCGCTATGCTCCAAGGAATGGACAATTGTGGCACCATTCCCCAATATTTAAATATACTTTGATCGTGGCGGACTATGGGTGCAAAGGTTTCCCCCCCCCTTTTCCTCCTTCTCATCTGCTGTTTATCCAATTTGTTCTTCTTCTTTCTTCTTCTTCTTCGTCTTCTTTTCTTCTCTCTTTCTTTCTTTTTCGAGCACAGCATTGTGTTTCTGAGTTTTCTTTTCTTTTCTTTTTGTGTAGTTTCCATTGGAGTATTCCTTCGATTTTTTTTTTTCTTTTCTTTTGCTTTTCATTTTCTTCTTTTTTCCGTTACTTCGATGTTCCTTTCTTTCTTTCACCTATCCCTTTGTTCTTTCTTTTGTGAAAATTTGATTTTCGATTGTCTGTTTATTTTCTCATCTTCTCTGTCATCTATCTGCTCGTCGATTTTATATCCATCTCTCTCCTTTCTCTCTTTCTCTCTCTTCTCTCTATCTATCTTATCTCTCTGTCATTCTCTCTCTCTACCTATCTATTATCATCTATCTCTCTGTCTTATCTCTCTCTTCTTCTCTTCTCAGCTCTCTCTCTCTCTCTCTCTCTCTCTCTCTCTCTCTCTCTCTCTCTCTCACACTTCTCTCTCTCTCTCTCTCTCTCTCTCTCTCTCTCTCTCTCTCTTCTCTCTCTCTCTCTCTCTCTCTCTCTCTCTCTCTCTCTCTTCTCTCTCTCTCACTCTCTCTCTCTCTCACTTCTCTCTCCCTCTCATTATCTCTCTCCTCTCTCTTCTCTCTCTCTCTGCTCATTTCTTTTCTTTTTTTACACTCATCTCCTACCTTGAATGAGCCATACAGAACGACCGAACCATTACGGAAAAAAAACAAAAAACGACAAAGAAGAGGAGAGGACGAACCCAACGACACTTCACTCCGACAATATATTTACATTACAGCGGAATTGGCCTGAGAACGAACGAGCTGTGAGTGTACACAGTGTACGTCAGTGAGTGTACGTACACATGTCGTTCTTACCTGGGAAAATTCGATCAACTTTTTTTTTTTGCGTCGTTTCTCGGGCGGTGACGATTAGAGAAGGAATGAGAGAAAGGAAAAAGAGAAGAGAGAAGAGAGAGAGAGAGAGAGAGCTAGGGATTTATTTTTTTTTTGGCGTTCGTTTCTCCCGGGCCGTGTGACGATTAAGAGAAGGAAGAGAGAAGGGAAAAAAAGAGAGAGAGAGAGAGAGAGAGAGCTAGAGATTTTTTTTTTTTTTTTTTTTTTTTGGCGTCGTTCTCCCGGGCCGTGTGACGATTAAAGAAAGAAGAGAGAAGGGAAAAAAGAGAGAGAGAGAGGAGAGAGAGAGCTAGGATTTTTTTTTTTTTTTTTTGCGTCGTTCTCCCGGGCCGTGTGACGATTAAAAGAAGGAAGAGAGAAGGAAAAAGAGAGAGAGAGAGAGAGAGATAGGGATTTTTTTTTTTTTTTTTTTTTGGCGCGTTCTCCCGGGTCGTGTGACGATTAAAAGAAGGAAGAGAGAAGGAGAGAGAAGAGAGAGAGAGAGAGAGAGAGAGAGAGAGAGAGAGAGAGAGAGAGAGAGAGAGAGAGAGAGAGAGAGAGAGAGAGAGAGAGATTTATGATAATTATCATGGTGGGATAACAAGCAAAGCGCCTCGGATCTCAGTCAGCTGGGAAGAGGAGAGGTGATGACGTAATTTTGATTCTTCTATTTTTTTATTTTATTTTTTTCGTGTTTTATGGGTGTTTGTAGATCTGTTCTGTTCCTGGGTTGTTGTTTTG
>NW_020872346.1:155798-158298 GCF_003789085.1 Penaeus vannamei | reverse complement strand
GTTTTTGTCTCTGCTCCTGTTATCATCTTTATTGGTTTTCTTATTTTTATTATTAAGATCTTTGTCGTAGGTGATGTGTGGAGGATTCTGCTTTTGTCTCTGCTCCTGTTATCGTCTTTATTGTTGGTTTTCTTCTTATTATTCTAATTCTTATTATTACTTTTTATTGTAGGTGATGTTGTGGTGATGTGTGGAGGATTCTGTTTTTGTCTCTGCTCCTGTTATCGTCTTTATTGTTGTTGTTTTTTATTCTTATTCTTATTACTATTATTACTTTATGTTGTTGATGTTTGGGGATAGTGTGGAGGATTCGTATTGTGTAGCTCCTGTTATCATCTTTATTGTTGGTTTTCTTATTCTTATTATTATGATCTTTGTTGTAGGTGATGTGTTGAGGATTCTGTTTTTGTCTCTATTCTGTTATTTATCGTTTTATTGCTTGGTTTTCTATTCTTCTTATTATATATTTTTTAGTAGGTGATGTGTTGAGGATTCTGTTTTTGTCTCTGCTCCTGTTATCGTCGTTATTGTTGGTTTTCTTATTCTTATCTCTGTGATCTTTATTGTAGGTCCTTGATTGTCGGTGACCTGTGTTGGTGGATTCTGTTTTTGTCTCTGCTCCTGTTACTTTATCTTATTGGATTTCTCTATTTTTATATAAGATCTTGTCGTAGGTGATGTGTTGGGACGATTTCTGTTCTTTGTCCTCTATTCCTGTTATCTATCGTTATTGTTGGTTTTCTCATTTTTAATTCTAATTCTTATTATTAACTTTTATTGTTAGGTGTGTTGTGGTGGTATGTGAGGATTCTGTCTCGTTAAGTCTCTCCGTGCCTGTTATTAATTATTTTTCGTTTTTCTTCTATATATTATTATCTTAATATTGGAGGTGATGATGTGGAGGATTGTTTCTGGTTTTTTGTCTATTCCCTGTCTATCGTCAGTTATTGTGGTCGTTTTCGTATTCTTATTATTATGATCTTATGGAGGTAGATGTAGTGGAGGATTCTGTTTTATGTCTTTGTTTTTGTATCATCTTATACACGAATTTTTTTTTAATTCTTATCATTATTATCTTAATTAGTAGGTGCATGTTTGTGATTGTGTGAGGATTCATGTTTTCGTATCTGCTCCTGTTATCGTCGGTTATTGTTGTGGGTTTTCTTATTCTTATTCTTATTATTTTTATTACTTTATTGTAGGTGATGTTTTTTGTGATGTGTCTGCAGGATTCTTGTTTTCGGTATCGCTCCTGTTATCGCGTTATTGTTGGCTTTCGTATTCTTATTCTTATTATTTTTTATTACTTTTTATAGGTAGAGTGATGTTTTGTGATGGTGCTTGGATTCTGTTTTGTCTCTCACTCCTGATTGTCCCTATCTTTATTGTTGGTTTCTTACTTTTATATTATGATGATCTGATTGTAGATGATAGTGTAAAGATTCTGTTTGTCTCCTTATCCTCTTTATCGTTGGTCGTTTTACTTCTTATCATTTATTATCTTATGTAGGTATGTCTGTCGTTGATGTGATTGGAGATTCTGTTTTGTCATCTACGTCTGATTCGTCGTTATTGTTGGTTTTATCACTTTTTATTCTAATTCTTCATTATTACTTTTATTGCAGGGATGTTGTGGTGATTTGGAGCTGATTCTGGTTTTGTTCTCGCTCCTGTTATCGTCGTTATTGTTCAGTTTTCTCTTATTCTTATTATGATTGATCTTTATTATAGCGCATGATCAGTCTTGCTTTTGTGACTGAGAGGATATCTGTTTTTGTTCTCTGCTCCTGTTATCATCTTATTGTTGTTTTCTCATTATTATTCTAATTCTTATTATTACTTATTATTGTAGGTGCATGATCTTTTGTGAATGTGTTGAGGATTTGGCTGATGGTCTCTACTCTGTTATCGTCGTTATTGATTGGTTTTCTTATTTCTTATTCTTTTTTGGTATTACCCATATTGTAAGGTTTATTTTTTTATGTGTTGAGCGATCTAGTTTTGTCTCTGCTTACCGCTTATCATCTTTATCGTTGGTGGGTTTTACGTACTTATCATTATTATCTTTATTGTAGGTGATGTTGTGCTGATGCATTTCTATTTTGTTTCCACTCCTGTTATATCATCTTTCATCATCGGATTTCTTATTCTTATTACTATGATCTTTATAATATTTGTCATTATGGTTGTTATCTGCTTAAAATCGTAGTAGTTGATATTATAATAATCATCTTCATCATTCATGTTTGTGCTGTTTTCATAGGAAGACAGACAGACAGATGTAGACGGAGATGGACACACTGCAATATCGTATGTCCTTATCTCTATCTCTTGTCTCTTCTTTCTTAGTAATATTAATAACAACGAAAGAAAAATAACAACTAACAATTATAATATATATTATATATATATAAATAAATACTATATATAACTATATAACGCTATACGTATATACTATACTATATACATTATACTAAGTATATATATATAAGTATAATAC
>NW_020872346.1:125798-140798 GCF_003789085.1 Penaeus vannamei | reverse complement strand
GAGAGAGAGAGAGAGAGAGAGAGAGAGAGAGAGAGAGAGAGAAGAGAGAGAGAGAGAGAGAGAGAGAGAGAGAGAGAGACGGAGATGAAGGCGGAAGAAACAACCAAGGAAACGTGAGGGGTGGGTGGGGGGGGGGGGGGGGGGATAAGATGTTGCTTGGAGGAGACTTTCTTAGAAGGAGGAAGGGTTCTCTTTTTATTTTATTTTTCTATTTTTATTATCATGTCTGTCTGTCTATCTATCTATCTATGTATCTATCAATCAATCAATCAATCAATCAATCAATCAATCTATCTATCTACATACATAAATCAAAGAGAAGAGAGAGAAAAAAAACGCAAAACAGAGAAAGTAATAAAGAAAGCAAACAGAGAAAGCAACAAAGAAAGTAAACAAGTATATTCGTTTATTTTTATTTTTTCATTCTTTTTTATACTTTTTTGAGGGGAAAGCTATTATTGTAAGATGTCTCATTAAAGGATGTACATATGTAAGCAACTTGGGGTAAAGGATATATGCATACGTGAGTGTGTGTGTGTGTGTGTGTGTGTGTGTGTGTGTGTGTGTGTGTGTGTGTGTGTGTGTGTGTGTGTGTGTGTGTGTGTGTGTGTATTTCTACCTTTTCTAAATCTCAAGGTTCATCAGAAAGTACACCAACATTTTTATACGCAAATATAAATCCAAAAACCTACATCTTTTCTTAATCAATCATTTTTTTTCCTTTTCGTTTCATAATTAGGTCTTTATTAAGAAAAGAAAAAAGAAAGAAAAGAAAAAAATATATATTATATATATATATATATATATATATATATATATATATATATATATATATATATATATATTATATATATATATATATATCATCTAACAAAAAAAATCATCCTTGCCAAAAAATTTCTCGTATATTTAATCTAGCGTTGATAAAAAAAAAAAGAGGGAGTAAAAGAGACCGAGAAGGAAGAGGAGGAAGAAAAGAGGCAGAAACGGTAAATAATAAGAAGAGGAAGAGCAGAAGGAAAAAGAGGGCGTAAAGAAGAGAACGAGAAGGAGAGGAAGGAAGGAGAAAAGAGGCAGAAAGGAAGTCTGTCTCCTCAGTGGCACTCGATCGGCTCCTGGCACCGGTCAGGGAGTGCCGATTTTCCGTCTTGTAAGAGTGTTATCGGCGTCTTCCTTTCTTCCCGTCGTTCGTCAGTTAGTTTTCCAACGAACGAATTAGAATAATTATTAAGTGAGGGAGAAAGAGAGAGATGGGGTAGGAGAAATAGTGGAGGGGTTGAGAGAGAGAGAGAGAGAGAGAGAGAGAGAGAGAGAGAGAGAGAGAGAGAGAGAGAGAGAGAGAGAGAGAGAGAGAGAGAGAGAGAGAGAGAGAGAAAGAGAGAGAAAAGAAGAGAGAGAGAAGAAAGAGAAAGAGAGAAGAGAAGAAAAAGAAAGTGAAGAAAAAGAAAGAAGAAGAAGAAAAAGAAGAAAGAGAGAGAGAGAGAAGACAGAAGAGAGAGAGAAGAGCACCAAAAATAATTAGAAAAACTGAACATACCGCCCCCAAAGTAAGTATCCGGCAGTAATACTTCGTCTTACAAGAAGCTCAACACCAAATAAACTTAAAACCTCAAGGAACATCTTAAACAAAATGAAGACAAGAGGAAAATGTACAAAGCGGTTTTATCGTCTGATGAGGTTTCTGATCGTACTCGAAACGTCATGATTTCTTGTTTTTTTAATTTTCATTGTTATATTATTTTTATTATATTATTTTCATTATTATTTTTATTCATTATTATCATTATTATTATTATTATTATTATTATTATTTTATATCATTATTATCATTTATCATTATCATTATCATTATCATCATTATCATTATCATTATCATTATTATAATCATTAGTATCATTATCATCATTATCATTATCATTATCATATTCTTCTTCCACGACTTGTTTCATTTCAAACGAGGAAAGAAAAGGACCCTAAAGGAAAAAAGAAAAAGAAAAAAGGAAAGAAAATGCGACCAAGACAATCACAGACGCTGCCGCCATAGGGTTTCCGAGACCCATTCTTACTTCAAAAGAAAGAATGATATTAAACCAGAAAAAAGGCTATTCCCTCGACTTTCAGAAATGTCCTTCGGTTATTCGATTATTCACTCGCTATCTAGCCAGCAGAATAAATTACGAAGATGAAAAGGTCAAGACATAAGCTCACGGTTTGTACCCGGTGACATAAGAGGGCTATTAGAACCTTTTGATCCTCGTCGGAGATCGAGAAATTTGGAAAAAAAAAAATCTTGGAATCTTTATTCGAGATCAAGAATTTTTAAAAATCTTGGAATCCTTGTCCAAAAACAAGGGAAATAAAAGTCTTGGAATTGTCGTCAGAAATCAAAGAAATTAAAAGTCTTGGAATCCTTATCCGAAATCAAAGAAATTTGGAAAAATCTTGGAATCTTTATTCGAGATCAAGAAATTTGAAAATCTTGGAATCCTTGTCCAAAAACAAGGAAAATAAAAGTCTTGGAATTGTCGTCAGAAATCAAGGAAATTAAGTCGATCGAAATCTTGAAAAAGTCTTGGAATCCTTGTCAGGAATTGTGAAAATCTGGAAATTGAAATCAAGGAAATTAAAAGTCTTGGAATCCTTGTCAGAAATCAAGAAATGTGAAAATCTTGGAATCCTTTCCGAAATCAAGGAAATTAGAATTTGTCGTCAGATCGAGAAATTTGAAAAATCTGGAATCTTTATCCGGAATCATCAGTCCTTGAAAAGAATCCTTGTCCGAATCAAGGAAATAAAAAGTCAATCTCGTCAGAAATCAAGAAATTTGAAAAATCTTGGAATCTTTATCCAAAATCAAGGAAATTAAAAGTCTTGGAATTGAAAAAAAATCTGGAATCCTGTCAGGAATCAAGAAATTGTGAAAATCTTGGAATCTTTATCCGAGATCAAGAAAATAAAAGTCTTGGAATCCTTGTCAAGAAATCAAGAAATTTGAAAAATCTTGGAGTCCTTATCCGAAATCAAGAAATTTTGAAAATCTTGAATCTTTATCCGAAATCAAGGAAATAAAAATCTTGGAATCATCAGAAATCAAAGAATTAAAAGTTGGAATCCTTGTCAGGAATCAAGAAATGTGAAAATCTTGGAATCTTTATCCGAAATCAAGGAAATTAAAAAGTCTTGGAATCCTTGTCAGGAATCAAGGAAATTAAAAGTCTTGGAATCCCTGTCAGGAATCAAGGAATCATCTGTACACGCCCCATTATATATATTTTTTTTCTGAGGAAGAAGAGAAGAGAAAAAGAAGAAGAAAAGGGAGTAAAAAGAGGAAGAGGAGGAGGAAGGAAGAAGAAAAGAGGCAGAAACAATAAATAATAAGAAGAGGAAGATAAGGAGGAAGGAAGAAGAAAAGAAGCAGAAACGATAAATAAGAGGAGTAAAAAAAAAAGGAAGAAGAAAAGAGGCAGAAACAATAAATAAGAAGACGAAGAAGAAGAAGACGTCCATGGAATGAAAGAAAACAAGACAAATTGAGAAAATAACAAAGAACAAAAGAAGAATAAACTATATGCCAATTGATCTTTTCAAACTTACAAGTCATTCATTTTTCATGTGCGAGAAACGTTTCTAAAAGTTCAAGAGAAACTCCCTTCCTCGTTGCAAGGTACAGATTGCAATGCTACCTTTCTAGCATATGATTGCATTGTGCACCTTGCTGGGTTGACATTCCTGGAGTGAGGAGGTTCAAAAAAAGGCTTTATTGCAGTCTTAAATGTATTCTTTTGCGGGTGTTTTTACCTGTGTTTATTGCAAGTTTGGGGAATCTTTGAGATCGTCGACTTCTTCTGAAAGGGAAAGATGGATTCGGTTGCTTTCTCTCTCTCTCTCTCTCTCTCTCTCTCTCTCTTTCTCTTTCTCTCTCTCTCTCTCTCTCTCTCTCTCTCTCTCTCTCTCTCTCTCTCTCTCTCTCTCTCTCTCTTATCATTTTTGCATATATCTATTGGTTTATTTATTCACTTTTTCTTCTATCCATATATTTATTAACTTATCCACTAATATGTTTACTTATTTATCCATTTAGTTATTCACTTGTCCAGTTCTTTGTTTCGTATTCATCTCTTAGTTATTTAACTATTTATCAATTCATTTTATTATTCATTGCATGCCTTTCTCCCTCTTCTCTCCTTGTTTTCAATCTATTTGATGTTCCCTCTAATTCTCCTTTTATTATCTGTGTCGACGCCTATTCTCTCCTTCTTGCTTTCAATCTATTTAATGTTCCCTCTAATCCTTCCTTTTATTATCTGTCTCGGCGCCTATTCTCTCCTTCTTGCTTTCAATCTATTTAATGTTCCCTCTAATTCTTCCTTTTATTATCTGTTCGCGCCTCTTCTTCTTGTTTTCAATCTATTGATGTTCCCTCTAATTTTCCTTTTATTATCTGTGTCGACGCCTCTTCTCTCCTTCTGTTTTCAATCTATTTGATGTTCCCTCTAAATCCTTCCTTTTATTATCTGTGTCGACGCCTCTTCTTCTTGCTTTCAATCTATTTAATGTTCCCTCTAATTCTTCCTTTTATTATCTGTATCTCCTCTTCTTCTTGTTTTCAATCTATTTAATGTTCCCTCTAATCCTTCCTTTTATTATCTGTACTCTTCTTCTTGTTTCAATCTATTTGATGTTCCCTCTAATTCTCCTTTATTATCTCGACGCCCTCTTCTTCTTGTTTCAATCTATTTAATGTTCCCTCTAATTCTTCCTTTTATTATCTGTGTCGACGCCTCTTCTTCTTGTTTTCAATCTATTTAATGTTCCCTCTAATTCTTCCTTTTATTATCTGTGTCGACGCCTCTTCTTCTTGTTTTCAATCTATTTAATGTTCCCTCTAATTCTTCCTTTTATTATCTGTGTCGGCGCCTCTTCTCGTCTTCTTGTTTTCAATCTATTTAATGTTCCCTCTAATTCTTCCTTTTATTATCTGTATCTTCTCGTCTTCTTGCTTTCAATCTATTTAATGTTCCCTCTAATTCTTCCTTTTATTATCTGCGTCGACGCCTCTTCTCGTCTTCTTGCTTTCAATCTATTTGATGTTCCCTCTAATTCTTCCTTTTATTATCTGTGTCGACGCCTCTTCTTCTTGTTTTCAATCTATTTAATGTTCCCTCTAATTCTTCCTTTTATTATGTATCGACGCCTCTTCTTCTTGTTTTTCAATCTATTTAATGTGTCCCTCTAATCTTCCTTTTATTATCTGTGTCGACGCCTATTCTCTCCTTCTTGCTTTCAATCTATTTGATGTTCCCTCTAATTCTTCCTTTTATTATCTGTATCGGCGCCTCTTCTCTCCTTCTTGCTTTCAATCTATTTGATGTTCCCTCTAATTCTTCCTTTTATTATCTGTGTCGACGCCTCTTCTTTCTGTTTCAATCTATTTGATGTTCCCTCTAATTCTTCCTTTTATTATCTGTATCTTGTTTTCAATCTATTTGATGTTCCCTCTAATTCTTCCTTTTATTATCTGTATCGGCGCCTCTTCTTCTTGTTTCAATCTTTTGATGTTCCCTCTAATCCTTCCTTTTATTATCTGCGTCGACGCCTATTCTCGTCTTCTTGCTTTCAATCTATTTAATGTTCCCTCTAATCCTTCCTTTTATTATCTGTATCGGCGCCTCTTCTTCTTGTTTTCAATCTATTTGATGTTCCCTCTAATTCTTCCTTTTATTATCTGTATCGGCGCCTCTTCCTCTTTTTTCAATCTATTTGATGTTCCCTCTAATTCTTCCTTTTATTATCTGTATCGGCGCCTCTTCTTCTTGTTTTCAATCTATTTGATGTTCCCTCTAATCCTTCCTTTTATTATCTGTATCTTCTCGTCTTCTTGTTTTCAATCTATTTTAATTTCCCTCTAATCTTCCTTATTATCTCTGCGTCGACGCCTCTTCTCGTCTTCTTGTTTTCAATCTATTTAATGTTCCCTCTAATCTTCCTTATTATTATCTGTATCTTGTCTTCTTGCTTTCAATCTATTGATGTTCCCTCTAATCCTTCCTTTTATTATCTGTGTCGCGCCGTCTCTCTTTCTTGTTTTCAATCTATTTAATGTTCCCTCTAATTTTCCTTTTATTATCTGTATCGACGCCTCTTCTCGTCTTCTTGCTTTCAATCTATTTGATGTTCCCTCTAATTCTTCCTTTTATTATCTGTATCGGCGCCTTCTCTCCTTCTTGTTTTTCAATCTATTTATGTTCCCCTCTAATTCTTCCTTTTATTATCTGTTGTCGACGCTCTTCTCCGTCTTCTTGTTTTCAATCTATTTGATGTTCCCTCTAATCCTTCCTTTTATTATCTGTGTCGACGCCTCTTCTCTCTCTCTTGTTTTCATCTATTTAATGTTTCTAATTCTTCCTTTTATTATCTTCTCTCTTCTTGTTTCAATCTATTTGATGTTCCCTCTAATCTTCCTTTTATTATCTGGTCGACGCCTCTTCCTCTTGTTTTCAATCTATTTAATGTTCCCTCTAATTCTTCCTTTTATTATCTGTTCGCGCCTCTTCTTCTTCTTGCTTTCAATCTATTTAATGTTCCCTCTAATTCTTCCTTTTAATATCTGTATCGACGCCTCTTCTCTCCTTCTTGTTTTCAATCTATTTAATGTTCCCTCTAATTCTTCCTTTTATTATCTGCGTCGACGCCTCGTCTTCTTTTTCAATCTATTTTGATGTTTCCTCTAATTCTTCCTTTTATTATCTGGTCGACGCCTCTTCTTCTTGCTTTCAATCTATTTGATGTTCCCTCTAATCTTCCTTTTATTATCTGTATCTCTTCTTCTTGCTTTCAATCTATTTGATGTTCCCTCTAATTCTTCCTTTATTATCTGTTCTTCTCGTCTTCTTGTTTTAATCTATTTGATGTTCCCTCTAATTCTTCCTTTTATTATCTGTTCGGCGCCTTTCTTCTTCTTGCTTTCAATCTATTTGATAATTCTTCCTTTTATTATCTGTGTCGCTTGCAATCTATTTCTTCATTTATTATCTGTATCTTCTCGTCTTCTTGCTTTCAATCTATTTGATGTTCCCTCTAATTCTTCCTTTTATTATCTGTATCGGCGCCTCTTCCTCTTGTTTTCAATCTATTTAATGTTCCCTCTAATTCTTCCTTTTATTATCTGTGTCGACGCCTATTCTCTCCTTCTTGTTTTCAATCTATTTGATGTTCCCTCTAATTCTTCCTTTTATTATCTGTATCTCTTCTCGTCTTCTTGTTTTCAATTCTATTTGATGTTCCTCTAATTCTTCCTTTTATTATCTGTATCGACGCCTCTTCTCGTCTCTTGCTTTCAATCTATTTATGTTCCTCTAATCCTTCCTTTTATTATCTGCGTCGACGCCTCTTCTCGTCTTCTTGTTTTCAATCTATTTAATGTTCCCTCTAATTCTTCCTTTTATTATCTGTATCGGCGCCTCTTCTCGTCTTCTTGCTTTCAATCTATTTGATGTTCCCTCTAATTCTTCCTTTTATTATCTGCGTCGACGCCTCTTCTTCTTGTTTTCAATCTATTTAATGTTCCCTCTAATTCTTCCTTTTATTATCTGTGTCGACGCCTCTTCTTCTTGTTTTCAATCTATTTAATGTTCCCTCTAATCCTTCCTTTTATTATCTGTCTCGGCGCCTCTTCTCGTCCCCTTTTTTTTCAATCTATTTGATGTTCCCTCTAATCCTTCCTTTTATTATCTGTATCGGCGCCTCTTCTCGTCTTCTTGCTTTCAATCTATTTGATGTTCCCTCTAATCCTTCCTTTTATTATCTGCGTCGACGCCTATTCTCGTCTTCTTGTTTTCAATCTATTTGATGTTCCCTCTAATTCTTCCTTTTATTATCTGCGTCGACGCCTCTTCTCGTCTTCTTGCTTTCAATCTATTTGATGTTCCCTCTAATCCTTCCTTTTATTATCTGCGTCGACGCCTCTTCTTCTTGTTTTCAATCTATTTGATGTTCCCTCTAATTCTTCCTTTTATTATCTGCGTCGACGCCTATTCTCGTCTTCTTGCTTTCAATCTATTGATGTTCCCTCTAATCCTTCCTTTATTATCTGTCGACGCCTCTCTCGTCTTCTTGCTTTCAATCTATTTGATGTTCCCTCTAATCTTCCTTTTATTATCTGTCGACGCCTCTTCTCTCTTCTTGCTTTCAATCTATTTGATGTTCCCTCTAATCCTTCCTTTTATTATCTGCGTCGACGCCTCTTCTCGTCTTATTGCTTTCAATCTATTTGATGTTCCCTCTAATTCTTCCTTTTATTATCTGCGTCGACGCCTCTTCTCGTCTTCTTGCTTTCAATCTATTTGATGTTCCCTCTAATCCTTCCTTTTATTATCTGCGTCGACGCCTCTTCTCGTCTTCTGACCCAAAATGTGTCTGGGAGTGACCATTCGCCCTCGCCAGAGATCGGCCGGGCGAAGACCATAAATGTGGCCCAATTCTCTTCCTCTTCCTTCTGTCTCTCTCTTTCGGTTTCTCTTTCGGTTGTTTTTCTGTTTATTTTTAGTGTGGGTTGTTTCTGTATTTCTCTAGTTTTTCTCTATTTCTTTTTCTTTTTTTTTTTTTCCTGCCGCTAGTCTCTCTCTCTCTCTCTCTCTCTCTCTCTCTCTCTCTCTCTCTCTCTCTCTCTCTCTCTCTCTCTCTCTCTCTCTCTCTCCCTCTCCCTCTCCCTCTCCCTCTCCCTCCCTCTCCCCTCCCCTCTCCCTCTCCTCCCTCTCCCCTCTCCCTCCCTCCCCCTCCCTCTCCCTCCCTCCCCCCTCTCCTTCTCCCCTTTTCTTTCTCTCTCTCTCTTTCTTATTACTATTCCTCCCCCCTACTTGAACCTCTGTCGTGACATTTCCGAAAGAGTCGAGGAAAATAATATCTCTATAGCAACAAGCGCCATGTTCCTTCTCCTCATTTTCCTCATTTTTTCTCAGTTGCAATGTTGCTCCTTGCAGCTTTCCTTGCCAAAGGAGGCCATCATCATATCCTGCGTTTTCCTAAGGGGGGTGGGGGGGGGGGGGAAGGGGGGGAGGGGTCCTTTTTTTTTTATCCCTCGTTTCAGGAATTTCAGGATTCTGTGAGATCCTTTGGGTTTCAAGTGAAGCGAGATGCCTTCCTGAGTGGGGATCAGTTTTTTAAATGATGGTGATGATGGTGGCGGTGGTGATGAGATGATTGATGTGGTGGTGGTGGTGGTGATTGATGATGGTGGTGGTGGTGGTGGTGGTGATGATGATGATGATGGTGGTGGTGGTGGTGGTGATAGTGTGATGATGGTGGTGATGATGATGTGTGATGGTGGTGGGGATGATGATGAATATGATGGTGGATGATGGTGGTGGTGATGATGGTAATGATGGTGATGATGAATATGATGATGAATGATGTGATGGTGATGATCAAATCAATAATAGTAATATTAATAGTGATTGTAGTAGTAGTAGTAATAGTAATGATAACATAAATAAGAATGATAACACTAACAATAATGAAAACGATTCAAATGATAACAGTTATAGTAACAATTATAAAGATCATGCTAATAATGATGATAATGACGGTAATGATAATAATAATAATAATAAAATAATAATAATAGCAATGTCAAACCTTATAATTACTTAAAAAAAAAAAAAAGGATTGCAGGCATAACCTTTGAGATTTTTTTTCAGCAGTTATTATGCAATTACTTTTTTTTAAGAGTCTGGATATATGTGTAATTTCCTTCCTTATGAAAATGAAATGAAACGACATAGAAAAAAAGGAAGGCAGAGAGAAGCAGAATAAAAGGGTGGGTGAGTTAATAAGCTAATAATAATAAAGGTGTTGTCCTTTTCCTCAATTTACTTTCAATTTGTCTGATTGTGATAATATAATGCCAAACGCATTTATTTAATTCAGTTAAAGTAATTAATTTCGTTAAAGTCAGCAAATGGTATTCCAGCTTTCGCATTTTTTCTCCATCTTACACTATACAAAGTTATTGTTACTCCAATTTCAATTTGCTATAGTAATGTCATTTCAAGTTGACTCATAAAACGTATTTAATGCCCTGTAATTTCATACTCTCTCAATTATCATTTATCATGTTTCATTTGAAATAGCTATGAATGCTGAAATAGTTTTTGGATTATGGAGAGAAATTAAAGAGTTAGAGAGAGAGAGAGAGATGAGAGAGAGAGAGAGAGAGAGAGAGAGAGAGAGAGAGAGGAGAGAGAGAGAGAGAGAGAGAGAGAGAGAGAGAGAGAGAGAGAGAGAGAGAGAGAGAGAGAGACGGAAGAAGACGAAAGGGAAAATAGAAGTCGAAATAACAGATGGAGAAAAAAGGAAGAGGAAAAGGAGAGAAAGAGAAAGAACAGGAAGAGGAGGACGAAAGGGAGAGGGATAGTGAGTAAATAAAAGAGAAGATGAAAAAAAAGAAAAGGTGGAGAGAAAAAGAAGAAAGAAAGGAATGGAGATTTATACTAAGAAAGCTAGTACTAATCACGATAATAATGATAAGAAAAAAAACTCATGAAGAGAAATAATGGTAATACCAGAATCAATAATAATGACAACGATAGACACAATAATATCTATCATTATCATTATTTCAATAATAATACACCTCACAAGATAAGAAAATGAAGGAAAAGCGAGCAAGAATACGAGAAAGCAGACAGAGAAGAAGACAAAAGAAAAAAAAAAACAGGAATCAGTAAGAAGAAACGAAAGGAAAAGAAGAGAAGAAAAAAAAAACGATGAAATAAACAGGCACCAGCAAGAGAAAGAAAAGAAAAGGAGAAAAGAAAAAAACGAAGAAACAGGGGAAAGAGGAGACGGAGAGAGAGAGAGGTCCAGCAAAGACCAACACGAGAGCGACAATAAAACTTTCTTGAACATTCCTGAAATGAGGGTCCCTTTCCGAGCTTTGGTGGAAGCAAAACCAGCGGCCGGATTCTTAAAAAGAGCCTCAAGTTAAGTCCCGTTGGAGACCTTAACCGTCCTGCCGTATTTCCCTTGTACAAGAGCCAAGAGTGTTGATTTCCCGTCCGTCGGAAAGAGCTAAAGGCTGCTCTCCCGTTCCCTTAACCTGCGGCGCCTCAACTCGCACCAATAGAGCGGGTCCCTTGCTCTGTGTATGTGTGTCCCTTGCTCTGTGTGTGTGTGTCCCTTGCTCTGTGTATGAGTCGTAAGATCGCTCGTAAGTTAAGGCGCCTTAACGCGTTTGAGAATCCGACCCCAGGACAAGATCAACAGTGATTTTTGTGATGACTTTTTCTATAAAAGAAGAAGAAGAAAGAAAGGAGAAGGAGAAAAAGAAAAAGAAGAAGAAGAAGGAAGGAGGAGGAGGAGGGGGAAAAGAAGAAGGAGAAGGAGAAGGAGAAGAAGGAGAAGAAGAAGAAGAAAGGAGAAAAAGAAGAAAAAAGAAGAGGAGAAGGAGAAGAAGGAGGAGAGAAAAAGAAGAAGAAGAAGAAGGAGAAAAAGAAGAAGGAGAAGAAAAAGAAGAAGAAGAAGAAGAAGGAGGAGGAGGAGGAGAAGAAAGGAGAAAAAGAAGAAGGAAAGAAGAAAAAGAAGGAGAAGAATAAGAAGAACAGAAGAAGAGAAGAAGAGATGACGAAGAAAAAATCTTTCCAATAGCTTGATATATATTATGTCATAACCAATCAAACTCATTCTTTACAATTACGATATTCATAAATAAATCATACCAATAAAAGGAACATATATATAGTACTATGATTGTTTGACAAACGTAGAAATAAGTCATAAGAAGATAAAAAAAAACACTTGAGTTAGATTACGTACACAAGAGTATAATGGAAAGGTCAACGAAGATTAGGAATGAAAGAAAGGAAAATAAAGATAAAAAAAAAACAGTGGAGATTTCAAGCAAAGAGTACAAAGAGAAGAAATGGAGAGGGAGAATGCATCAAAGAAAAGAAAAGAAAAAGAAGAAGAAAAGACAGCTCTAGGGACATGGAGGATAAACTACAAGAAAAGATGGGAAGAAAGAAGAGAAAAGACAAAGGGAAACAGCAAGAAAAGGAAAAGAAAAATTGAAGACTTGAAAAAGTAAAAAGTAAAAGGTTAAAAGAAGAGATAAATACGAAGAAAGAAGGAGACAGGAGGATATCGGAAGAAACTTTCCTCAGACGAAAGGAGAGAGTGAATAGAAAAGGATAAAGTGAGGAAATGTAGGAATGACACCAAAATGTCACTCGCTCAGAAATAGGGGTCAAGAAGCGAAAGCGTGAGTGAGAGAGACGAGAAAGAGGAGAGGGAAAGGGGAAGAGAGGAGGGAAAGAGAGAGAGAGAGAGGGAAAGGGGAAGAGAGAAAGAAAGAGAGGGAAGAGTGAGAGGAGAGGTGGGAGAAAGAGAGGGAGGGAGAGAGAGAGAGAGAGAGAGAGGGAAGGAAAGGGGAAGAGAGGAAGGAAAGAGAGAGAGAGAGGCGGGGGGGGGAGAAGAGAGGGAGAAGTGAGAGAGAGAGGGGGGGGAGGAGAAAAGAGAGAGAGATGAAGGGAAAAGGAGAGAGGGGGAAGTGAGAGAGAGAGAGGGATGGCTGGTATGGTTAGTATTCAGTGATATCAATTAAGATATCATTATCATTATTTTCACTTTCTCATAATCATAAACACGACTCTTGTATGATAATAATAATTGTGATAATAATAATGATAATAACAAATAAGGATAATTATAATAATAATCATATGATAATAATAATAATAATATAATAATAATAATAATAATAATAATAATATAATAATAATAATAATAATAAAATAATAATAATAATATAAATAATAAATAATAAAACAATAATAATAATATTAATATTATCTTTTCTGAGAGAGAGAAAAGAAAAAACAGAAACAAGATATAAAATTCATAAGACGAACGAATTAATTATTTCATAATTCTAGTGATCTTTGCGATAATACGAATGAATGAAAAAGCAATTATTTAAATGAGAAATTAATGAAGGAGACTCAGCGGAGAGGAAATTGTGAATTTAATGTTAGATGAAGAGGATTTGCAATATTATTAATTCACGAAAGGAATAATTAACAGGAGATAATGAGATCGAGAGAATGAGGAGAAACAGATAGACACAATTGATAATATTAATAAAGATTATTATTATTATTATTATTATTATTATAATAACAATAATATCATTAAAAAAACAGCAGTAATAACAACAATAATGACAGTGATAAAAATAATAATCACATTATCAAGATTATGAATAAAACAATTTATAATAATGATAATGACAGTCACAATAATCACAACAAAAACAATAATAACACTGATACCAATAACAATAACAATGTTAATATGATTCATATTGGTATCATGATTTAACTGTTATTAACATCATTATCTTTTTCACCGTTATTTTTTGGTATGATAATGCCAATATAAACAACAACAAAAAACGTAAAAAAAAAGAAAATTAATAAATAAATAACACACCACCGAAATACACAAAATCCCCCCCCCCCCACTCCGAAACACAACCACCAACAACAATAAACAGAAAGAAAAAAAAACTTTTCCTTATGAAAACCAACACAAACATATATCATTAGTCTCTTTATCATTATTGTTGTTATAAATATTACCATCATGAATATCATTATAAAAACACACACACATACACCAGAACGCACAATAGCACCCCCATCACACACAGCCAACCAAAAACAAATAAACGAAGAAAAATATAAACAAAACAACAACAACAACAACAACAACAACAACAACAACAACAACAACAACAACAACAACAACAACAACAACAACAACAACAACAACAACAACAACAACAACAACAACAACAAAATCACATCAGTAGCGAGTCAACACAGGCAATCTCACAGCCTCCTTGCCCACACACGGAGGCAGAGAACCTCATCCGGTTCAAGTACAGCTGCAAACACGGGGAACACAACGAAAAAAAGAAGAAAGAAAAAAAAAAAAAAAAAAACTTTTACGGGGGAACACAACGAAAAAAAGAAAGTTTTTTTTTTTTTTGCTTTGGACACGGTGGGTTCCCCCCGCACCGTCTAGCTAGAATCAACACTGTAACAGAAACCTAAGGGCTAAGGAGTGGGTGAACAGGGTTGGGGTTGGGTTGGAGTGGGTGAACACAGGGTGGGGTTTGGGTGGGGTGGGTGACACAAGGCTGGGGTTTGGGTTGGAGTGGGTGAACACGGGGCTGGGGTTTGGGGTGGAGTGGGTGAACACAGGGCTGGGGTTTGGGTTGGAGTGGGTGAACACAGGGCTGGGGTTTGGGTTGGAGTGGGTGAACACGGGCTGGGTTTGGGTTGGAGTGGGTTTGGGTTGGAGTGGGTGAACACAGGGCTGGGGGTTTGGGGTGGAGTGGCGTGAACACAGGGCTGGGGTTTGGGATGGAGTGTGAACACAAGTGGGGTGGGTGAACACAGGCGGTGAACACAGGCTGGGGTTTGGGTGTGTGAGTGTGGGTGAACACAGGGCTGGGGTTTGGGTTGGAGTGGGTGAACACAGGGCTGGGGGTTTGGGTTGATGTGAACACAGTGGAGGGTGAACACAGGGCTGGGTTTGGGTTGGAGTGGGTGAACACAGGGCTGGGGTTTTGGGTTGGAGTGGGTGAACACAGGGCTGGGGTTGGGGTGGAGTGGGCGTGAACACAGGGCCTGGTTGGGTTTGGAGTGGGGTGAAACACAGGGCTGGTTTGGGTTTGGAGTGGTGAACACAGGGCTGGGGGTTTTGGGTTGGAGTGGGTGAACACAGGGCGGGTTTTGGATGGAGTGGTTGAACACGGGGTTTGGGTTGGAGTGGCGTGAACACAGGGCTGGGGTTTGGGTGGAGTGGGTGAACACAAGGGCTGCGGGTTTGGCGTTGGAGTGGCGTGAACACAGGGCTGGGTTTTGGGGTGGAGTGGTGAAACACAAGGCTGGGGTTTGTTGGAGTGGGTGAACACAGGGCTGGGGTTTGGGGTGGAGT
>NW_020872346.1:118298-120798 GCF_003789085.1 Penaeus vannamei | reverse complement strand
AGGGGGAGAGGAGGGAGAGGAGGAGGAGCGATAAGGAGGAGGAACGAGGGGGAGGAGGGGGAGGAAAAGAGGAGGAGGAGGAGGGGAGGAGGTAGGCAGGAGGAGGAGGAGGAAGAGTGAGGAGAGGAGGAGGGAGGAGGAGGAGGAGGGAGGAGGTGGGAGGCAGGAAAGGAGGAGGATAGCGAGGAGGAGAGGAGGAGGAGGGAAGAGAAGAGGAGGAGGAGGAAGGAGGAAAAGGAGGAGAAGGAAGAGGAGGAGAAGAAGAGGAGGAGGCGATCTGAAGGAGGAGTGGGGAGGAGGAGAGGAGGAGAGGAGGAGGAGGAGTGAGGAGGAGGAGCGAGAAGGAAGGAGGAGGAGGAGGAGGCGCGCGCGCGCGCGCGCAAGAAGAGAGGAGGCGATCTTGAGGAAGGAGGAGGAAGAAGAAGAAGAGGAGGAGGGGAGGAAGAGGGAGGAGGAAGAGGAGGAGGAGGAGGAGGAGGAGGAGGCAGCGAGTAGAAGGAGGAGGATGGAGGGGAGAGGAGGGGAGCAGGAGGAGGGAAAAGAGGAGGAGGAGGGAAGAAAGAAGAGGAGGAGGCGATCTTGAGGAGGAGGAGGGAGAAGAGAGAGGAGGAAGGAATAGAGGAGGGAAGAGGAAGAGGAGTAGGAGGAGGCGGAGTAGGAGGAGGAAGAAGAAGAAGAGGAGGAGGAGGAGCGAGGAGGAAGGGGGGAGGAAGAGAGCGAGGAGGAGGAGGAGGAGGAGGAGGAGAAGCAAGAAGCAAGAGGAGGAGGAGGAGAAGAAGAAGGAGGGAGGAGGAGGAAGGAAGAAGAGGAGGAGCAGCGAGGAGGAGGAAGAAAGGAGAGGAGGGGGGAAGGGGAGGAAGAGGAGGATGGAGGCGATCTTGAGGAGGAGGGAGGAGCGGAGGCATGAGCAGGAGGAGGAGGAGGAGGAGGAAGAGGGCGGAGGAGGAGGAGGAGGAGGAAGAAGAGGAGGAGGAGGCGATCTGGAGGAGAGGAGGAGGAGGAGGAAGTAAGAAGGAAGAGGAGGAGGAGGAGGAAGAGGAGAGGGGGTGAGGAGGAGGAGGAGGAGGAGAAGAAGAGGAGGAGGAGGCGGCATCTGGAGAGGAGGAGGAGGAGGAGGAAGTCAGAAGAGGAGAGGAGGAGGCAAGAGGGGTAGGGGGGGAGGCGAGGAGAAGAGGAGAGGAAGGAGAGGAGGAGGAGGAGGGAGGAGGTAAGAAGAGGAGGAGGAGAGGAGGAAAGGAGGAGGATGGGGAGGAAGAAGAAAGGAAGGAGTTAGGAGGAGAAGGAGGCGATTCTCGGGCAAGAGAGGAGGAGGAGGAGGAGGAGGAGGAGGAAGCAAGAAAGAAGAAGAAAGAAGAGGCGGAGCGAAAGTGGAATTGCAGGGAAGGAAAAGGAGATTGGATAAAGGCAGGAGGAGGTGGAGGAGAAGTGGAATGGAGTGCAAGGAAAAAGATTGGATAAGAGGAGGGATGGGGGAGAGGATAAAGGAGATTGGATAGTAGGAGGAGGAGGATGAAGGAAACAGAAGCGGAGGAGAAGAGGCTGAGATGGTAGGATGGAGCAGGAGGAAGAGGAGCGGAAGTTGGAATGGGGAGCGTTAAGGAAAATAGATGGATAGAGGAGGGAGGAGGAGGAGAGTAGGAGAGGAGGAAGAGGCTGAGATGAAGTGGAGCAGTGGGGAAGAGTTACAGAGGAGGAAAAAGAAGAAGAAGAGGCTAATGGAATGTGTTGGAGCAGGAGTAGTAGTAGTAGTAGGAGGAGGAGGAGGAAAAGGCAGTCGGGAAGAATGGGAAACGGGAGATGGAAGGAAGGAAGGAAGGAGGAGAATTTAGAAGAATGAAAAACAAAAAGGTTGCGAAAGGGGAATGGGAAACTAAAGATGATAAGAAGGGAAAGAGGGTGGGGAGGAGGTTGGAAGGAGGGAGAGAGAGAAGAGAAAAAAAAACGAAAGTGATTAGAGAAGAGAGATTAAAAGGGAGGAAGAAAAAAGAAGTAAGAGAAGGGGGGTGAATGAACAGGAGGGAGGAAAGAGATTAAGAAGAAGGGAGGAGGGATAAAAAAGAGCGGGATAGGGGGTGGAGGAGCGAACAGGAAAAAATGAAGGTGGGATGTATAAGGAAAAAGAAATTGACAAAATGGAAGGAAGGAGGAAGAAAGGAGATACAGGAAAAGGGATTTATGAGGATTGCAAGAAGAAAAAAAAAGGAGGAGAAGTGAGGAGGCAGAAGCGGGTTGGGGGGTGGGGAGGAGGTAAATGAAGATTATATTTTAATAATGAGGAGGAGGGAGGTAGGATTAAGGCAAAAGACGCAAGGAAAAAAGAAGGAAGGACAGGAAAGGAGAAAAAGATTAAAAGGAAAACCAAGGTGGGTACAAGAGGGAAGAAACAAAGGTTTTAGTAGTAGGGATTTTTTTTACCAAGCGAGAAAGGGGACAAGTAAGGGAGGAAAGAGAAGGGAAAGGAAAAAAAAGAGGAGGGAAGGGGGTTTGGGGATTTTTTTTA
>NW_020872346.1:103591-106091 GCF_003789085.1 Penaeus vannamei | reverse complement strand
AAGAGAGAGAGAGAGAAAGACGAGAGGAGAGAAGAGAGAGAGAGAGAGAGAGAGAGAGAGAGAGAGATAGGAGAGAACTCAGCAGCAAGCAGAGACGAGAGAGAGAGAGGAGAAAAGGATGATGAAGAAGAGAAAAACGGAGAATTTAAAGAAAATTAACATTTATCCAAGGATAATAATTAGACAATATTTGATAATAGGAAATGATGATGATGATGCACTATAATCCATTAGATAATGACAACCTAATGCATTCGAATGCATAAAAATAATGAATAACAAAAAAAAAACAATATTAAATGCATAATGATGGAAATTATAATGTACGTAGTTAAGTAGTATTAGCCAGTTCTAGTAGTAGTAATGATACATAGTCAATAAATTTCATCTATAATCGATAGCAATAATTGCATAAATAATAACAATAATTATGATAATAACAACAACAACATAATTAATTGGAAAATGAATACCATTTACAATAATAAATGAATCAATTGTAATAAGAATATCAATTATGATAATTATCAGCATATCTATCAATAATGATAACTAAATAATTAGTAATAAGAAACTAATAACAGCTGCATAAATGATTAACAATCGCATAGAATGGAAGTAATAATATATGATGGAAAAATTACTAGCAATGATAATACTCAGCACATTGATAATTGATTACGGATAATAAAAACAAATATTAATAATAATAACGATAATGATAATACATGATAATGATAAAATTAACAATAATAATTAAAATATAACATCAATGATAACAAAGATAAAAAGATGATAATCATCATGTATGATGCAAAAACAAGATAAACAAAATATCTTACTCAATAATAATTGATAATAATAGGTAATATAATAATGCATCATTAGGAAGAAATCAAACAACCATCTATACATGATAATAATAAATAGTGGGTACATGTACTTATCGTTAATACCAATCGGTAATGTATGATCAAATAATAATAATAATTAAATAAATTAACAATAATGATAATCAATGCATCGGCTGAATAATAATAACAATCAATAACTATAATAATAACAATAATGATGAATGATGATGGACTAATACAATTGATATAATAATGAATAATGATAATAAACTAAATACTTAACAACAATATTAATATGATAATGCAATAATGATAATAATAATAATCGATAATATCAATAATAATAACTAATAAATAATATAAATAATTATAATATATTAATAATGATTAATGATTATAATAATAAAATTAATGATAATGATAATAATAACTAATGATCAATACACTATATATATATATATATATATATATATATATACTACTATCATATATAGAGCAGCAGAGAGCAGAGACGCAGAGCCAAAGACGAGAGAGACGAGAGAGACGAGAGAGAGAGGAGACAGGAGAGAGAGAGAAGAGAGAGCCAGAGGAGAAGAGAGAGAAGAGACAGACAGACAGAGGAACGAGAGAGACAGAGCACAGACAGAGACAGAGCAAAGAACGAGAATAGAGAGAGACCAGAGCAAGCAGAATTGCCGATAAACACCCCCAACACCAACGTGGGGGGAAATGTAAGTTTTACCCATTCAATGCAAGTCACTGGTCGTGCAACACTGCAAGAGGACGCGGCTGGATAAAACACAATACCTCAGATACCTACGTTGCATGCTAAGAATCTTTCTTTGCAATTCCATGTCATCATCTTGTTTTTGTTTTTTTTCATTTCATATATATCAATAATTCTTTCGACTGATTCTTAAGACCCAAGCAGTGCGCCAGAGCTATAAGTATTTCACATTCTTAAGACAGTTGCTTCGTAAGTTTAATCACTGCTTAGCTATTTAGATCGTGTTTGCGATCTGTCTAGATCAACAACAATTAACAAAACCGACAACAACAAACAGACGGCATCAATAACAACACAGCTACATGCGCATTTTCTGTTCCGTGAATGTCAAACAACTGCTTTGAAAAATAGCAAGTTTATCTACAGATCAAAGACCACCTTTGTTGTTGTTGCTGTCTGTCTGTTTTTTTTTCTTTCCTTGCTTTATTTATTTCTTTCTTTATTTATTATTTCACCTATCTGTTGTTGTTTTTTCATGTAATAAACAGACAATATGAGCTTAACGTAAACCTCTGTATGTTTGCGTTGTCATGTGCGAGTGTGTGTTATATATGATATGTATGGATTTATTAGCCTGATGTACTGTGTGTGCACACCGCTCATTACATTTTCTTTCTTCTGTTTGCGGTGTTGTTTGCCTGCTATGTTTTCCTATTTGCTTTCACTGAACAGTTTATATCGTTCTTTTTGTTTTCTTGATCAATAACAGTAACAACTGTAAATGTTAACTTAAACCTTCATGTTATGTATGCGTTGTAGCCCATCCCTGAGTCCATGTGTGTCGTGTGTGGTGTGTGTGTGTAGTGCTGTGCTGTGTGCTGTGTATTATATAATATAATAGTACATATATAGTATATAC
>NW_020872346.1:84625-87125 GCF_003789085.1 Penaeus vannamei | reverse complement strand
ACCGGGGGTCAGGAAGGGGCGTCGAAAGAGGCGAGCGTTTACTCCGCGTTGCACTTAGAGCTCATCGAGCATATTTCTTTCCTTTTCCTCTGTCTGGCCTTTAGCAACAGTCACAGCGGCTCAGACTCGGCTGGGGCCGAATTCGGATAGCGTTGGACGAGACTCGAGGGCGGGAACCGGAGAGGTGAGGGCCGGGGGTGGGCGTGGCGACGGGTGTGGGCGTACTGGCGTGCAGGCGCACCAGCCGTCACGGCGGCGGCGCGGGTCACGCGGGTGCCTCACGCGGTGCCCTCCAGGTCACCATGTCCACACGGCTCTCGCGCCTCTCTCGTCATCTTGGCCTCATGCACTCACTGGCACTCGCGTCAGAATCGGATCACTTAATGTCACCAATATCGTTCTACCTGCGTTCGGTGAGGGAAAAGATCATTATTTAGCACATCCACAGATAGGCACCAAATGCCAAAGGAAAAACAAGAATGATACAAAAGCCATTTTCTTCACACAAAAAACAACAAAACAAACAAACAAAGAACGAAAAAAATCACACCCTTTCACCGTTCTGGACGAGCGGGTTTACGACCCTCTCTTCCTTCGGTTTTCGGCTTTCTTTACGTCGGTCCGATAAACTACGAATCCTAAATCCTATCAGCTCGAACGGCCCCCACCGCCTCGCACGCAACAGGTGTAGCACATTTTAAACACGTGTATATACTAAAGCAAATACGAAAACACAAACAATCACCGTCTTCGGTTTCTCTCCCCAGGCCTTTCGCTCCAGCTGTCACCGGCGTATCCAGCTGTCTGCCACACATGGAACCTGCTGCTCCTGCAAACCTACACATATATATTTCTACATCAGGGTAACAGGTCAGCTTAAAGCAGATATTGGTAATGGGAGCGAGAGTGGTCCGTTAATACACAAGCTACTACACACTGTCCCATAGTTAAACGGTTCATTGGACAATTCCACGCGTATATGGGACAGTAAATTGTTCCCCGCCGTTACACACTGGGAACTGTCCCCGGATTCCAAGGTTATATGGGCCATCAAATCTGCCCATATCGACGTGTGGGGAATGAGGATGGTACCTGCGCAGAAAGAGCTGAGGAAATGAGGATGAAACTTAAAATATGGCGAAGATTTCAACGAGGAAAAATACGCACACTAATACAAACACACATACTAGTACAAACACAGACACACACACACAAACATACATAAACACACACACACACACACACACACATTCACGCTGTATATCAGTAAAAAAAAAGCCTGGAAAAAAGAAAACGCCTTTTCCTGGACATGTTCATTTCCTTAGGAAGTTCTCAGAAGACCCTCCCGGCTGACTTCACCTCGCTGCTCTTTCTTCGGTCCACTCACTTCTTTTCTCTTGCTGTAGCATTAACCTCCACCCTTCTATGCTCATTCTAGCTTCTATTTTCTCGCCACTCCTAGTCTCAATTCCACCCTTTATCTCCCTCAATTTCATCCTTTATCTCCCTTAACTCTATCCTGTTTCCCTTAACTCCACCTTCAGTCTCTCTCAACATGACCCTTTTTTCCCTTCAGTATCACCCTTTTTTCAACTCAACTACATCCTTTGCTCACCCTCAGTCTCCCTCAACTCCATCCTACATCTTCCTCAACGTCCCTTTACTCCACCCTCAGAGTCCCTCAACTCCACCCTCGATCTCCCTCAACACCACCTTTTATCTCCCTCAACTCCACCCTCGATCTCCCTCATCCCTCCCCTTCCTTTCCCTTTTATCCCGACCTTCACGCCCTCCCCCGTCCGACCCTCAGGCCGCCCACTCAGCCCGCGGTGGCGAGGGTTCGCTGCAAATCCGATTACGGGCTTGTATGTTGTTATTGCTAAGAGGGAGCAGCAAAATACGGGGCAACTGCTCGCTCCCCTAAAGGCACCAGGTCTCGCCCACGAAGGAAATCGCGACAGGTCGGCTCGGGAAGTCCCAAAAGGTCAGGCTCAGGAAAGAAATCCCAGCAGGTCAAGGCTCGGGAAATTCCAACTGGCCTCGTTTACAAACTCCCAACGGGTCAGGATCTGGAAATTCTAACAGGTCAGGCTCGGAAAATCCCAACAGGTTACGCTCACGAAATCCCCAAAAGTCCCGTTCACGAGCTCCCGACTTGTCCCGCTCGCGTACGAAATCCCAGCAGGTCCTACCCAGGTAATCCCAACAGGTCTTGTTCCCAAGATAGCATTCGCTGCGTGTGTGGCCCTCAGAGCGTGGCACTCATCGAGGCCCCCAGAAGCATGGCTGTGGCACTGAGGGGAGCCTCGAGTGCGCTCCCTTCCTACGAGCTCGTTCCTTCGGCCTCCGGGGTTTAAGGGGCCTTCTCCCGGGCTGCCTTGTCGTCGGCTCGTAAGGGCGGGGTTGTGTGTATGGTGTGTGTGTGTGGGGGGGCTGCTCTCCTGTTTCCTATTTTCTTGTCATTCTTTATTGCACATTTGCTCGCAAGCACACTCGGACG
>NW_020872346.1:79625-82125 GCF_003789085.1 Penaeus vannamei | reverse complement strand
TACTTCATTGGACATTGCAATTAGCAACGAAGGCAATACTGGATCTTAATATTTACCACAAACAGATCATAGAAATTCGCGAGATATTATCGTTAGCGAACTTGGCGTATGGCCGTTTCTAAACCTCCATGAAAACTTCAAGCCTTAATCATTCTATCTGTCTATCTATTCATCCCTCTATCTATCCATCAATATATCATTCAGGCTATTTTCTATCAATCTATCAGTCTATCTATCTATATATCTATCTATTTATCTATCTCTATGTATCTATGTCTCTATGTACCGAAGTATGTATGTATGTACCTATCTACCTATCTATTTATCTCTATAAATCTTTCTATTAGAACACTTGTAAATCAACCGACAAAATCTACGGAAAATGCTACCCACATTTTACTTACTGATGCCAATTATTCTATTCCAACAATAAACAGAAAGGAAGCATGAACTAAAGCGATATTTCCCTAGTGCGAACGGAGGAAGTATTTGAATAAACGCAACTGTTGTCTCAAATTAAACATTTGAAAACGGGAGAGTGGGGACTGTAGAAAGACAAAATACAACAATGAGAATTTATACCAAATCATAGTAATAATATGTCTTCAACAACTCTCAACACTGGGTATTTACAAGGGAACAATAAGTGAGCATTATTTGCTCTTTCCCTCCCCCTCCCCTCCCCCCCAAATAAAAAGGGAACAACATCTTGCATCTGGCAGACTCGAAAATGCGTTTTCAAGGAGTAAATATTAGGAATCTTCTCTTTATCTGGTTAACTTGAGCTCTGATGTGACGTGTGTTGTATTTGCGGCCGAAAGAGGGTTGGACATGGGACGGAGAAGAATATAAACAAGTCTTTTATCTTTGTGAGGCGGACGCAAACACTGGGCCTCTGTCAACTTGAGAGATATGTTTCCTTATCGTTTCAAATACAGGAAAAAAAAGTCTTTGGGGTTTCGAAATAGGAGAAAAATAGTGACGGGTATGCAAGGTATACCAACATAGGAAGGGCAGCCATTTTGGTAAATCCTTACTATTATCTCTGGTGTTATTAATATCAAGGGCAGAACAATCGTCATTTCTACAAAGGAGAATTAGTGTTCATTTATGCAAATATAATTCAAAAACCTTTTATAATAAGGGGAAACGGAAGAAAAGAAAGAAATGTTGATTTCATGAACACACACACACTCACACACACACACGAGAATGACACAATCCTGCAATAACTGACTGGACAAATTACCCCATTAATACACACAATCCCATTCCCCGTATCCTTCCTCCTTTATTCGGACATTTCAGACTTTTACTTTCACTCTCTCTCATATTCCTTAGACCCTCTTAAACTCCCCTACATCTTAAAACTTATTAAACCCCATTTCAGATCGGCAAAGCTCCCTTGAGCCAATTTCATCTCTTCTATACACCCCCTACCCCCTCGAAGAAACTAGTATATGCACATAAAAAACAACCTTAATCCATTTATTCGAGTTCCTTACAAGGGTCCAATATTCACGTCTTAAAGGACTGAGTGTTATGGCAGGATACAGGGGGGGGGGAGGGTAGGGAACGGGTGGGGACGAGGTAGGCGGGAGGGAGGAAGGGTTGGGGAGGGGACAAGTGGGCAGAGGAAAAAGGAGATGAAGGAGAGGGTAAAGGAAGTGGTAGGATAAAGGAGTAGAAAGGAGGAAGGAGGAGAGGAAGGAAGGGGTCTAAGAAAGGGGCAGTATGGCAAAGGAGGGAAAGAAGGGAGGAGTACGGGGGGTAAGTGGGGTAGGGCAATGGCAAGGGAGGGGGTAAGTGGGTAGGGCAAAGGCAAGGGGAGTGGGTAAGTGAGTAGGGCGAAGGCAAGGGGAGGGGGCAAGTGGGTAGGGCAAAGGCAAGGGGAGGGAGAGGGGAAGAGGTAGAGGGGAAGGAACACGGGTGTAAGGTGTCCGGCGTCCAAATATTGACTAGTGGACCACGCTGTCTGCTTCCCTCTCGCCGCCCTCAATGTTGAGTAAACACTTGCTTTTCTTTCCCTACGCCCATACTTCCTCCTGTTTCGACTTATTTTTCTTCTGCGGAGGGGAGAGAGCTTTGTTTTACTTCTTAGTACTATTGTTTCTTTCTATTTTTTTCGTGGGTGATGGACGTAAGCAAACCGGTTTCTTTTTTAGTTTTTCTTTTCTGGAGAGTAAAAACAGCAGCATAAAAAAGGATTAACGAATAAAAAGGTAAAGGTAAAGGATGAAGGGGCGTGGATCCTAATAAAAGATGATGACTACAAAAATGTGAATGTGAGGAAACAAAAACAAACAAGCAAAAAAAAAAAAAAAAAAACGTGATAATGATAACGATACGACTACCACTGCTGATTGTGTTGTTTTGTTGTTGCTGCTAATACTCTTATCAATATTACTCTTTTTACTACTGCTTCATATATTACTATTCAACTACTCTAACACTACATTCAACGCCTACATTAATAGCGATAAGGACATTGATCTGATGA
>NW_020872346.1:59625-67125 GCF_003789085.1 Penaeus vannamei | reverse complement strand
TCCTTCGTTTTTAATCGATGCTATACGGTGATGCTTCGGAAGCAGCTCTTCCCCTCTCATATTCTCTTGCGTTGCTTACTCTCTCTCTCTTCGATTTTCTCTTTTCTCTTACCTCTCTTTCTCCATATCCTCCATTCTCTCTCTATAATTTTCTCTTGTTTGCTTGCTTGTTCTCTCTCTCTCTTCGATTTGCTCTGTATTTCTCTCTCCTACTCTCTCTTTCTCCACTCCCTCCTTTCCCTCTCTTTCTTCACTTCCTCCTTTCTCTCTCTTTCTCTGATTCCTTATCCGTGTCTTGCTGTCCTACCCTCCTCCTACTTCTTCCTTAATCTTCTTACCTGTTCTCCTCCTCCTCCTTCATCTTATCTGCATCCTCCTGTGTTGGAAATCTTTTGAAGCAGTGGCATCTTGTTACAAATTTGATATATGTTAGAAGAGGAAGAGAAGAAGAGAGGAGGAGGACGGAGGAGGAGAGGAGAGGCAAGGAGGAGGAGGAAGGAGGAGAGGAGAGAGAGGAGGAGGAGGAGGAGGATGGAGGAGGAGAGAGGAGAAGAGATCGAAAAGAACATGATAAAATAGAGAGAGGAGCGAGGAGAGGTGGTGAAAGAGGAATGAGGAAGAACATGATAAAAAAGGAGGAGGAGGAGGAGGAGGAGGAGGAGTTGGTGAAGGAGGAGATGGAGGAAGAACATGATAAAAAAAACAAGACTAAGAAAACGAAGAACCAGGAGAGCGATCCCCACTCGGAAAGATCCCCGTGTGTTTGCCGAGCAAATATTCAAATGAGGGCCCGGGCAGTTATCGGCAGCGTGTGTTGCAGTCACCGCGAACTCCGAGGGAATCAGGAACCCAACTTCGCACGGTTGTCATAGCTCGGCGCGGGGACTTCATGTGCCAAGGGCCTCGCCGCTGTTCGTAACTTGCTTGCTGCGTATACAACAGGTAGCCTCGTTGTATGGCGGAATATTCTTGTATCGATTTTTCTGTCTGTCTCCCCCCTTCTCTCTCTCTCTCTCTCTCTCTCTACACACACATAAACACATACACATACGTACAGATAGATAGATAGATAGATATATACAGAGATAGATAGATAGATAGATAGAGAGATAGAGTAGAGAGAGAGAGAAGAGAGAGAGAGACGAGAAGAGAGAGAGAGAGAGAGAGAGAGAGAGAGAGAGAGAGAGAGAGAGGAGAGAAGAAGAGAGAGAGAGAGAGATAAGAGAGAAGAGAGAGAGAGAGAGTAAGGAGAGAGAGAGAGCAGAGTAGAGAGAGAGAGAGAGAGAGAGAGAGAGAGAGAGGATGAGAGAGAGAGAGAGAGAGAAAGAGAGAGATGAGAGGAGAGAGAGAGAGAGAGAGAGGAATAGCAGGGTGCAGTCGTTTCGTCGTGAAAGAGTTAACAAAAGTTCGATAAGAATTATGTAATTAGAATATGAAAATATATATAAAAGAAAAGGAAGAACTTAGGTGATGAATAGCAAAAAAATGGCGATAATAATACCAAAACGATAATAATAATCATGTCAACAATAAAATAACAACGAAGGAAATATATGATAATGCTCCTGATAAGGATAAAATGATACACTATCTGTATTGACCATGGCAGTTAAACAGCAAAAGCAGCAGCAATGGTGAAGATAATGATAAGAGCAGACCTACTGATATTACTGATGATCGTGATAACAGTTATGGTAATAATGAACATGATAGTAATGATTATAATGATGATAGTGGTAATGGTGGTGATGATGATGATGATGATGATGATGATGATGATGATGATGATGATGATTGATGTGATGTGATGATGATGATGAAGGGATGATGAGGATGATGATGATGAGATGATTATGATGATGATGATCATGGTGATGATGATGATGAAGGGGATGATGATGATGCAGATAATAACAGTAGTAGCAGTAATACTCCTAGTAGTAGTAATACTAGTACTAGTAGTAATGGTAGTAGTAGTAGTAGTAATAATGGTAGTAGTAGGTAGTAGTAGTAAGTAGTAATAACAATAACAATAATAAGAATAAAAACAGTAACAACAATAATAGAAATACTGATGACAATGCCCATGATGATAACAGCAAAATGAAGGAAAAAGGAAGCCGAAGCAGAAGCAGGAAGCGCCGAGGAAGAAGGAGAATCTTAACACGCAAGAGGATCTGGAAGACAAATTCCGAAAGGAACAGCTAATGCATGACAAAACATGGCGTCGTCTGCGCTGGACACGAAGTTACGACGCAGACACGAAGAGAACGCGGATGAGGAGAGAAAGCTTATGAATAGGAAGATAGGAAACGGATGAGGAGAACGAAAAGGAGAGGAAGAAAATGACGAGGAAGGAGAAGAAGGTGTAACAGAATTAAGAGAGGAGGAAGATGGAGAACTTGATGATGGGGAAGAATAAAGATTAGTAAGCGAAGAGTAATAAGAGTGAGAAAATAATTAAAGAACGAAGACAGAACTAGAAGGGATGAATATGATAATAAGAAAAACGTAAGAAAGTAACAATATCACCAGGAAAAAATGCAGAAAATACACAAGGACTCTCGAATAGAAAAAAAAGGAGGAACCCTAGGAGGCCATAACCACTTGGCGATACGAGCAAGAGTCGTTGCAAGCACAGAACACTTTCCCTCTCTTATCGTTCTCATAGAGTAACAAACAAAAAATAAGCGAATAAAAAGAAGCGGCCGCCTACCGCATGGGTTCCGGGACAGAGCGCTCCCCATTCCCACCTTACAACTCCAGGGACTCCAAGCCAGGCTCCATTGTCAGCGCAATACTCGGCGAGGTTATGCAATTAATGCAACAGGCTCGATCACTCCAGATGCAAACCACAGCGGACACGACTGCGCTATTTGGGGACATGCCCAACACGATAGGAACATGTTCGCGGTTGTCGGCCCACTTAAAACTACGCCAGACACGAGTTCAGCGGCTTTGAAGGGCCGTCGCTTGCACGCCCACACGCCGCCTGTTGCTTCCTGGGGCGGCTTTTCGATGGCGGGGCGTCGGGCTTGCTTCAGGGGGAACGCGTGGGTGGTAGGCCGAGGGTAACCCATACATATATACATAATAGATAATACGCGTACACACACTTACACACACACACACACACACACACACACACACACACACAACACAAACACACACACACACACACACACACACACACACACACACACACACACACACACACCACACACACACACACACACACACACACACACACACACACACACACACACACACACACACACACACACACGCACGCACACGCTCTCTCACAGACAGAACGCAATATCAATAAAAATAAAAGCTCTTGGAGGATCCCGCAACCAATACCAAAATACAAAGGTATGTTCCAGAAAAAGTGAGGAGAAATATTCTGATAAAGAGAGAGAGAAAGAAAAAAAAAGAAGTATGAAAAGACGTTCAAGAAGAATGAGAAGAAGAAAACGGAGAAGGAGTAGAAGAAAGGGAAAATCTGAAAAAGAAAAATGAGAAGTATAGTAATAGAAGAAGAAGAAGAAGAAGAAGAAGAAGAAGAAGGAGGAGAAAAAGAAAAAGGAGAAGAATGAGTTGTAGAAAGAATAAGAATAAGGCGAAGAAGATGAGGACTGAGAAGAACAAGGGAAAGGAGAAGGAAATGGAGAAAAAGAATAAGAGGAAGACTGAGAAGAAGAATTTAAAGAAGAACAAGAAGAAGAAGGGAAAGGAGTAGGATTAATAGTATTAGAAGAAGGAGGAGTAGAAGAAAAAAGTTTTAAGAATGAGAAAAAGAAAAGAAGAAGAAGATGTACAAGAAGAATGAGAAAAAGTAGAGGAATGAGATAAGAAAGAAGACTGAGAAGAGGAAGAAGCAGAAGAAAGAGAGGAAGAAAAAGAAGAACGAGAAACACAAAAAGAGAGAGGAAAGAAGTAAAAGATTGGGAAGAAGAAAAAATAAAAATAAAACCGGGAAGAAAAAAAGTAAAAGGAGAAGAAAAAAGAACGCAGAAATATCATCAAATAAATCATCGCACCGCCACTCGTCCGAACACGTGACGGCCTCAGACAGGAGGTCGATCCGGTGACGAGTCTCCTCTCCGCGTGACACCGACGTCGAGGCAGCGTCGAAGGGCAGCAAGCGTCTACCCAAGCCCCGCCCGCACGCCCCTCCCCCGCCCACTCGCCCCTCCCTCCCCTCCCTCGCCCACTCGCCCCTCCCTCCTCCGCCCACTCGCCCCTCCCTGCCCCCGCCCACACGCCCCTCCTCCCACCGCCCACTCGCCTCCGTCCCCCTACCCCACTCGCCCCCCTCCCACCACCCCCTCGCCCCTCGCCCCCTCCCCTCCTATTGTCGATTCTCCCCGCTACGTCGACGTCCCCGAGAATCAAATTAATTTATTGATTTTGGGTAAGCGGGAAAAGGTGCGGAACCGACCCTTTCTCCCTCCCTCCCTCCCTCCTTTCCTCCCTCCCCCAACGAGGCGACGTGGTGGGGGCAGTTTACCTTGTTCCGCGGTCGAGGTAAACCGGGGAGCTGCGAAGGAGCGAGGGAGACGAAGACAAAGGAGGCTGCTACGAGACGGTGCGCTGATGGGGCGCTTTTGGCCGGCTTTGTCCCCGAAGGACTCATTCCTCTCTGTTTGTTGGGCTCTTTTTTTTTTTTTTTTTTTCTTTTAGGATTCGCTATGTCTTGTTTGCCTGGATATCTCTATTTCTCTTTTCTTTCTCTATCTCTGTTTCCCTCTCCTTCCCCCTCTCTCTTTCGACTATTATTCCTCCCCTCCCTCCCTTCTCTCCCTACATCCCCTCCCTTTCCTCTTCCCCTATCACCCTCCCCTTCTCTCCCTCACCCTTCTCCTTCTCTCCCTCATTCCCCTTCTCCTTCTCTCCCTACTTTCCTTCCCCTCCTCTCTCTCATTCCCCCACCCCTCCTCTCGCTACTTCCATTCCCTGCTCTCCCTCCTTCCTTCCCTCCTTACACAGACAAGCACCGCTCGCAGACACTCATATACGAGGGAAATCCCAGCTGTTTCTCCCCGGCCGTGAACGAGACGCGACACACTCCTGGGATCGCGGAAGGAGCTGCGAGGAGGAGCAACGGCGCAACGACGATTTTGCGAATTGTGGGAACTTGAAGTTGTTTAGAGAACGAGGAAGGAGGAAGGAGGAGGTATGTGTGTGTGTGTGTGTGCGTTGTGTGTGTGTGTGTGTTGTGTGTGTGTGTGTGTGTGTGTGTGTGTGTGTGTGTGTGTGTGTGTGTGTGTGTGTGTGTGTGTGTGTGTGTGTGTGTGTGTGTATGTGTGTGTGTGTGTGTGTGTGTGTGTGTGTGTGTGTGTGTGTGTGTGTGTGTGTGTGTGTGTGTGTGTGTGTGTGTGTGTGTGGTGTGTGTGAGAGAGAGAGAGAGAGAGAGAGAGAGAGAGAGGAGAGAGAGAGAGAGAGAGAGAGAGAGAGAGAGAGAGAGAGAGAGAGAGAGAGGGAGAGAGAGAGAGAGAGAGAGAGAGAGAGAGAAAGAGAGAAGAGAGAGAGAGAGAGGAGAGAGAGAGAGAGAGGAGAGAGAGAGAGAGAGAGAGAGAGAGAGAGAGAATACATAATAATTTGATGGATAGTTGGGCGGATGAATTGATAGAGATGGACAGACTGATAGAGAGAAATATAAAAAGGAAGAGAAAGTTTCATAGATAGATAAATATATACATAGATAAACAAATAAATAAGTACGTAAGTAGGTGGACTGACAGACAGATAAATAATGAGATAAAACAAGACAGATAGGCCATTATATATGAATAAAAGATAATGAGATAGACAAAATAAGAATAATAAACTGATATATATATATATATATATATATATATATATATATATATATATATATACTGATATATATGATATATAATAATATACATTAGATAGATTTATACTGATATACAAATATATACTGATAGATATATGTTAGACTGATAAATACTAAGAAAGGAGAGAGAACGGAAAAAAGAAGTGGCAGGGAATGAGCAGAACATCAAGGGAAAAGTGTGAAAAGGTGAATAGGCGGAGGAAGGGGGAAGGGTTAGGGAGGGAGGGGTGAGGGCTATTCCCCCCCTCCCTACCCTAACCCCTACCCCCTTCCTGACAGCCCCTTAATGGCACATTGGACACCACAAGCTTTATCTTCTACCTCTCCCTCCCTCTCTTCCCCTCCCCTCCCCCTCCCTTTCCCATTCTCGTTACCTCACCTGTTGCAAAAGAGAGAAGGGGGGGATAGGACGGAGGGAAGGGGAGGGAGATCGAGATAGGACGGGAGGAGGGGAGGGAGGGGAGGGGAGGGAAGGGGACGGGAGGATAGGACGGAGGGAGGAGGACAGGGGAGGAGGGAGGGAGGCGGACAGGGGGCGGGGGGCAGGAGAAGAGTGATCGGGAAAGAGGCATGAATATTCTAAGTCTTTGCACGTTTGCTTGGGTGTATTTTCGCTGGGAATTCGGCGTCTTAAGAGGTATGGAGAAGAAGAAGAAAAAAGGTTTCATTGTTGTTCGATAACCGGAAATCTCTGGGGTTATGGGTTGTCTTGTGATGTGAGTTGTGTCTTGTTTTTATTCCCCCTTTTCCTAATTTCCCTTGTTCTTATTATCTATCTCCTTTCTCTCACTCACTCGTTTTACAATTTTTTTCTACCTTTGTTTCTTAACTTATTTACATCTGTCCATCATTCAGCCTTTTATATTTATTTATTTACTTCAAAAGATTTTTTCTGCCTTTCTACGGTCGTTACCTCCTTTCTCTTTTGCCTGTTTACTTCAGTCTATCCTTTCTGCCTTTCTACGATCATTCATCTCCACCTCACTTTCCTGTTGTTCTCTTCCCCTTTCCCTTTCCCTATTTTCCTCCTTATTATCCTTCCTCTTTCTATTCTCATAATCCCGTTTCTCCCATTCCCTTTTCGTACTTTCATTATTCCTCTTTTCAATTCCTTCCCCCTCCCTCCCTCCCTCTTCTCTCTCTCTCTCTCTCTCTCTCTCTCCCTCTCTCTCCCTCCCCCCTCTATCGCTCCCTCTTCCTTCCCCCTCTCTCTCTCCCTCCTTCCCCTCTCTCCCTCCTTCCCTCCCTCCCTCTCTCTCTTTTCCTCGTAATCTACAACCCATTTTCCTCTCTTCACTTTTGCAATTCCATTTCACTTCTCCCTCCCTCTCCCAATTTATCCTCCCTCACTCACCTCAGAGAAAAACGTTGGCACACACACACGCGCCCTGAGGAGAAGAGAGGGAAGGAGGATATAGGGAAGGGAGGATAAGGGACGGGAAGATGGAGGATAGAGGGAGGAAGATGGAGGATAGAGGGAGAAAGATGGGGATTAGGAAGGGGGAGGGAGCGGAAGTGGAGAGGTAGGAAGGAGGATGAGAGGGCGGGAGGAGGAGACGTAGAAAGAGCAAGGCAGAGAGGGAGCAGTAAGAGTTAAAATATATACACGCTCTCGAGAATGGCGGTTGAAAAAGAAC
>NW_020872346.1:40108-50108 GCF_003789085.1 Penaeus vannamei | reverse complement strand
ATGAGGCTTCTCTTCGGTATGAATTATGGATCGGCGCCAAAGGCTACCAGCGGACGGGACAAGGCCAGGTGTTCATCCCTATTCTACTGCGGTTTTCCATTCTGTCCAGAACACGCGCACGCGCACGCCACACACACACACACACACACACACACACACACACACACACACACACACCACACACACACACACACACACACACAACAACACACACAACACACACACAACACATCATGAGGAAAACGCCCACGATGATGAGCAAGAACAACAACAAAACTCAAACAGCAATACAACAAAGAAAGAAAGGATGAAGAAAAAAAGTAATATTAATACGTGCAATAATAACAATAATAAAAATGAAGAGGAAAAACAAAACAGAAAAAAAAAAAAGGAGAAGAAAAAAGTTACGAAGAAAATTAACGACAATTAATTTCAAAAAGAGGCCGGGAATTCCCCGTGAAAGCTTAAGTGCAATTTGAACCTATAAAAAAATCACTTAATTGCAAAAGACCCATACTAATTTTTCACATAACGCATAGCAAAGTGTATGAGCGAAAAAAAGAAGAAAAGAGAACGAGTAATTCATTAAAAGGTGTAAGTAAAGAATCGACAAACAACCGTAAATGAAACAAGGATAGGCTACCGCAGACTTTTCACAAATATAAAAATAAAACAAACAAACAAACAAATAAAACCAAAAAGTAAAATCACCCACACAATACTTTTCAATTACTTAGAAACTCTACACCTAAAGACTTCTGATCAGAATAAAATAATAAATAAATAAACAAATAAATAAAAAATCGAGACGCAAAAAACGACAAGCAAATCTAGCCTCTACGTCGCAAATTCAAGGACCTCGGGGGGAGAGAGTGCCAGGCCAGTGCCACTTGGTTGAACAGCGTTATTTGAACTCTCAAGGCCTGAGGGCGAGACGGCTTTGAAGAACGTTCGGGCAAATTCTTCTTAATTAACTGCAATAAATTTCTGTGTCACTCATTCCTGGCGTTGCGCTGATCTTCTCGGTTCTCTCTCTTAAATGCTATTTTCTATTTGCTCTTTATTATTTCTTCTTAAAATGCTATTTTCTACTTGCTCTTGTCTATTCTTTTCTTTAAATGCTATTTTCTAACTTGCTCTTGTCTATTCTTTCTTCTTAAAGGATATTTTCTATTTGCTATCTTCTATTCTTTCTCTTTAGATGCTCTTTTATATTTTCTTTTTCATTCTTTCTTCTTAAAGGCTATTTTCTACTTGCTCTCGTCTATTCTTTCTTCTTAAAGGATATTTTCTATTTGATCTCATTTATTCTTTCTTCGTAAATGTTGTCTTCGATTTTCTTTTATTCTTTCTTCTTATATGCTATTTTCTTATTTTCTCTTGTTTCTTTCTTCTTAAATGCCATTTTCATTTCTATTTTATTCTCTCTCTTTAGATGCTATTTTCTCTTTTATTCTTTCTCTTTAGATTTTATTTTCTATTTTCTCTCTTTTATTCTTTCTTCTTAAATGCTATTTTCTATTTTCTCTTGTATTCTCTCTCCTTAAAGGCTATTTTCCATTTGCTCTCTTCTATTATTTCTTCTTAAAGGCTATTTTGTATTTTCTCTTATTCTTTCTCTTGTTCTCTCTTTTATTCTTTCTTCTTAAAGGATATTCTCTTCTTTCTACTTTCTCTTCAGCTTTTATTCCATTTTCTTATTGTCTGTTTTCTAGTGTTTTTCTTTTATTTTTTTCTTAATGGCTATTTCATATCTTTTATTTCCCGTTTTTAAATGACTATATTTTTTTCTATCTTCTCCTTTTATTTCTTAATGGCCCCTTTTTCCTTTCATTATTTCTTTTTCTCAATGGCTAAGTCATCTCCTTGACTGCGCGAGGCTAATTAATCACAAGATCATTGAAATACTTTGAAAGGCGTTTGTTTATAGCCCCCTCCCCCCCTCCCCCCCTCCGACCCAAGATATTCACTTTTTATCGCTATTGCAACAAAAGAATTCTATTTGCCGTTAGCATGCAGACCATCTTTCAACATCTGAAAAAGATAACGCATAATCAAAGAAAATCGTATTTTAAAGTCTGAGAGAGAGAGAGAGAGAGAGAGAGAGAGAGAGAGAGAGAGAGAGAGAGAGAGAGAGAGAGAAGAGAGAGAGAGAGAGAGAGAGAGAGAGAGAGAGAGAGAGAGAGAGAGAGAGAGTGAGTGAGTGAGTGAGTGAGTGAGTGAGTGAGTTGAGTGAGTGAGTGAGTGAGTGAGTGAGTGAAGTGAGTGAGTGAGTGAGTGTTTATAAAATTATATAAATATATATATATATATATATATATATTATAATGTATATATATGTATTATGTATATATATATATATATATATATATATATATATATATATATATATATATATATATATATACATATACATATACCTCATAACCCATAGAAAAGAAAAAAACACACCAAACAAATCCCTCAGAAGCAGGAACAAGACCAAAAAACAAAAACAAAAAAAATATATATTTTTGAAAATCAATAAAATGCAACAAAAATAAACAAATCGAAGCAAAATCCCCAAATTCCCAATCCGAGTAATTCCTTTTTCCCGTATCCTCTGCCAGCGATATATGGCCTAATCCATCACGTGGGTGCCGGCGCAGTGCCACGCCTATCATCTTTCACTCCCACGTTTCCTCTCCCTTTTCCCCCCTTTCCGACGTAGAAAATATATATATATATTTTCATGTTCTCTGATTTTTTCTTTCTTTTTACCGGTGTTGATTTGTTTCTTGAAATATTTTTCTTTTCTTTTTTGTTCTGTTATCTTATCTTTTCAGTTTCCATTCCCCCTTTCTTGTTAGGCCTTTCAGTTATAATAGTGAGTGACGATAACTGATGAAGATTGATATTGATGGTGATTGATTTGTGATGATGATGATGATGGTGATGGTGGTGGTGGTGAAGCATAGAGACCTCAAGCCCCCTAAAACCCGACGCCCACCCCCCGCCACCACAGATATTACAACCACAGGCCTACTACCCTCTCTTATCTTCACTATCGCGCCTGTTCGCTACGCCAATCATCTGCCTTATCAAATCGCTATCGCCAGGGTCCTTATCTGTACAATCGCTAGCGCCGGGGAGATAGGACTAAACTACGGCTTATAGACACATCTGTCAGGAGGAGGAGGAGGAGGAGGAGGAGGAGGAAGGAAGGAGGAGGAGGAGGGGGGGCGGAGGAGGGGGAGGGGAAGGAGGAGGGGGAGGGAGGAGGTGTAGGAGTAGAAAAGGAGGAGGAGGAGGAAGGGGAAGAAGGAAGGAGAAGAGGGAGAAGGAGAGGAGAAGTAGAAGGGAAGGAAGAGGAGGAGTTAGAAGAAAAGAGAAGAAAAGAGAAGACAAAATGAATAAAGTAGAACAGAAAACAGAAAACACAAAAGAAAATAAAATAATACACACTTATTAATACCGATCCAGCCTCGACGCACTAATGACGAAATGAGTGGATCAAAAATGGGGCTTCAATTAGCAAAGTTCAAAGCTGAGGAGGTGAAGGTCGACGTGCGCGCGCGCGCAGAGGCCTCACCTCCTAATAAATCTCAACTCATGGGACTTAGGAAGAGAGGGGAGGGAAGAGGGGAGAGGGAGGGAGAGGGAGGGGAGAGGGGGAGAGGAGAGAGGGGGAGGGGGAGAGGGAGGGGAGAGGAGGGAGAGGGAGGAGAGGGGAGGAGGGAGGGGAGAGGGGAGGGAGAGGGTAAGAGGGAGAGGGGAGGGAGGGGAGAGGAGAGAGGGAGAGGGAGAGGAGAAGAGGAGGGGGAGAGAGAGAGGGAGGGCAGGGGAGAAGGAGAGAGGACGGGAAGGAGGGGAGAGGAGAGAGGGAGGGGAAGGGGAGAGGAGAGAGGGAGGGGAAGGGGAAGGGGAAGGGGAGGGGAAGGGAGGGGGAGGGAAGGGGAAGGGGAGGGGAGGGAAGGGGAGAGGGGGGAGGGGGAGTGGGGAAGGAGGAGGGAGGGGCAGGAGGAGAGGAAGGAGAAAGGAAGGGATGAAGAGGGAGGAGAGGGAGATGGAGGGGTGGATAGAAGGGGAGGAGAAGAACGAAGGAGAGGAGGGGGAAGAGAAGAGAAGGAAGAGAGAGAGGGAGAGAGAAGAGAGAGAGAGAGAGAGAGAGAGAGAGAGAGAGAGAGAGAGAGAGAGAGAGAGAGAGAGAGAGAGAGAGAAAGAGAGAAAGAGAGAAAGAGAGAAAGAGAGAAAGAGAGAAGAAAGAGAGAAAGAAAGAGAGAAAGAAAGAGAAAGAAAAGAGAAAGAAAGTTAAAAAGAGAGAAAATGCAAAGAGAAAATGACAAAGATAAAAGAGAGAGAAAAAAAGCAAGAGGGAGAGTGGGTGTCAAAGGTCTTAAGAAATCCTACGGAATGCAGTTATAAAAAGTTCAAAATTAGTTTTCCTCGCCGCCGCCAGAGTTCCACTTTCGTCGCGTCATGGTTTGCCTGCCCCGTGAATGGCCAGGCGATTATTATTAATAATAATAATAATAATAACAATAACAATAACAACAACAACAACAACAATAACACAATAACACAACAATAATATAATATAATAATAATACAATAATATAATAATCATTATTATAATTATTATTATAACAATAATAATTATAACAATAACAATAAATAATAATAAAATAATAAGAAGAAAAAGAAACAACAATTACAATAACGATAACGATAATGATCAAAATGATAATGACAATAACAATAATAATAATAATAACGAAATATAAACATAACAGTTAGTAACAATAACAATTATTGTTATTACCATTATCACTATAATTTTATTACCATCATTATTATCCTCATCATAATCATTGTCATTACTATCATTACCATTATTACTACCATCCATATAGCAATAATAATAACACTAATGCTTATGATGATGATGATGATATGATGATGGAAGTGAAGAAGTTAAAGATGATGATGATGATGATGATGATGATGATATGATGATGATGACGATGTAAGTGAAGAAGTTGAAGATGATGATGGTCATGATGGAAGTGAAGATAATGATGATGATCATGATGATGGAAGTGAAGAAAAAAATGATGGTGATGATAATGGAAGTGAAGAAAAAATGATGGTGATGATAATGGAAGTGAAGAAAAAATGATGGTGATGATAATGGAAGTGAAGATGATGATGATGATGATGGAAGTGAAGAAGAAATGAGAATGATTGATGATGACACGATCCTTCCCCTCAACCACCGGCATCTCGAGCCTTCACCAACTCATCCCATCCGAAGCACAGACGCGAATCGATGACGAATTCCCACCTCCTAAATATAGCTGCAGGTCGAGTCATTAGCAACCTCGGGCATAATGAGGTCCGGAACGCCCCCGAACAGGCCGCCCACGGACCCACGCCCACGCCAGCATTCTCGGGAATCGTCGAGTGAATAGCCATAGTACTAAGACAATGGATGACAATAGCTATAACAATCACCGCTATTGCTGCTGTTGTTTTTTTTCTGTTATGCTTGTTATCATCACCATCACCGTCGTCATCCTCATCACCATCACTATCATCATCAATATCATACCCATCACCATCATCATAATCAACATCATGCCCATCATCATCAATCATGATAACCATCATCATATCATCATCAATAAATTCCATCATCATCACTATAATCATCAAATACCCATCATCATCAAATATCATACCCATCATCATCAATATCATCAGCAGCAAGCACTAATCCTCACCATCAATAGCAAACCCATCATCACCACCACCACCACCAACCACCATCATCACAAGAAAAAAACAAAACAACATCAACAACGAAGGAAATATCAATAACCCAAGCCCCGCCCTCCTTTATTTCGCACAATCCCCGGGGGAACCGCGCCCGATCATGCCAGGAGGTGCCAAATCACGCGAGCGAGCTTCCGGTGGCACTCCAAGCAAGGTGCCACAACCACCCCCTGGGATATCGCGTGCTACTGGTGGTCCCTACGCCACGCATGGGGGGGGGGATGAGGTGGGGGTGTGGAGGGAGGGAGGGAGGGGATGGTGGGAGATAAGAGAGAGGGGGAGGGAGGGAGAAGGAGGGAAGGAGAAGGGGAGGGAAGGGAGAGAAGGAGAGAGAGAGAAGAGAGAGAGGAGAGAGAGGAGGGAGGGAGAGAGAGGAGAGAGAGAGAGAGAAGGAGAGAGAGAGAGGGAGGGAGGAGGGAGAAGGAGAGAGGAGAGGGAGGGAGGAAGAGGAAGGAGAGAGAGGGAGAGAGAAGAGGAGAGGAGAGAGAGAGAGAGAGAGAGAGAGAGAGAGAGAGAGAGAGAGAGAGAGAGAGAGAGAGAGAGAGAGAGAGAGAGAGAGAGAGAGAGAGAGAGGAGGGGGGGAGGGGGGGAGATATATCCGCCACTACTTCTGGCCTTTTACATTCCAACAATAAATTAGTGTGGGCGTTAGATGGAGGGGAGGGGAAGGGAAGGGGGAAGGGGGAAGGGGGAAGGGAAGGGGGAAGGGGAAAGGGGAAGGGGAAGATGGATGGGGAGAGGGGGAGAGGAAGGCAAGGGCGAAGGCAGGGGAGGGAGGGGTGGAATAGCGAGGGAAGGAGGGGAACGGGAGGGAAAGGAGGGCGGGAGAGAGGAGTGAAATATCGGGGGAAAAAAAGCAGAAAATGGAAAAGAGCCATACAGGAGAGATGGGAGGGTAGAATAGGAGGGAAGGGGGGGGTAGGGGATGGAAAGGGGGTAGGAGGTGGAAAGGAGTCTCGGCACGAACAGAGGAATGCAATAAGTGAATTCCCGGCGGTCGAGGAAGGGGCCCTTCGCCCTCTCGACGGAGTCCCTCGCCGCATACCAAGAATCCTCATCGCCGCCCTCGCCGCCCCTCGTAATGGCCCGTCATAAACCGCGCGCGAGGCTATGGGCGTCAAATTACCACCTCGAAAGGGCGCGAAAAATTTTCCCCCGTGGAATGACCCGGTTTGTTCCCCCCCCTTTCCCCTTCCCCTCTCCTCCTACCCTCCAACGCGTGATAGAGGGGAGGCGGGGGGGGGGGGGGAGACCGAAGCGCATTCGAGAGTCCGCTGAGAAATATTCCGGAATAATAACGATTGCGAAATTCCTGCGACTTTATTTGCGTTTCGTCTGAATCGGCTAACGCTTTCCTCTTCATCCTCTTTCTGTTCCCTTCCTTTCCTTCCTTCCTTCCTTCCTTCCCTCCTTCCTTCCTTCCTTCCTTCCTTCCTTCCTTCCTTCCTCCTCCTTCCTTCCTTCCTTCCTTCCTTCCCTTCCTTCCTTCCTTCCTTCCTTCCTTTCTTGGCGGTCGCTCTTCCTTTTTTGCCCCTCTCTCCTGCCTTGCTTCCCGTGCGCGCTCGTGTTTAAGGGGAAAGGGAGACCTCATTGCAAAGCGCGTCTGCGTGCTCTGTACGTGTGCAAGTATGAATGATTATGCAAGGCATTGTCTATACGAGTCAAGCGGTATTTGCATGCGTTGGTGAGCGTGGGCGTGCGCGCGCACTCGCTTACACCTACACCGGGTGGAAGCGCGGATTAAAAGCTTCATTTGCATGAGCTCAAACCTCCCAGGTCTCAGCCGTGGTAGAACGCGCCCTTGGACTTCAGCTCCCGATGGCGACCCTGTTTCGGTCCCCATTTTGGCCCTCTTTGACCTCGCAGCGACACAATGGCCGCCCTCCTCCGCCGGAACGAAAGGCCGGAGACGCGACACAAAGTCAAGAGGAGAGACAAAAGCCGAGCGGGCGGCGCGCCGGCGTCGCATCCACCCCATTAGCGGAGCCGATGCCCTGTGTGCACATGGACGCGTCTCGCAAGACGCTCACCACGCCCGCACAAAGCTCACCTTTGTCTGCCAGCAAGCGGGGAGGCGGTGGGATAAATGGAACGAGGAAAATAAAGACATTTTTAAGGGATAAGCCTGGGTGGTGATGAGGAAGGAGGCCAGTATCACTGGCCATTTACTGTCCGTCGCTGATTACGGCACTTGTGATGACTCCCTCGTCCAACGGTGACTACCTAACACCGTGACAACAGTGATAACTACCATGGCTATCGCTTTCTCCCTTTCATTTTCTTTCTCTCTCTCTCCCTTCCACCTCTCTTCTCTCTCTCCCTCCCTGCCTCCCTTCCTCTCCCTCCCTCTCCTCCTCTCCCTCACTACCTTCCTCCCTCTTCAACATCCTTCCGCGCCAATACAACAGCGAAGGTAACGAAGCCCGGCAAAATTAACCCAGATCAAAACCCCCCTTTTCCGACATGGCGCAGACCGTGCTAACTCGTGACAAACATCCTCCTCTTTTACTCACGCGGAGCAGAATGACTTTTGCCTTTGGGACTTAAGCCGACTACTAAGTAAACGTCACGCGCGCAGTAACATGATCATGGGGGGGGGGGGGGGGGGGGGAAGGAAGGAAGGGAGGGAGGGAGGAGGAGAGGGAGGGAGGGAGGAGGAGAGGGAGAGGGAGAGGGAGAGAGGAGAGAGAGAGAGAGAGAGAGAGAGAGAGAGAGAGAGGAGAGAGAGAGAGAGAGAGAGAGAGAGAGAGAGAGAGAGAGAGAGAGAGAGAGAGAGAGAGAGAGAGAGAGAGAGAGAGAAAGGAGAAAAGAGAGAAAGAGAGACAGACAGACATAGTCCCAAGACAGGCCCTTCAGATCACGCGCGCCCTGGAGAACACCTATTCTTTTTTTCTACTATTGAGGTATACAAGAATTGCATAAACCGACATGCAAGTCACCTGGAGAAAATCCGACACAGAATTGAAAGGCTTTACAAAAACACATGTTTGTCGCATGAATAACACACCATTACACAGTCATCAGACAAACAAACAAACAAACAAACAAACAGACGGACAGAGAAAGAAAAAGAAAAAGGAAAACCAATAGAAAAAAAAGAAAAGAAAAAAGGAAAACGGACACACAAATAAAGACAATAATACTCTCATAAGATCCTATAACACAATAAAATACTATCGCCTAAAAAAAGATAGAAAAAAGAGGAGGCCTTCTTGGCCAATAAAGTTCGGTTATAAAAGAAAACAGACGTCATTACAGAAGTTTCCAGAAATCACATCAAGCAATAGAAGACAAAGTTGGCATCGCTTCTATATTGCGGTGCACTTAAACCCACACGCGAAAGCTTTCTAGGATTTGTTTACCTATTTACTATTGTCATTATCTATTCCTTTATTCATGTTATTTTTCACCTAATTTATTCTTCTTATTTGTGTGTGTGTGTGTGTGTGTGTGTGTGTGTGTGTGTGTGTGTGTGTGTGTGTGTGTGTGTGTGTGTGTGTGTGTGTGTGTGTGTGTGTGTCCGATATATATATATATATATATATATATATATATATATATATATATATATATATATATATATATATATATATAACACCACATACACACTTACGCACACACACATACATATATACATATATATACATATATACATGTATATGCATACAATATATACATGTATATGCATACATATATACATGTATATATACATGTATATGCATACATATATACATTATATATGTATATGCATACATATATACATGTATATGCATACATGTATATGCATACATCACATGTATATGCATACATATATATGATATGCATACATATACATGTATATGCATACATATAATATGCATACATATATACATGTATATGCATACATATATACATGTATATGCATACATATATACATATATAGTATATGCATACATATATACATGTATATGCATACATATATACATACCATTATATACATGTATATGCATACATATTATACATGTATGCATACATATATACATGTATATGCATACATATATACATGTATATGCATACATATATACATGTATATGCATACATAATACATGTATATATGCATAATATGCATTACATATATACATGTATATGCCATACACATATATACATATATGCCATACATATACATGTATATGCATACATATATACA
>NW_020872346.1:27608-35108 GCF_003789085.1 Penaeus vannamei | reverse complement strand
GTGCGTCCGTGTGAGCGTGTGCGTCCGTGAGCGTGTGTGCGTCGTGAGCGTGTGTGCGTCCGTGAGCGTGTGTGCGTCCGTGTGTGTGCGTCCGTGAGCGTGTGTGCGTTGTGCGTGTGAGCGTGTGTGCGTCCGTGAGCGTGTGTGCGTCCGTGAGCGTGTGTGCGTCGTGAGCGTGTGTGCGTCGTGAGCGTGTGTGCGTCCGTGAGCGTGTGTCGCGTCGTGAGCGTGTGCGTCCGTGCGTGTGTCCGTGTGCGTGTGTCCGTGTGCGTGTGTCCGTGTGCGTGTGTCCGTGTGTCCTAATTACAGCTGTGAAAAAAAAAAACAAATAATAGAAGCAATCAAAATTCCTTATACTGAACAACCAAAAATGTCTACAATATTTCTACTCATTTCTTCCTTTTGAATGGAGAAATGCGTTCATTGCCAAATCAATTCGAAGGGAATTATAACGCACATAAAAAACAGATAATACAGCGTAATCGGGGGGGGGGGCGCAATATTCCATAATTACCAAGTCATTTATCTCTCTTTCGTTATATGACTTGATTATTCATTCGTTTTTTCCCCCTCGCTTTCGCTATGTTATCTGTCAGTCGATTTATTTCACTATTTTTCGTTATATCAATTTACGGCTCTCTTTCGCTGTAGCAAATTATCAGCCATTTACTCTCCTCTCTTCACTTTATTATATAACTATCAACTTACTTTTTTCTCCCTTTGTTTATATTACACGATTATCAAATTACTTTTCTCCCTCTTCAAATCTCTCCTACTTAAAATCGCGTCATTTTCTCTTTCGTTGATTTTGAAAAAGAGAAAAGGCCTCATTCCACGTTTTCTCTTATACTTCTTTTCTTTGTTTCTCACACTTTTTCTTGCTCTCTCGTTTTCTCTCTTTTATCTCATCTATTTCCTCTCTCTCTCCTTCTCTTTCTCTCTCTCTCTCACACACACACACACACACAAAGAGAGATCCGAACGTTTGTAAGCTCCATTCCTTCTCTGTGCGTTTTCGCAAAAAAAAAAAAAAAAAAAAAAAAAAAAAAAAAAAAAAATACAATCTCTACAAAGTAGTTTTCTTCACAGAAGATACAATGAACATATAGATATTAGGCGGGGGGGGGGGGGGGGGGTCGTAGTGAAAAGAGTGCAGTGTGGACTGAGCATAACATCGATAAGAAATTTTCAAAACAGAAGTACCCCCCTTCCCGCTTCTCTCCAAAAACTCGCGCATGCGCAGTGAGGACTAGCAGCAGACGAAACCACAGACGCTATAGTCATCACCATGGCAACCATAGCTAGTGAAGAGGATGCTACAACTGTTAACGCGCTTTCAACAGTAAATCCTCCATGGGAGTTTCTTCATTCATATCTTAAGAAGACCGAACTACAGAAACTTTGCCGTGAATGAGGTTTTAATAAAATTTGGGTGACGAAAGAGAAACTTGTTGACCTGATCATGAGTAAACATCGTTCAAAAAGCGATGAAGATACCGTGCGGGTGAGGTATTGTGGTGAGCCAGACTTGTTAATGCAGAGTATGATGGCGGATATTAATGAATTAAAACACACACACACACACACACACACACACACACACACACACACACACACACACACACACACACGCACACACACGCACACACACACGTGATTCTCTCTCACGATCTTTACGTGTCTCTCTCTCTCTCAGATGAACAGGTACAAGATGCAAATCCTTGATATTTTTCTGATGTCAATTTAATGGTCACTGACATTTTACATAATTCAGTGAGCTTGTTAAAAAATGTTAATGTTACCCAACGCGTAAATCAATGGCAAGTTTCACAAAATAAATGCAACAAACTGGGTAATAATAATTAAAAGAACAATAAAAATAATCTAAAAACAATAACAAACTCAACAAAAACAAAATAATAATAATAATAACTATAATAGGAATATCAACAATAGACAACAATAGCAATAACTAATAATATGATGATGGTGGTGATTTCATCTTTAAAATAAGTAAAACAGTCACTGTACAATACTGCCACATATATTTCCTATACAGCCGACACATAATATCCGATTACACCATATTCTGGCTCATGAATTTTAGGGGTTAACATGGAGGTGATAAGAACGATGATGAGAATACAACGCGCACAAACAATACAAAAAACAAACACACACGCACACACAACATACATTCATACACAAGCAAGAGAACAACAACAAAATCAAAAAACATAAATAACGTACATACGCACACGAACATCATCATAATCTACAGAAAAAAAATACACAAACATAAACACGAACATAATAATCACAATAAACCAACAGCAACAACAACAACCACAACCACCCACAACACCAACACGAAGCCTTGTAACTCATTCCACGAGTGGCTTACGCGATCAATCCTCTCAATGTTTTTTTTTTTTTTTTTTTTTTTCGTATGCCCCTTTCTATGAATTTCATGAATACACAAAATGTGGGAATATTACGAAAGGGTAATCATATATCCAGTACAAGCGGCGATTAGTCTAGTTTTATGTTCTAGAATACTGCTTGGAGGGAGGGAGAGAGAGAGGAGGGAGGGAGGAGCAGAGAGAGGGAGAGACGAGGAGAGAGAGAGAGAGAAGAGAGAAAGAGAAAGAGAGAGAGAGAGAGAGAGAGAGAGAGAGAGAGAGAGAGAGAGAGAGAGGAGAGAGAGAGAGAGAGAGAGAGAGAGAGAGAGAGAGGAGAGAAGAGAGAGAGAAAGTGAAGAGAGAAAAAAAAAAAAATGAAGAGAGACGAGAGAGAGAGAGAGAGAGAGAGAGAGAGAGGAGAGAGAGAGAGAGAGAGAGGAGAGAGAAGAGAGAGAAGAGAGAAGAGAGAGAGAGAAGAGAGAAAGAGAGAAAGAGAGAGAAAAAGAGAAAAAGAAAAGAGAGTCAGAGAAAGAAAGAGAAAGAGAAAGAGAAAGAGAAAGAGAAAGAGAGACAGAGAAAGAGAGAGAGAAAGAGTCCATGCAGGGCCTAAAGTTTTTTTCAGGAAACAATTAGACTTCCTCCTCCTCCTCCTCCCTCTCCCTCAGGACATCTCCTGAGTCCAAACATCAAGGATGAACAAGGACCTAAAACTCCCCGAGGGGAGGGGGAGGGGGTAACGAAGGGAGAAAGGGAAAAAAGGGGAATCGAAGACAGGGAGGATGAAACAGAGGAAGGATAGAAACAGGGAAAGGTGAAAATGAGTAAAAGGAAAAAAAGGGGAAAAGGAGAAGAGGGAAAAAAAGAAACAAAATGGAAAGTAAAGAAGGGAAACTCGAAAAAAAAGAAAAATGAGAAAAAAAACGGGAAAATAGACCACGCCCACTGCCTCCGATGCCTCTACAACTCGCTGGATTAAGTTACGGTTTTGGGAATTAAACTCGGAGCAAAAACTTGAACTAAGGAGGAAAAAACAACGAAAGAAAAGTAAGCACACACGTAGAGCTTGACCTTTAAATTTCGTTTGGGAGATTCATTTCACTTACTCTTGCTCCTAAAAACAAAAAACAAAAAACAAAACAAAAAAATTAAATAAAATAAAAAATAAAAGAAATTCAAAAAAATAATAAGATAAAAAGCATTGGAAAAAACCTACTCATTAATAATTATCCAAGGGTCTGTCTCTTACCTTCATAATCCAACAAACCTGAATAAAGGGATAATGAAAAGAAAGAAAAAAAAAAAAACGAAACGATACACTTTAATCACTCCTGCATTAATGATATCCATCGCATAGATGTTAATTACTTGTTCAGCATTTGAGAACATTTTATCGTAGGTGGGTGTAAACTATAATTAACAAAATGTCAGTATATTAGTGATCAGTACGAAATAGCTTGCACGTATTAACTCTGAAGTGGTAACCACTGACTTTTGAAAATTCCTACCAATATAGGGCAAAAAAAAAAATATATATATATATAAAAAAAAAAATAAATAAACATATATATATATATATATATATATATATATATATATATATATATATGATACACTATTTTTTCATATTTTTTCAGACTGTCACCATCATCAGGCATAATGATAATTGCCGCCAAGATCATCGCCGTTATGATAATTTCAGCCTTGCTAATTTCCTAATATCAAGCCTTGTTAATTAACACTGCAGCCAATTATATCGCCCTCCATATCCCTCCTGTGCCATTATCTCCATTTCCCTTTCTTACCGCATTTCCTTCCCCTTCTCTCATCCATCATTTTTACTCTCGTCCACACATATCTGCATCCGCTCTCCTCTTCTCCTATTATCTCTGTTTACTCTAGCTTCTTGTGTTTCTCATTCATCTAAACTTTTTCCCGTCGTCTCTTCTGCCCTGCCTGCAATTGCATTCATCTTGAACTTCTTACTTCTGGGAAAGAACCAAGCTGGCGTTGCTTCGTTTTCTCTTCTCTCTCTCTCTCTTCCTGTTTCTAAATCACGCAAGCATATACAAATACACATACGCGCACACATGCGTACGCACACACAGACACACAAGCAGACATGAACGCACACAAGCACACGTACACTCCTTCACTCTGTTCTCTCTCCTTTCCTTAGTCCCTTTCCTCATCTCCACTCTCCTCTCCTCCCTCTCCCTCCCCGTTCGTTTCTGTCCTTCTCTCTCCCATCCTCCCTATCTTCTCTATTCTCTCTCCTCCTCCCCCCATTTTCCCTTCTCTCCTCCCCTCCCCTCCTCTCTTCTCCTCTCCTCCTCCTCCTTCCCCGTTTTTACCTCCCAGCAAAGACCACTCCGTTCCCTCCTTGCCAATCGTCCGAGCGCACGAAAGGCAAGCGGCACCCTTTACCCTCTGGCCCTCGACCCCTCCTCGACCCTCCCTCGATCCCTTCAAGTCCCACCTACTGCCGCGGTTCCCAGTCGAGTATATCTCCCCTCAGTTCGAGTAAATATATAATCAAATTATATCTATTCATCTATCTGTCTTTCGCTTATACTTATCTATCAATTGTAATTGTAATTGTTTATGCAATTATACTTATTCATCAATCTATTTTGTATATTCGTCCCACCTATTTCCGCGGTTCCCAGTCGAAGATGACATCAACCCTGACTTATGCATTGTCTTTTTCCTCTTTCTCTCCCTCTCTCACATCTCCTCGTCCTTTTCCCTCTCGTCTCTCCCCCTTTCCCTCCCCTTACTCACTCTTCCTCCCCCCTCTCATTCTCCTTCTCCCTCATCATCTTCGTCCCTCCCCCTCCTTCTCTTTCTCTTCATCTTTCAACAAGATCAGTCAGTTCGAGTAATCCTACTCACATTCTATCAAATTACATCTATTCATCTATCTCAGCCTCTCATTAATACTTATCTACCAATCACAATCATTCATAAAATCATACTTATCTACGTGCGTCATCCCTCTGTTTACTCACTTGTCTGAGTACGCGGCCCACAGTTGAGGTTTGTTTACCTTGTTCTTTTACCTCAGGCTATCCCCTCAACTTTCCCTCCCTCGTGCACAGCCTTCGAGGGTAGGAAGCGCCTCCACTCGCCCTCAAGTTCCTCGAGTCGTGGAAAGGCATCGAGCACAGCCTCCAAGGCAGTGTTTTCCAAACTTGCTCGGGTGCGACCCTAAAGACAGTCTTGGCCTGGGCTAGCGATCCTAAATGTGTGAATATGTAGTAATATATCCAACCATTTTCCTGGTAGGTAGTTATACTTGCAGATGTATATTAGCTTACGTTATTCTACATTTTTATAGGTTTATATTACCAACACATTGAATTTCAATAAACAAACGTTAATGAAAACATTAACTTTTATTGACATATCCAGCTATGGATTCTAGTATTCTTCTTAGAAGACCCTCTGGCGACCCTCAGAAAAAAACCCTGGTGACCCTCACTTGGGTCGCGACATGGGGAAGGAAGGAAGCGCCTCTACTGCTATTGTAACTGTCGTGGTTGACGCAACGTGATAAATAGTACCTCTGGAATCATCCAAGAAGCTAGAAGTTAAAGATTCCACGTTTTCTTTTTTTTCCGCACTTTTTTTTTTCTTTTTTTATAATCATTATCTTTGTTGCTTCCAACAAGAAACCTGGATTTTTTTCGCAGGGAAACAACCAAACATAGATTTGAAAAATACCCTAAGTAAATCTGGCTGCTATCTTACATCGTATTAGCCAGATATAATACCCATGTAAATGACACAGCCACCAACTAGTGCTGAGCGAAGGCGAGGAATACTAAGACATAAGGTCCAGGGTGGCCTCTCATTCGGTCAGTGACGAAGGGTTGTGCCCTGCGAAGTTTTTTTCGTTACCGATTTTGCCTAAGCAAATTCGATTACATAGTTAAATCTCTATATACATAACCTTTTATACTAGGTCCTGACAAATAGCATAGTCTAGTATGACCTTTTAAAACCAAAGAATCTTGGCAAGTGGCCCTTTATTTTGATTATTGGCCCTTTCTTCAAAAAAGGATGCACGCCCTTACTCTAAACAATCCTTACAAGTCTTGCATAAACCACACGTTAGGCAGTTAAACCGTCACAAGCTTGCAAATATTTACATTACGCAATAGTGAGAGCGACGTGGGATCGCAGGTCTACCAGCCAGCCAACAAACCAGTCTCCTATAACCCGCACAAAATCAATAACCTACGCACGGGTTCTGCTAATAAATAAATAAATAAATAAATAAATAAATAATAAAAATATAGATGTGAATTAAAGTGTGTGAAAGCGTGAAAATAATATCAGAACGATAATTCAGCGGACCTCCCGCCATGACGGCCACTCATCCACACCATCCCTTGCCATGTCAAACTGTCACAATAGAGCCGACACGTGACATGGAAATTCACTCCCAACACGTCTTGGGCTACAAACCGTGAGGCCGAAACTCACCCCCCCCCCCCTCGGTCTCACTCCCGCTACTCCGCCCCGCCCCTTCCACTCCTCCGCCCAAAGGGAAAGTAGGGGGTGCGAGATATTTTATTGTCCAGGAGTCAGTGCGTAAAATATTTATTTATCTATTTACTTATTTATTCATTTATTTATCAATTTGTCTATGTCTGATAGGTTGTTTATTAATATGATAATTTTGCTGATTTTAAGTTCATGTACAACATACACAGTTATATATGTATGTGCATATACTTATAAACACACACACACACACACACACACACACACACACACACACACACACACACGCACACGCACACGCACACACGCACACGCACACACACACACCTGGACTTCAACTGTCATTAGAGCGACTTTCCTGGTGCTAAACAAGTTATTCACAACCTTCTGCGCAACTCATCGTCCACTCTAAAGAAAATCACGAAAAATGTGACCTAAAAACTACGGGACTCACTGCACACTGTACATCCTCTATTGTACATGTCCCTTAACTGTAAGAACAGGACAAAGCCATCAGTACTGAAAGTGACATGACTTGCTAATGCCGAATTAATATCATGAGAAGACACAAGCGAAAATGCCCCTTTCC
>NW_020872346.1:7500-17011 GCF_003789085.1 Penaeus vannamei | reverse complement strand
CTATCCGTTACTTCATGATCGTCACTCCAGCACCGGGGAGGGAGGGAGCGGGGAGGAGAAAGGGAGTGAAAAAAGAGGGGAGAGAAGAGCAGAGTGAGGAAGGGGAGAAATATGAACAGGGAAGAAGATGATTAGAAGAGGAAGAGAGTACACGAAAAAAAGGTAAAAACGAGTGGATGGGAATAACAGAAGGAAGGGAAAGTAACGAATAGAACGAAAGAGAAATAGAAGAAGACGAAAAGGAAGAAGGAGAATGAAAAGAAGGGGAAAGAAGGGAGAACAGAAGAAAAAAAAAAATGAGAGGACACGAGCGGGGAGCCACAGTACCAAAGCTGATGCTGAGTGACGCGTTTGAGCTGTCATGTCGAGTGCAGTGGCGGTCATTGCGGTCTGATGGCGTTTCGCTGTTCTCCTTAATGGCGAGGGATGGCGAGGGATGGCGAGGGATGGCGTGGTTCGTCGCTGGCGCTGTCGGGGCGGCTGTCGACCCGCGAGGCTGTTCGGATGCTGGGGAATGGGAGTCCGATCAACGCTGGCGCTTCGGTTTCATTTCTTTCTCCGTTTGCTTCTTGCTTCCCGTCTTTCTCCTTCTCTCTCTAACTCTATTCCTTCCCCCCCCTCTTCGTTCATCATCTCTTTATTTTTTACTCCTTTCCTTCCTCTTCCTCGCCCAACCATCCTCTTCCCCTGGCACAAGCCCTCCCCCTCCCCTTCCTCCTTCCCTTTCCCTCTCCCCTTCCCCTCCCCTTATCCCTATTTCTCCTCCCTCTCTTCCCCTCTCCTTCCTTCCCTTTACCCCATTCCTCCTCCCCTTCCTTCTCCCTCCCCTCTCCCACTCTCCCAATCTCCTTCCCTTCTCTCCTTCCCCCGCCCTCTCACACTCCACCACTCCACCACTCCCCCTCTTCTCCCTCTCACACTCCACCATTCCCCCTCCTCCCTCCTCCTCCCCTCCCCTCTCCCCCCTCCCCCCTCCCCCGCAACCCCCCCCCCCCGCACCCAGCCCGATCCCGCCCCAAGAAAATGACTCGCGGGCCAATGCAAACAAAAGAGCCTCAGCCACACCACGACGACGCGTAAAACCCCTAACTGTCTTGTCAAGCTGTCAAGTCCGTCCGTCATGCCGGGCGAGGTAATAAGCCCGAGCCGGGTCGAGGTCGTGGCCCTTTCCTCCTCCTCCTCCTCCTCCTCCTATTCTTACTCCTTTCTCTCTTTTTCCTTTCCTTCTTTTCCTCCTCCTCCTCTTACTCCTTCTCTCTTCTTCTTCTTTTCCTTTCCTTCTTATTTCCTCCTCCTCTCTCCCTCTCCTTTCTCTTCTTCTCTTTCCTTTCTCCTCCTCCTCCTCCTATTCTTACTCCTTTCTCTCTTCTTTTCCTTTCCTTCTTTTCCTCCTCTCCTATTACATTTCTCTCTTCTTATTATTTTCATTTCCTTCTCATTTTCTTACTCCTCCTCTTACTCATTTCTCTCTTCTTATTATTTTCCTCATCCTCCTCTTACTCCTTTCTCTCTTCTTCTTTTCCTTTCCTTCTTATTTTCCTCCTCTTACTCATTCCTCTCTTCTTCTTTCCCTCCTTTGATTCTTCTTCCCTATCGCCTCCTTCTCTATCCCCTATCCTTTTTTTCCTTTTCTTAGTTCTTCTCCTTCTATCCAGACCCCCTCCTCTTCCACCGTCGCTCCACTCGCCTCCCATCGCACCGCTCGCCCTCGGCGCGGTCCCCACGGTGTTCAGGAGGTGGAGAGAGCGAGGAGGTGGAAGGAGTGGGGAGGGAGGTGGAAGGAGGTGGAGGGGAGGAAGGGAGGGTTGTGAAAGAGGTGGAAGAGAGGAGGGAGTGTGAGGGTGGATAAGTGGAGGAGAGAGTGGTGGGGGAGGGGAAGGAAGTGGAGGAAGGGAGGTGAAAGAGAGGGGAAGACTGGAGAATGTACCCCCCCCCAAGCCCCTCTTCCTCCACCCCTTTCGCCCTTCCCTTCCCTTCCCTTCCCTCCCTTCCCCTTCCCTTCCCTTCCCTTCCCTTCCCTTCCCTCCCTTCCCCCCATACCCTTACCCTTACCACTACCTCCTCCCTCCCCTCCCCTACCTCCTTTACCTCCCCTCCCCTCCCGCCTCCTCCCCTCCCCTACCCTACCTCCCTCCCTCCTCCTCCCCTACCCCTACCCCTACCCCTCCCCCTACCCCTACCTCCTCCCCTCCCTCCCTAACCATACCCCTACCCCCCCCTCCCTACCGAAGGGCGCTGTCGGGAGTGTCGTTGCCATAACACCCGTATCTATCTATGCGAGGGATTTAGCATAAAAGCGCCGCAGTGCTGTCGACACGTCCGCCGACTCGTAAAAGCGGCTCTTTAAAGGCCTCCCGACAGCTGTCCCGAGCTCATTCCTTCTCGAGGCTTCGGCGGGAGGGCGCTACTGTCGGCGGCCCCGCTCGGTCTGCGCCGGCCTGGTGGGTTCACTGCCTGCTTGGCTTAATTCCTCTCTTTGCGGTTTTGATTGGAAGATGTGGAAGAGAGAGAAGGAGAGGGACGGGGAGAGATAAGCAGAGAAAGGGAAAGGGTAAAGTAGAGGGACAGGGTGAGGGAGAGGGAGAAGAGATGAGGGAGAGAGAGAAGGGAGAGGAGGAGTTGTTGAGGGGTTAAGAATGTTCACCCCCCCAAGAGCTCATCAGTTAAAACACAAACACGAATTTCCAGCGAACCGAACCCCCAAATCATACAAATCATTCTAAAATGACAAGTAAAGACGCAAACCACCACTAAAGGTCAATAAATAAATAACATAACATAACACAACAAAACGTAAAATAATAAGACGGTGGCTACAACGCATTTCAAAAGCAACAAAAATAACCGCAAAAAAGTACCTCACACAGCCACCAAGCATACGCACGCACACACGCACACACACACGTTGGCGCACCCCAGACACAACACAAACACATTACGGAGTCCCAACTACAATATACATTCATCAGCCGAATCTCAGACGACAACATACAGGCACAACAAGCAAGCAATAAAGAAAAACAAAAACAATACATAACGGCCGAAGTCTTTACGGATTTTCTTTTCTCTATTCTAAATACTGTTTGGATGTCCCTCCTTCTAATTATGTCCTATCATCCTCCTCCTCCTCTCCTCCTCCTCCTTCCTCCTCCTCTCCTCCTCCTCCTCCTCCTCCTCCTCCTCCTCGTCCTCCTCCTCCTCCTTGTTCTTGTTCTTGTTCTTGTTCTTGTTCTTGTTCTGTTATTGTTCTTGTTCTTCTTCTTCCCGTTTTTTTTCTCTTCCCCTTTCCCCCAGGTCTATATCCCCCCTCCTTCTAGTTCTATCCTCCCCCTCCCCACCATTTTGTACATCAACCTCATCTATTGCCCAAATTCTATCTCCTTCCCCTCCACCCATTTTCCTCATTTTAATCCCCCCCTTTCTCCCCTTTTTCCCCTCCCCCTCTCCCATCGTACCTCCTCCTCTTACACCCTCCCCCTTTTATTCTACTTCTCCTATCTCCCCCTTTTCCCCCACCCCGATTCATCCCCCTCGTCCTCTTCCCTCCCCCTCCCTCTCCTCTTCTCCCCCCCCCTCCTTCTCTTCCTCCCGCCCCCTCCTCCTCTTCCTCCCGCCCCCCGCCCCCCCGCCCCTCCTCCTTCCTCCCCCCCTCCTCCTCTTCCTCCCCCCCCTCCTCCTCTTCCTCCCCGCCCCCTCCTCCTCTTCCTCCCCGCCCCCTCCCTCCTCTTCCTCCCCGCCCCCTCCCCCTCTTCCTCCCCGCCCCCTCTTCCTCTCCTCCCGCCCCCTCCCTTCCTCCCGCCCCCTCCTCTTCCTCCCCGCCCCCTCCTCCTCTTCCTCCCCGCCCCCTCCTCCTCTTCCTCTCCCACGCACCGGGGCAACGAAGGAGTCATCTTACATGAGTCACACTTAACTCAGACTTAAAACTTGTATTATCTTCCATGTAGCGACTTCAAGAGGGAGGAGGAGTGGGGGGGGGGGGAGAGCAGATCACTTGACACTTCACCCTCCTCACTCCCTCGTCTCTTTCTCTGTGTCTGCCTTTCGTTCCTTTTCTTTTATGCCTGTTAATTTGTCGCTCAGTTCGCTTTTCCCATCAACTCTTCTCGCAGTCCTTTCTCTATATATTTTTTTTCCTTCTCGCATTTCTTGCACATTTCCCTCCTCCATTTCCTTCTCTTCCTTTGCCTCTACCTTTTTCTGTCATTATCCTGTACCTCCACTTGTACCATCTCCTCTCTTTCTCAATCCACTTCTTGCACATAATTCACTCATCTCTTTCTCCCTTCTCCACGTTGCATTCCACTTCACGCTCCCCTCCCTCCACCTCCTTTTCCTTCTCCTAGTCCACTTCACTTCACCCCCTCCCCCCCCCCCCCTACCCTTCCCTTCCCTTTACTCCCATGCTCCAAGCAAACCCCTTTACACGTCCTTTTTTATCCTTCACTTCTCCCTTTATCATTAATCTCTTCATCCCTCCCTCCTTTTCTTTCTCCTTTCCTCCCTCTCCTCTACTCTCTCTCTCTCTGTCTCCCTTTCCTTTTCTTTCTTTTTCCTCCCTTCCTTCCTTCCTCCCTAGCCTGCTTGTTGCATGCTTCCTTCCTTCCCCCTTCCCTCTTTCATTCACTCTCCCTCTTCCTCCCTCCCTCCCGAAACCCATTCTTTTCCCTTCCTCCCTCTTTCCCCATCACCTCCTCTCCAGCGCCCCTACCTCCCAACCCCTCTCCCCCCTACCCCCTCTCCCCTCCTTCCCCTCGCCTCTCCCAGCCCCCCCTACGCCCCCTCCCCTCCGCCCGCATCCACCACTCTTCCTTCACCTCATTATCTCCCCGCCCTCCCCTCGTTCCTCAGTCAACTTCCTTGTCTCACCTGCCCTTCAAGGCTCTCCTTATCTTATCTCGCAATAACTCCAATGACTCTTCCTTCAGTGTCACTGCTCGGCCTCTTAATATCAATCAACCTCGACCGAAGCCAACTAGGAGGAAGGAGGAAGGAGGAGGGAGGAAGGACGAAAGGAGGGTGGGTATTAGAAAGAGGGGAAAGAAGGAGGAGGAGGGAGAAGGAGGGAGGAGGAGGAGGAGCTAAAGGGAGGAAGGAGGGTGTTTTATAAAGAGGGAGGAAGGACGAAAGGAGGATGGGTATTAGAAAGAAGGGGAGGAAGGAGGAGAAAGGAAGTGGAAGGAGGGGAGGAGGAGGTCAGAGGGAAAAGGAAAGATGAAGGAAGACGAGGAGGAGGAGGAGAAGGAAGTGGTTGGAAGATGAGGACATAGGAAGAGGAAGGTTGAAGGGGAGGAGGAGGAGGAAGAACAGGAGAAGGAGGAGGAGGAGGAGGGAGAAGAGGAAGAAGAGGGGGAAGAGAAAATGGAGGAGGAAGGGGAGGAGGAGGAGGAAGAAGAGCAGGAAAAGGAGGATTAGGATTAGGAGAAGGTGGAGGAAGGGAAGGAGGAGGCGAAGATTGGAAGGAGGAGGAGAGAATCTATCCCTGTGCTTCGGCGTTATTCTAATTATCGTTTCCTTCTCTTCCCCTCTCTGTCTTCCGCTCTTCTTGGCCAACCAATCCCTCGACCATCCCTGTTCTTACTATCTATTATTCATTCCTTCTGTTACTAGCGATACACACAACATACCGATAACATCAGTTTTTATGAGAAACAAAATTACACAACAATAGTATTAGTACCAGCAGTTTCCAGCGGAAGCTGCAGTAATAGTAACAGCAACGGCAATTGTAATTACAACAATTCTCATTAAAACTAATGAAAACAGTAATAACAGTGTTATCACAATAACAAAAAATAATGATATTAATAATAATAATGAAATCAACAATAATAATAATGCTAATGATAACTACAACAATAACAAAAACAACAATAATAATACTAACTACAGCAACTACAATAACAACAACAACAATAAAACAATAAAGATAACAAGAGCAACTGCAACAACAATAATAATACCAAAACATTTCGGGATTTGCACCTGCAGAATGCCAAGCGGAAGCCACAAATCAGTCTCAGGACACATATAAATGACAGGAGAGACAGAGAGTGAGATAGAGAAAGAATGAGAGAGAAACCATAAAAAGAAGAAAAAAACAATAACAGCAATAACGATGATGATGATGATGATAATGTTTGAAGATGAAAATGAATATGATGATGACTGATGATGATGATTAAATGATGATAATGATACTGATGGCAGAAGAACCCACAATGCACAAACTATATTTATAGAAAATGAGGCAACAGTTTCGAAATCCTCCTGAATTCTTTCTTCAGACCCGAAGATGAACTATTTCGTCTTCGATAACAAAACCGACAAAAAACACCCACAGCGATAACAAGGACAGCCGCAAATACCCCCCGCCGCAGTCCACTTGCGAGCCAACCAGGAAGCGCGATCTCCGATTAACAAGAACAGCACAGGTCGCGTGACGTCATCGCCGATCGCATCTAAGCAAACAAGCAATCGAGCGCACGCGGAAATGGGCATCGCCGCCTGTCGCCACCGATGGGGCAACGGGGGACACGGGAGGCCTCGGCGACGCGGGGGTGGCTTTTTCATCACTGCTGCTGCTGCTTCTAATTCTGCTGCCTCTACTCCTAATACTATTTCTGTTATTACTGCTATTGCTGCTGCTGCTGGTACTGGTACTACTACTACTACTACTACTACTACTACTATTACTACTATTGCTGCTGCTGCTGCTGCTGCTGTACTACTACTACTACTCTGCTGCTGCTGCTGCTTGCTGCTGCTTGCTTACTACTATTACTACTACTACTACTTACTACTACTACTACTACTACTACTACTACTGCTGCTGCTGCTGCTGCTGCTGCTGCTGCTGCTGCTGCTACTACTTCTACTACTACTATACTACTACTACTACTACTACTACTACTACTACTGCTGCTGCTGCTGCTGCTGCTGCTGCTGCTGCTACTATTTACTACTACTTACTACTACTGCTGCTGCTGTACTACTACTGCTGCTGCTACTATTACTGCTGTTGTTCGTATTATAATTCTTGAGAACAGCACAGTAGTTGTAAATACGACAGTGATAAGGACACCTTTTTAGTTATACTAACAAGGCGTCTTATATCCAGCAATACTGGCAATAAGACAATAAAACCAACGTATAAATAAACACGATTTTTAGCCAACTATTCGTTCCGGCAAATTCGGTTTCTCGATTTTCATCCGATTTCAATATCCTAATGATCACCTTCCGTGTAGCAACACGAGGGCCGAATCCTGACATTTTTGGTCGATGGGATTACTGGAATTCGTAAACTTGAAAAGGGAAAAGATTCAGGAGGCGAAATAAGAAGGAGGAGAAGAGGAAATGAGGGCGACGAAAGAAAGGGGAAGAGAATGGGATAGACGCCGTGGGAAGAGAGGGGACAGGGGAGGGAGGGAGAGAGGGATAGGGACGGATGAGGAGAGATGAGGACGGAGAGACGGTCGAGGAGAGGAGAGGAGGTCGAGAAGAGAAATGAGAGAGGAAGAGCGAGAATAGGAGGTCGAGGAGAGGAGAGAAAGAGAGGAGGAGATTTAGTAGAGAAGAGGGGAGAAGAGAGGGAAAGGAAGAGGGGAAAATGAGGTAAAAAGGCAAAGCAATAATCTACCGTCAAAGTAATAGGTTTCCTTCTTTCTTCCTCACGAAAAAAACGAACAAATACAACAAGAAAGGGAGTAAGAGAAACAAAATAAACGCACAACCATGATAAAATAAAACATGACAGAATAAAACATAAAAAAATAAATAATAAATAAATAAATAAATAATAAATAAAAAACACCTGGTTAGTCTTCCGACCAAGAACTACTTAACGTGTTCTTATCGATAATGATTTCTGGTATCTCGGGCTTAACAAATGCGAAAATCCGTCATCAAGTACATGGTTAACTATCTCTAATTTCATTTCTCAACTTCACAGAACCTCAAATATTTTGCGTTTTTTGCGGTCTGTGAGAAGAGCGTCGGTAGGGTAAAAAGGCGAATATAAACGATAATGATAATAGCAGTAGTAGTAATAATAATTAAAAAAAATGATAACAGTGGTGATGGTAACAGCAGTATGATGATAATAATAATCATAAAACATAGCCATGATGACGACAATAGTACTAATTACGATGATAATGATAAAATAATTAAGAGAATAGTAATGACGATGAACTCTTTGCAAGAATCCCCCCCCCAAAAAAAAGAAAAGAAAATATAACAAAACAAAACAATAAAAAACGAAGCAAATCCTTTTGTTCTTCTATCTTGTTCTAACTGTTCTTCCGGCAACCATGCAATGTCACCGCCGTCCTTCTAGATGCTTCTTTTGGCGGCAATCAACTGCTCAAACAATAGATTAATTTAACTGCAATATACTCGTCTCGTTTCGTCATTTTGCTCGTGTTCTAATTCTCTGTTTTGACTATTTTCCTTTTCTTTCGGGGGAGGGGAGAGGGAGAAGGGAGGGTAGGAGAAGGGGAGCGGGGAAAGAAGTGAAAGGTGAAGAGTGAGAGAGAATGAGAGAGAGATGAGAGAGAGAAGAGAGAGAGAGAGAGAGAGAGAGAGAGAGAGAGAGAGAGAGAGAGAGAGAGAGAGAGAGAGAGAGAGAAGAGAGAGAGAGAGAGAGAGAGAGAGAGAGAGAGAGAAGAGGAGAGAGAGAGAGAAAGAAAAAGGAGAGAGAGAGAGGAGAGAGAGAGACAGAGAGAGAGAGACAGACAGACAGAGGAGAGATAGAGACAGACAGACAGACAAGGAGAGAGAGAGAGACGTGAGAAGGGAGGAAAGAAGAAGAAGAAGAGAAGAGAGAGAGACAAGAAAGACACAGAGAACTGCGACGTCTTGTCTCGCCTCCATCACAAACCTTCTCACGCCAAGGGACGAAGGAGAAAAAGAAAGAAAGAAAAAAAATACACAGAAATAGAAAGAAAGAAAGAAGACGAAGAAGAAAAAAAAGAAGAAACGACAAGATAACACCTTTGCATCTCCCCTCCAATTTGTATCTGGCGGCCGACCATCATCGCATTATCGGCTTGTCTCTCTCTGCATCTTCCACCCCTCCCTTTCATCGCCACTTTCACCTATCCCCTAAATCGCTCTCCCACGACACTCGCTCCTCCCAACTCGCGCTCACTCAACTTCTCACGCTGACTGTCCCGCTTGTTCCTTCATTCATTCACGTGCGAATGCGGGGGACACACACACACACACACACACACACACCACACACACACACACACACACACACACACACACACACACACACACACACACACACACACACACACACACACACACACACACACACACACACACACACACACACACACACACACACACACACACACACACACACACACACACACACACACACACACACACACACACACACGCACACGAAAAAACACACAAACACACACACACACATACACACATACACACACACACACACACACACACACACACACACACACACACACACACACACACACAC
>NW_020872344.1:185887-189528 GCF_003789085.1 Penaeus vannamei | reverse complement strand
GTGTGAGTCAAATTTACACTCACAAAAGGCGCTCTCACACGCTCTCCACAGGCCCGCAGTCACTCCTCGGTCATAAAAGGGCTTTTTATGTGCCGATACTACCTTAAGTACAAGAATCGGTGCACGGCAAGTGAATGTTGGGAAGGCAGAGAGACGCTTCCTAATACTGGGGGTACTATCTATTCCAGAGAGAAGGAAGAGGAGAGGGAGAGGGAGAAAGGGAGAAAGCGGGAGGGAGGGAAGGGAGGGAGAGGAGAGAGAAAAAAAATACAGAGAGATTATATAAGTGAAATTTACATAAAAAGAAAAAGAAAGAATATTAATTCAAGCCACAGCGTTTGCGCGAAATTATCCGTACTTTCTCCCTGCCTCTCTCCTCCCCTTCCTCAATTCCCTCTCCTCCTCCCCTTTCCTTATCTCCCTCCCTTCCTCACCCTTCTTCCTTTCTCTCTCTTCCTCTCCTTCCCTTCTTCCTAAACTCTCTCCCCCTCTTCTTCCCTCAACCCTCCCTTCCCCTCCCCCCTTCCCACGTGTACGACGGCCTCTACAATCAACGGCAGTAACAAGGTTCCGATTTGTTATGCACACAGGAGCTCCTCGCAGGATCGACAGTAACCTCACTGCGATCTACATCTTGGGCTTCTGAGTCGACGCTGACGTATTCGACATCGCATTTAAGCTTCTTGTTTTACTCCCAACACCTGTACCTGAGGTGGCTAGAGAGAGAGGATAGGAGAGAAGAGAGAGAGAGAGAGAGAGAGAGAGAGAGAGAGAGAGAGAGAGAGAGAAGAGAGAGAGAGAGAGAGAGAGAGAGAGAGAGAGAGAGAGAGAGAGGGAGAGAGAGAGAGAGAGAGAGAGAGAGAGAGAGAGAGAGAGAGAGAGAGAGAGAGAGAGAGGAGAGAGAGAGAGAGAGAGAGAGAGAAGAAGAGAGGAAAGGGTGTATGGGTAGATAGGGTACGGTAGGGTAAGATTGGAGAGGGGAGGGTAGGGTAGTGTAGGGTAGGGTTGGGCAAGGTAGGGTACAGGAGGGGAGGGAAGGGTAAGTGGATAGATAAATAGATAAAAAAGAGAACAACAAAGCGGGGGCAGAATTAGAGAGAGAGAGAGAGAGAGAGAGAGAGAGAGAGAGAGAGAGAGAGAGAGAGAGAGAGAGAGAGAGAGAGAGAGAGAGAGAGAGAGAGCATGGGGGGAAATATGACAACAGACACAATAAAACTAAAACATCAATCCAACACTACTTCAAAATCGAGACCACCAACAAAGTACAACCAGAAAACATAATACAATCACCATAATCCAACCCCCCCTCATTTGTACCTTAAACTTACCCCCACCTCACCTCCCTCACCCCCCCGATTCGCTCGCGTAGCCCCTCTTTTGTCTACATTACAAACTAATCCAAGGATCCCATGCTTGCAATCTTCCCCATCACAGGATCCCCCTTCTGTACCCAAACCTTCACTACAAAGGTATACAAGACATCCCTCAGATTAATGATGCTGAGAGAGGGAACACTTGACTCCACGGTTTGTGCGAGGGATTGCGAATGAGATGGAGACGCGGAGGAAAGTGTGGTTGAAGGAAGGAGAAAGGGAAGGGATGAGGGTGATGGTGAGGGTTTGGGTGAGGGTGAGGTTATGTTAGGATGAGGTGAGGTGAAGGTGAGGTTAGAGTGAAGGAAAAGATGAGGTTAGATTGAGGATGAAGATGAAGTTTGAGGATTAAGGATTGAGGATGAAGTGAGGTGAGGTGAGGTGAGGTTAGAGTGAGGGCGAGGATGAGGTAAGGTGAGGTTAGAGTGAGGATGAGTATGAGGTGAAGTGAGGGTAAGGATGAGTGGATAAAGATGAACATGGAAAATGAAGATGGTGATGAGGATGAGGTGAGGCTAAGGAGGGTGAGGAAGAGGAAGAAGATGGGGTGATAAAGATGACGATTAGTCTGGAGGTGAATTGATGAGGAAGAAGAAGAGTGTGAGAACGAGAACAAGGGTAATAAAAGATAATATGATAACAAAGATAACAAAGCGAGTCAGATTCGAAAAAAGATACGTGACAAAGTCCAAGAATAGAGTAGATTAATGAAGAGTTCATAAACACGACCACCAGGCTGACCCTATGAGGACCACGACCGCAAACGAGAGTGAGGAACGACCAGCAACCACGACAGACGACAAGGAAGATCAACCATGTGGAAAAAATCATGTTACTGGGGGAAAATAGGTCGGAATTGAGTTCAGGAGGACGTGGTAGATCAGCAGGGTGTGCCAACAAAGAAGCAGGTCAGTAGAGAGTAGAGGAGAGAAGGGGGAGGGAAGGAAGTGAGAAGGTCCAGGGAGGGAGGGAAGGGGGGAAGGGGGAAAGGGGAAAGAAGGGGGAGGAAGAAGAAGGGAGTGAAAAGGGGAGGGAAGGGGAGAAGGAGAGAGAAGGGGGAGAAAGAGGGAGTGGGGAAGAAGGAGTAGACATATAAATCGAAAAGGAGGGAGAGAGCAGATCAGCAGGGTCTGCCAGAAAAAGAAGGTTAGCAGAAGAAGGGGAGAGAAGGGGGGAAGGAGAGAGAGAGGAGGTTAGAAAAAAGAGAGAGGGATAGGGGATTGAGGGAGAGGGAGAGAGGGTAAAAGTGGATGAGAAGGAAGAGGGGAAGAAAGGGGAGGGGAAGGAGGAGGGAGGTATAGGTAGATACATAGAGAAACAGATAGAGGGGGAAAGAGAAAGGGAGAAAAAGAGAGAGAGAGGGGGAAAGAAAATAGAAGAGAAGAGAAAGAGAGGGAAATGGAGACAGAGAGAATAACAAGGCAATGGTAGTATAAAAAAAGAGGAGACAGACAGACACACAACAGTAGATCAATGGAAATAGAAAGAGGGAACATAGCAACAACAACAAACTAGACAAAGAAACAGAGACAGAAAACAAAAGCAAGAGAAAGGTAAAATGTGGGTTAGCATGAGAATGAGAGAGAGAGAGAGAGAGAGAGAGAGAGAGAGAGAGAGAGAGAGAGAGAGAGAGAGAGAGAGAGAGAGAGGAGAAGAGAGAGAGAGAGAGGAAAAAAGGGTCACCAGATAAAAAGGTGGGTCATCAAGGAGGTGGGGGGAAAGGGGGAGAGGGAGGGAGTGGGAGAGGGAGAAAGGAGGGACGAAACACACTCCTCAAATAGTCTCTTTGTCCTTAGCTATTAGGGCTAAAATTGTCTGCGGTCTGACTGGCGAGAGAGCGTGTTGTTCCTCCCTTGCTTTCCATTTTTTTCTCTCACTCTTTTCTCTCGTGTTTTGCTTCTAAATTATCATCATTATTGTTACTTGGAATATTTTCCTGCATAAATATCAATCAACTTTATGGCTCGCGTGATCCACATCAGTCCTGTAACAGAAATTAGAGTTTGTGTACATATTTCCACACACAACACACACACCAACACACAACAAAGCGGATGTAAAGAGAGTACATTTTTGCACATGGTTCAGAAAACACACGCAGAAAAGACATTCATTACATACGCACTTACTTACGAACACGCAGGATGAAAGCCAACGTAAAAACATTAATAAAAAAGTGACCAGAAATACCCATCGAACAATCCATTTGCATACGCGCATACGCCGGAAAGTGCTATGATTCATAAAAAATAAAAATCAGACCTTTTT
>NW_020872344.1:178387-180887 GCF_003789085.1 Penaeus vannamei | reverse complement strand
CTCTCTATTCCTCCATCAACACTCACACACTCACACACACACACACACACACACACACACACACACACACCACACACACACACACACACACACACACACACACACACACACACACACACCACACACACACACACACACACACACACACACACACACACACACACACACACACACACACACACACACACACACACACACACACATATTATATATTATATATATATATAATATATATATATATTACATATATATATACATGTACAAACTTGTAATCCCGGATTTCCCCGGTTACGCGAGGTAGCGAGGGCTTAAGGGATTAAGACCCAAGGAGTTTAGATCTCTGACGCCGGTNGTTGGAGTTAGTCTTCCTCGTTGGTTATCTCTCTCCTTTTCCTGTACGTGTGGATGTACAGGAAAAGGAGAGGGATGGTTGGGGAAGAGAGGAAGAAAAGGAGAGAAAGAGAGGGGGGGGGATAGATAGTTAGAGAGAAAGGGGGGAGACAGGTAGATAGAGAGAGAGAGAAATAGAAAGAGACATATAGAGATAAAGAGAGAGATAGAGAAAGATAGAAATAGATATAGAGAGATAGAAATAGAAATCGAGAGATTAGATTGAGATAGAAAGAAAGATGGAAAGAGAGAGAGATGGACAGAGTTAGAGAGAGAGAGAAGTATTAAAAGATATAGACGCTCAAGACATTGTATAAAAGAAAACGAGAATTAAAGAAAGGAAGAAAAGGAGATATATAAAAACATATTGATACTTAAGATATAAAAAGGAGAACGAAAATTAAAGAAAGGATGAGTGAAAAGGGTTTATATTCCAAGTGCATTGAAAAAAAGATAGATACGTTTGTTCGAGAGAAAGTAATTAAAAAGAAAAGAAAAAGAAAGACGAATAAAGCAAAAAAGAAATGAAAAAGGAAAAAAATAGAGAAACAAGAGACGGATAAAGCGAAAAAGAAATGAAAAAAAGAGAGAGAAACAAGGTGCAGTTAGGCCGACGAAGAGAAATGCGGAAAGAAATAGAAAAAGAGAAATTAGGCGAGGGAACGCGCGGTTAAAATCCGTAGGTTTTCGTCAGGTCTCCAGGAAAGGGCAGAGCACCTCGGGTTGCCAAGACTGCAGCGGCTGTCGGAGGCTTTCACCGCAAGTGTCCAGCATCTCGGCGCAAACACCATTTTTCTTCGGCATTAAAGACAATTTTTAGAAAGGCCAGGCCAGGCACACACCACTTTCATTTTTTTTTCTTCAGGTGACTCCACTCCGTTTTCGAAATCATGTTTGAATGAGCATTGGGGAAAGTGAATGTCGGAAGTGCATATTTTTTTTTCTCTCTCTCTCTCGTTTCGATTTCAGTGACGCGGGTTCATAACGGTCCAAAAAGTTTTCACTCGACAATCCCCGTTCGTCGCCACGCCTCTCGCGAAATGCCAATGTCACTATCGCACTTTTGCGCGAATCTCTAGGGTCATGACATGTTCGGATTCGAGTTTTTGGATCAGGTTCCGAGCCGTCGTCGGCGCGAAGAACGAGTTTACGACGTTGGGGGTCGCCGGCCCGCTGGCTAGCCGCTGCGGGAAGGTACCCATGGATTATGACTATGGAACCAGTTGCTTGTGGATGGCATGGGGTATCTGGTCCTTTAGGAAATGCCCGAGGTCTGTCTACTGCGTCAGAATAATTAAAAAAAAACACGTTCTCCAGTATTCATATGCAGGAAGTGAAGAGAAAACGGGACTCCTCTCTGAATTTGAACAAACGTTTAATTATAGATAATAAATGCGTTCATCATCTGGCGCTGTGACGCTCCTGAACACGGCGCGGCGACCAACCGACAATCTTGAACGAGAGCAACGAGAACGGCTTCGGAACAAAAGACGATCGCCTGCCTGGACCTGAGGCGCTGGGCGGAGTGGAGTGAAAGTCGACAGTGTTGCCCCTCTCGCAATCAACGCATTATCCGTCCAGCTTCCATACTCTCTTTATTCATTCTCTCCTCATTTCCCCGTTGTCATTCCGGTGGAAAGCGATATCGCATGGCCTTGGGAGAGAGAGAGAGAGAGAGAGAGAGAGAGAGAAAAGGGAATGGCGCTTGACGAGGACAGGGAAAGCGTGTTTCGCTCCGGACGCCCGTTGGAAGCACAAGTCGACGGTTTGGAATGGCGGCGGAGGTGAAAGTCGAGGTTTCATCCCGTACCAAAACAAAACACGCGCGGCCTTGCGTCACGTCGGCTCGAAGGACGCTCATCGACTTTCCTTATCATCGTTATCGTTCATTATGGCTTGGGCCTTTTGAACGGAAAGGAGCCATTTGCATTGCTTTGTTATTGCAGTTTGAGGAGGACAATGGTAGGAAGGCCGAGAGAAGGATTTTATTTATTTGTTTTAACTCGCTCTCTCTCTCTTTCTCTGTCATTGCCTGCCTCTCTTTTCTTTCATTCCCAGTCTATGTCTCTCTCTCTCCCTCCTTCTCTCTCTCTCTCTCTCTCTCTCTCTC
>NW_020872344.1:174591-177680 GCF_003789085.1 Penaeus vannamei | reverse complement strand
TCTTTCTCTCTATCTATCTATCTTCTTTTCTTTCTCTCCCTCCCTCTCTCTCTCTTTCCTCTCTCCTCTCTCTCTCTCTCTCTTCGCTCTCTCTATCTCTTTTTTTCTCTCTTATAATATTATATCTTCTCTCTCTCTCTCTCCTCTCTATCTATCTATCTATTCTATCTGTTCTGTCTGTCTGTCTCCTTCTCTCTGTCTCTCTCTCTCTCCTCTCTCCCTCCTTCTCTCTCTCTCTCTCTCTCTCTCCTCCTCTCCTCTCTTCTTCTCCTTCTCTCTCTCTCTCTCTCTCTCTCTCTCTCTTCTCTCTCTCTCTCTCTCTCTCTCTTCTTCTCTCTCTCTCTCATCGCTCTCACTCTCTCTCTGCTATTTATACCAAGTGAATTTATATGTTTATTCCCTTTTATCTATCATATTAAAGAAGTGTCGCATAAACATCTATTCTTTTAAACCTGTTCAGAATGTCCGTGAGAAACTTTTATGATAGAATTCTTATTTTACAAAGCATTTGAAAATCTGGATAGAACAGTAAAAGGAATACCATTGTTGCTGTTTTATTTCATTCCACTATTCACATAAATACAATATAAAATGTCTCTAGAAATGAGACGTACTCTCTACTGTCTATCTTATTCTCTCTCCTTACTTCGTCTCGCTTCTCTCTCTATCTATCTCTATCTATCTCTTACTCTCTCTCTCTTCTTTCTCTCTCTCTATCTATCTTTCTCTTTCTCTCTCTCTCTCTCTTTCTCTCCCCCCCCCCCCTCTCTCTCTATCTCTTTCTCTCTCTCTCTCTCTATCTATCTATCTATCTATCTATCTGTCTGTCTGTCTGTCTGTCTGTCTGTCTGTCTCTCTCTCTCTCTCTCTCTCTCTGGGTGCTCTCTCTCTCTCTCTCTCTCTCTCTCTCTCTCTCTCTCTCTCGCTCTCACTCTCTCTCTCTTTTATACCAGTGAATTTATATGTTATTCCCTTTATCTATCAGATTAAAGAAGTGTCGCTATAACATCTATTCTAAAACAATCAGAATTTGAAAGTCTGGATAGAACATGTAAAAGGAATACCATTGTTGCTGTTTATTTCATTCCACATATTCACATATCTACAAATAAAATGTCTCTGGAAATGAGACGTACTCTCTCTGTCTATCTATCTCTCTCCTTCTCTCTCTCGCTCTCTCTCTATCTATCTCTTACTCTCTCTCTCTCTTTCTCTCTCTCTATCTATCTTTCTCTTTCTCTCTCTCTCTCTCTTTCTCTCTCCCCCTCTCTCTCTCTCTCGCTCTCTCTATCTCTTTCTCTCTCTCTCTCTCTCTTTCTATCTATCTATCTATCTATCTATCTATCTGTCTGTCTGTCTGTCTCTCTCTCTCTCTCTCTCTCTCTCTCTCTCTCTCTCGCTCTCACTCTCTCTCTCTTTTATACCAGTGAATTTATATGTTATTCCCTTTATTTATCAGATTAAAGAAGTGTCGCTATAACATCTATTCTAAAACAATCAGAATTTGAAAGTCTGGATAGAACATGTAAAAGGAATACCATTGTTGCTGTTTATTTCATTCCACATATTCACATATCTACAAATAAAATGTCTCTGGAAATGAGACGTACTCGCCGTGGGCGGGCTGAGGGCAGCTGGGTTCTGCTGCGTTGCCCTTGTGAGACGGGCGCTTCGTCGTGGCTGCTGTTTGAGTGGCGCCAGATGAGGGACGTTAAGTGCTGGGCCTTGTACAGGACAGTAAGTCCTGCTACATCTCTCCGACGCTGAAGATCATCAACATTTATTTAGAAGTTCTACCTATGAGTGTAACAGCTCTTTCTTGAATTTTGTCCAAGAAATTGAGATGCGTTTGAGCTGCTCCGTTCCATGCCAGGGAGGAGTATTCCAGTGCTGAACGAACCTGTGACTTGTAGAGTCTGGAGAAAGGAGATGGAGAATCCTTCTGTGTGGCTTTGCGAGCCAGGCTTTCGATGTGTTGGCCAAAATTCAATTTAAAATCGAAAGTAACCAAGTATGTTGATGGAAATCTTGCTTATTGTAAAAGGCGTTTCTTGGCGTGAAGAGAGCCTTGTTTCTTGTGATGCGGTCCCTGCTTCTTAATATAATGAGGGACTGGCTTTTTCAGCAGCAAAGTTTATCTTCCAACAGGAACCCCAGTTTGATACAATATCAATAATTCCCTGGAGTCTTGAGCTGCTTGTGTTGTCTTTGGAGAAGCTCAGGTGAATAGTGAGGTCATCTGCATACGCCACTGCCTCTGGGATTTGTTGGAGTAGATCAAAAAAGGTGTTCCACATTAATGGTCCTAGGAGGCTGCCTTGTGGGACACCTGCTTTAATTGGGCATTTTTCAGATTCTTTCCCTCCTACAACCACAGTGATGCTTCTATTACAGAGGTAGTCCTTTAATAGTGCCAGAAAGTTTCCCTCTATCCCTAGGCTCTTGATTTTTTAAAGGAGTCCATTATGCCAGACGGTATCAAAGCACCTGATATATCCAGTGCAATGACCCGGGTGTCGTATCCACTGTTTAGGTTTTGTGTGAGAGGAGCAGTAAGAGGTGTGATGCCGATTTTCCCTTTACGAAGCCATACTAACGTGAAGAAAGCAGTCGGTTGTCGTCAAGGTGCTCACAGAACTCTTGCACGATTATCTCTTCAAAGACTTTTGCAATGATTTGGAATCCTTTTTGTGGACTGGCGCAATCCTTGCAGATTTCTAAATAGAAGGCCAGTATGTCTCTGAGAAGCACTCAGTAAAAATGGATGTTAGAGGAAAGGCCACTTCAGCAGCACATGTATGGAGATGTGGGCTAACTCCGTCTGGACCAGTGGCTTTATTTACATTAAGTTTTTCCAGAATACGCTGAACATTTGATACTTGGATGTTCAAGAAATTCAGCTTCTTTCTGGTTCGTTGCAGTAGAATGGGAGCAGGACTTTCGGGGTCCAAAAATATCATTTTTCTGTAAAATGTAGAGCAAGGGTCTCTGCTTTTTCCATGTTTGTTGTGGCTGTAGATCCGTTTTTTGCAAGTGTGGTGGGGTGAGATCTTCCCATGAAAGGCTTTCCATGTTTTTGGTGAGATTCC
>NW_020872344.1:159591-167091 GCF_003789085.1 Penaeus vannamei | reverse complement strand
TTATCATTGAGGATCATTATCATAAGGTATCATGTCATTATTCCATGTATCATTATCAATGTTGATTATGTGTTGTGTGTGTGTGTGTGTGTGTGTGTTATTAATTATGTATTTGTGTAATGTGTGTGTGTGTGTGTGTATTCGTGTGTGTGTGTGTGTGTGTGTGTGTGTGTGTGTGTGTATGTGTGTGTTGTGTGTGTGTGTGTATGTGTGTGTGTGTGCAGTTGCGTAAACAACTGCGAATCTACTAGAAAGTATTTTCAGGTTTATCTTGCCTTATTTGGATTTCCCTTGTTTTTGTTCTCGGCGGAAAGACATTTGTTCAACGCAGACTTCTTTCCACTTCATATGCAACCGCAAGAGTTGTTCCTCGAGCCCCACTGCGTATAACCCGCTGTAAGAGATTGAAACAACAGGTTCTGTCAACATTACCTGAAAAGACCATTAGCATTAGTAATTGACCAAGAATATAATGATAGAAATGCTGAATTTGAGGCTCGGTGATACTATAATATATAAATATATATTTGTAAATTGATAAACAAAGCCTTGTTTCTGGAAACAGGAGGCAGCAATGATACTTCTGCGTAACGAAAGACGGACAAAGAAAGGCGGGAGAGAGGGCGAAACAAACGGGGGACGGGCGCCTCCCCCGTCCAATTCGCACACCATTCACAATATACACATTCTACATAGTATGAAGTAATATATATATATATATATATTATGTATATATATAGTATATATATTCATATACATATACAATATATATATATATATACATATATATACATATATAACATCATTATACTAATTATATATATATATATATAATAAATATGTACAGTATATATTATGTGTGTGTGGAGTTGTGGTGTGTGTGTGTGGTGTGTGTGTGTGTGTTCTCGCTGTGTGTGGTGAGTGTGGAGCCCCGATACTGTAGTGTGTGGAGGTTTGTGGACTCGTGTTCATGGCACAGGCCTCCGCTTATATATAATATACTATATATAGTATATATATATGATATAGAAGAGAGGAGAGAGAAGAGAAGGAGAGAGACAGAGAGACGGGGTGAATGTGAGGACAATGAAAGAATGGAGAGAGAGGAGAGGAGGAGAGGATGAGAGAGACGAGGGGAGATGAAAGAGAGAGAGAGAGCATTAGAAGAGAGATTGAGTGTTGAAGAGGAGAGGACCGGACAGAGGAGAGAGAGAGGGAACGAGGACCGGAGAGGAGAGGGGACGACGGAGGAGCCACGACCGGGCAGCGCCCGGAGGGAGAAGGGAGAGAGAGGAGAGAGACAGAGCCGAGAGAGAGAGAGACAGGGAGAGGGAGGAGAGGACCGAGAGAGACGACGGAAGAGAGAGCGAGATAGGACGAAGAAGAGAGAGAGGACGAGCGAGGAGGAGACGAAGAGAGGAAGACGAGAGATGGCCCGAGAGAGAGAGGAGTGAAGGAGACGAGAGAGAGGAGAGAGAGGAGAGACGAGAGAGAGGAGAGAAAGAGAGAGAGAGAAATAAGAGAGGAAAGTAGGAGAGGACACGGAAGAGAAAAGAAGACAACAAGGGAAGAACAGGACAGGGGAGACGAAGACGAAGAGACAAGGAGAACAGAGAGAGAAGAGCAGACAGACACGGAAGACAGAGACAGAGCGAGAGAGAGACGCAAGCAAACAGGAACAGAGCAGGACAAGGCAACACAGAGAGAGACAGAGCAGGCACAAAGCAAGGAAGACAGACAGGGCACAGAAGCAAGGAGAAGGAGACAGAGCAGCGGACGGAAACGGGAATGAAGGCAACAGACTCAGACAAACAGTGACAAACAACACACGAGAAGAGAGAGAGGAGAAGGGAGGAGTAAAACGAAAAGCCGAAGAACGAGGGATGAGTGACGAACGCGCGATATGTATAGGTGCTCGATCAACTATATATAGGTATAAGATACCTAAGGTAAGCTATGATATGTATATTATATATATATCCATTATATAATGTGTGTGCCCATGTGGTGTGCTGCTGTGTGGTGTGGTGTGTGTGTTGGTTGTGTGTAGTGTAGTCGATTTGTCGTCGTTGATGTCTTGCTGCCTTGTGTTGTGTGTCGTCGGTTTTTTCTGGAATGGGTGAACAGAACTCAGAGTATTTTTGTGGCCCTTCCGTGTGTGAAGCTCTCTAGTGATACGTCTCTAAGATGACTAGAACAATCCTATACAGCTGATTAGGGGAAAGGATATCTGTCTACTTATGCTGTTTCATTTACGATACGGTATTCTCAGAGAGCTTAAGTTCTCTAATTAGTACTGATAAAGTTTTATTTATACTATACTTATGCTTGATAATACTCGATTTTTTATATAAATGCTATTTATGTTTTATACTTCTCCTTTATTCCTATACTATTCACTATAAACTACTTATCTTTACTTACTAATTTATTTATGTTTCTTTATCATTCTTGTTTCTATACTCTTTATTACTTCTATATATATATACAACTTTATTTTATATCTATTATATTCTATTTATTTTTGAATATATATCACTTTCTTTACTCCTACACCTCTCCTTCATCCTTCTCTTATGTGCTCATTCCTATATTCCTCGTGTATTTATTACATCTCTCCTCCTCCTAGCTAATTTTATACTCTCACTACCTTCATCTCCTATTCTACTTACTACTTCCTCCTATACACCTATACATCTTATTAATTACCTCGCATATTCATAAATGCTATCCTTCCTTCTTTATCTCAATTCTATTCATCTTTATACCTACTTCCTCCTTATTCTTACTTACTTTATCTCATCTGACTCCATACCTTTCTTACCTTACCCTTATATTCGATCATCTACTTTACCTCCTTAACTACTCACCTTCCCCACTATCCCTATTCCCTGAACACCTTTCATACCTACTTATATATCTTCTCTTAGAAGTACTGTACTTGCAGACTCTTCTTGCTTCTTCTTCGTTCTTTTTTTTTTGTTTTCTTTCTTTTCTTTTTATTGTTGTTGTTCTTCTTGGCCCCTGTTCCTTTTCGCCTATTCTACATGTTTATTTCTAAAATATGTCACATGAAAAGAATTATTATTATTATTAGTTTCTTTTGTTACTCACCACCCTTATTCATTATTACTCTTCCTCTTACCATCATTATTCATTACTATCCTTTTGATATTGCCTAGATCTTTATCCATTATATTCTTAATATTTCGCCATTACATTATAATTCAGTGTAAGGTCAGTAAGAGTAGCTAAGTGAGGCGAGTGTAATGAACAGTAGTTGGAGTAACGAAGTGCCAGTAGTTGAAGTAGTAATAATAGCAGGTAGTAGTGAATAAGGGTAGAACGATGAGAGATGAAGTGAGTAGATAAAGTTCAGGTCGAATAAATAACACCAATAACGAGTTAGTAGTACAGGTAGTAATAGCTAGGTAGTTGTTGTGAGATAGTAGTAGTATGTAACAAGCAGTAGTAGTAGTTAATTATCTACTTCTGCATTTTCGGAAACGCGCACAAGAAAGAGAATCGATCCGATAAAAGAGAATAAGGAGAGAGAGAAGAAGAGAAGAGAAAGAAAGATCGAGCGAGAGAAGAGAAGTCATTGAAGGATGGAGAGAGACGGAGGAGAGCGATCGATGAGACGCGAGAGAGAGAGCGAGAAGAGAGAGAGAGAGAGATAGTAGAGCGCGAGAACGAGAGAGAGAGAGGAGAGAGGATCTCCAAACATCCACACTGGATGAAGAGTAAAGGAGATACAGCGCGTCGTTGTCCTGACACGATATTTGGCTTAAGAAATTTGTTTGTGACTTGCACTTTGGATTTCTGCTGATATTTGAAAATCGTCCGCCCCACCCCCCTTCGAATCGTGTTGCCGGTTTGCGCATGCGCACAACAAAGTCACGTGACCTTACCCAGCTCTTGACCCATCACCACGCTAACGAAACTTCTGCCCGCACCCCCCCCCCCCCCTCTACCTCAACGGCCACCCGCCTCGCTCCTCATCCCTGAGCCTGCGCGCGCCTCCCTTCTGCCCCTTCTGCTGCGCCTCCTGCCGCGCCACCTACTGCTCCTGCTGCTGTACTATCGAGTGTGCCAACAAACTTCTGTGAGCCCCCTTTTCGCTGAGCCCTCGCTGCCTCTCCTCTCTGCCGCACTACCTTCTGCTCCTTCTGCTGCGCCTCCTGACGCGCCACCTACTGCTCTTGCTGCTATTCTATCGAGTGTGCCAACAAACTTCAGCTGTGAACCAGGTGATACGAGCTCTGGTGCACAATGCCACCCAATCGACCTTCTCCCATCAATTCGCCGTCCCTGACCCGCGCAGAAGTGAACGGTCTGATCAACCTTCAGAGCAAGTTACTGGGCGAAGCCTTAGAGCGAATCCAGCGCGAGATGTCTCACCAGAACGAGAGCCTCAGCTCTCGCTTGGGCGGGACAATTCGAAGTCTGGAGTTCGCCCACAAGGAAATCGAGGATCTCAAGGCACGGGAGGAGGCTGCAAGGCGCGGTGCCGAGGAACTGAAAGACCGCTTGAGTGCCTTGTCCAGGGAGAACGCCGACTTGAAGAGCGACCTGGCGAAAATGACGGAGCGGTTGGACTACCAGGACCACCAGGGACGTCGCAATAACCTGCGATTCTCGGGCATCCCGCAGGAGCGCGGCGAGACCTGGGAGATGTGCCAGCGGAAACTATCAGACCTGCTGCGACAACACCTCGACATCACGCCCAGGATCGAACGCGCCCACCGTGTAGGCCGCCCAACTAACGATAGGCCCAGAGACATCGTGGCCAAATTCGATGGATCGCGAGGCAATGTTCAAGGATAAAGCCAAGTTTAAGAATGCTCCTGGCAGGTTGTTCGTGAACGAAGACTTCTGTGCCGGCACCATCAAGGCCCGGAAGGATCAGTTGGAGCAGCTAAGGCAGTCGAGGGTAAGAACGCCTTCTCCAGCTACAGGAAGCTGGTTGTAACCGAGCGCCAGTGTCCTCACGCCCCTCCCGACTCAGCCCTCCCCATGTCGCCTCCAGGCACTGCCTTCGACTCACTACGGCTGCCCACTCCGCTACAGTCTCGTCCTCGCCCCGTCTCGTTGTCTGACCAGCCGTCACCCCTGATGCAGCGCCCTTCGGATCCTTGCTTCAACACCCCGCCACCCGCACGACACTCCTACTCGACGGCGCTGAGATCTCCTGTGGGAGCCACGTCCCTTGGCCCCCCACCCCCATTTAGTCCCGTCAGCCAGCGTCTGAGAAATAAGTAGTGATGCCGTTTCTGGTAATTTTCAAATCTGCACCACGTACCTAACACATTTTATTAATTCAATATGGATTGTGCATTCACTTTTCCTTTCCAAGATCTGAATGATGATGCTTTATCGAATGTATTTACTTAATGTCGCCCAGGTTATTAGTTTAGAAGTACTAGAATAAAGATCATTTCATAACGTTAAAATCGACGCCTCTGATGACCGTTTTCATTCTTTTGACTCTCTAAGAGCAGATAATTTCGTATCTGATTTGCTTAACGTGATAAATCCAAATTGTTCTTACGTCTTTCCTGATTCTATTACTTCTAACAGTGCATCTATGACTCACTTGTCTATTATCAGCCATATGTAGCCTACCCAATCATTTTGATGAATTTACTTTGCAATGTCTACATCCGAATAGTTTTGATGTGATTGGTTTCTCTGAAACTAGACTCACTCAAGACATTCAACACCTCTTCACACTCCCCGACTACCATGCATACTTCTCGCACCACTCTAGAAACAGCGGGGGCGTTGCCCTCTGTGTTCATGACAGATTTTCCTCTCGTGGTAGAGCTGATCTATCTTTCCAAGAAGATTTTATTGAGTCAGTTTTTACTGAAGTAACAATTAACAACGAGAGCTTACCGATTGGGCAATCGTATAGGCGCCCTAAAAGTAACTTCTCTCTTTTTCTGGAAAAGATTCAGTTCATAATCGAGACTGCCTCTCAAGAAAACAAGAAATGTCTTATCAGTGGGGACTTTAACCTAGACCTCCTCAAGGACCGTCTCCACCTTTAATTCTCTGCCTCCTTAATAGATCATATCTGGACAATTTTTTTTACCAAAATTGAAAGCAAGTGGGGTTATATATTGCAACATATCAGATCATTTTCCTGTTTTTAGTACTTTTAACCTAGAATTACAACATAATGAACCTATAACTGAGAAAACACTTTACTATCGCGACTATAAACAATCCAATATAACCAATTTTAAAAGCCACTTTACAGAAGTATGTTGGGACCTCGTGTTTGCCTTTCACAATCCCGAGGTTGCCTATGAAAATTTCATTAGTCTTTTTATCCCCTCCTTTGAAAGATTTTTCCCATTAAAATGTAAGTCACTAAAATCCAAGTCCTTTAAGAAACCATACATTACATGTGAAATAAGAAACTTAATCAAAGAAAAAAATAAACTTCAAAAGAAATATGCAAAGTGGCCACTCTCCTACGGCGAGACATTTCGGTCTCTTCGCAACCGCGTAAATTAACAATTCAGAAGGCAAAGGCAGATCATTACAAAATGAAGCTTGATCAAAGTGTAGGTGTTACTAAAAAGACATGGCAAATTCTAAATGATGTTCTTCACAGGAATAATAAACAAAAATCTGACAAAGTACTAATAGATGAGAAAGAAATCAATTACCCAAACGTCATTACAAATGAATTTAACAAATAATTTACAAACATAGGCGAAAATCTATCACGATTAACCCCTCATGTGGGTGAAGACTTTAAAGAATTTATCGGGCCCTCCAACAACCAAATGAGCCTGACTCCGATAACAGACAGAGACATCATCAATGTTGTTAATGGCCTTAAAACTTCCTCTCCAGGGGACGACTGCATTCCCATCAACATTATTAAGAAAATACTTCCTTGCATTCTTAAGCCCCTGAAACATGTAATCACTATATCATTTAGTATGGGAGTATTTCCCACGAAACTTAAGATTGCCAAAGTTCATCCCATGTTCAAGACTGGCACCCCATGCCTTAATAACTATCGCCCAATTTCCATACTAACAGCTTTTAGCAAAATCTTTGAAAAAATTATGTCCATTAGATTAACTGATTTTCTTTATGAAGATGATATAATCAACAATTGTCAGTATGGTTTCTTGAAGAACAAATCATCTTAATTAGCGGTTTCAAACTTCACAAATGAAACTTTAAAATCTTTTGATGGTCTTAAATTTACTCTTGCTATATTTTTAGACCTTTCCAAAGCATTCGATACGGTCAACCATCGAATTCTTTTGGAAAAATTATACCATTATGGTAGAAGAGGGAGTGTACATGCTTGGTTCGCATCGTATCTGTCAAACCGCATACAGTATGTAGTTTTCAGTGACTGCAACTCCTCTAAAATAACTATCGCTCATGGAGTCTCACAGGGCTCCATCTTGGACCCATTCTGTTTCTTCTTTACATCAATGATATTGTCACTACGAGCTGTCTGAGCTT
>NW_020872344.1:139591-152091 GCF_003789085.1 Penaeus vannamei | reverse complement strand
AAAGCAGTGGGTATCTGCGGCATTCCAGCTAAACTGTTAAAGGCTGGTGGTGAACCTATCGCGCGGAGGTTACATGCTGTCCTGGCTACGATCTGGCGGTCTGGTACTCTTCCTCCTGACCTGTTGAGGGGTGTGGTCATCCTTCTCTGGAAGGGGAAGGGGGGCCGATGGGACTGCAGCAACTACCAAGGCATCACACTGCTCAGTGTACCAGGCAAGGTTCTCGCCCACATCCTTCTGCGACGTATCAGAGACCACATACTGAGGCACCTGAGGCTTAAGTCCACAATAGATCGTATCCTTGCGCTACGAGTCATATATATATATATATATATATATATATATATTATATATATATAATATATATATATATATATAATATATATGTATATATAATATATATATATATATATATATATATATATATATATATATATATATATGATAGATATCTGTATGTGTGTAAATACACACACACATTCGTATGTATATATATATATTATATAATATATATATATATATATATATATATATAGTATATATATATATATATTATATAGATTGTATGTATGTATATGTAGTATATAATATATATATAACTATAATATATATACTATATATATATTATATAAATGTGTTGGATATATTTTATAATATTATATATATATTTACTTATATCCTATATTCACGATATATACCTTCCTTCTCTCTCTCTTATACGAGTAAGATATATGTGTTCCCTTGTGGGCTGTGGGTGTATGGGTCAATGGGGAGGGAATTGTGTATAGGGTATGGATGGGTGAGGGAGCGAATATTTGTTTTTTGGCGGGGGGAGGAGGGTTTGTTTATTTGTGTCCCTGACCTCATGGACTTGGACCTGACATGTATGTTATACTCCAGAGTCATTACAGTTATTAAATCAGAGATAACGGAGTTTATCTATAATCTACATCCTATCCCTATCCTTCTTATATATATAATATTATATAATAATACTAATAACTCGAGTGAAGCTTTATCCTATGGAATACCGACTTAACTCATTGTGCGATACCATCGACAGTCTCTTAATATTATCGTGCCGCGACCAAGAGATCTGCGCTGTCTGAGGATGTGTGCAATACGCTGGCGTGTCGTGCGTCCCCTGCGCTGTGTTTGTGTTGTGTTTGTGTTGGTCGAACGCAGAGTGTTGTGTGTGCATGTGGTGGCCGTGGTTCCTGCTGAGAGGGGGTTGACCCTCATTGTGCTTGCGCGTAGCGTAGGTGCGTGGGTGTTGTGTGTGTGTGATGTATTACTTTACATGGTATATGTACGTTATAATAGATAAGTTTTATCTAGATGTGTGTGTGTGTGTGTGTGTTAGTGTTTGTTGATGCTGTGCTGTGTGTGTCTGCGTGAGTGCGTCGGCTTGCGCGTGCGTGTGCTGTGTGTGTTGTCGTGTGTGTGTGTTGTGTGGTTGGTGTGTGTGCTGCTTCTCGGCGTGTGTCGGGCTTGGTGTACGATATACACGAAGTCCAATCGAAACTAGGATCAGACCTTGTCCATAAAGAAACAATATATTACTATCCAGCAAATTCCATTTTTGTGGAGTTGACGGCTCCTTTACTGCGCATGCGTGGAGATTTTAAAAGCTCTAGTGCGTGCCAGTTCCCGCTTATGAAGGCTAGAGTTCAGACATCCAGCGCACGCTCATCGGATTATGTCGGAGCGCATCGAGCAGCGCTGCTGCATTAAGTTCAACCACAAGTTTGGTGATACGCAAGTGCAAACAATCCAGAAGATTCAGCAAGCCTTTGGTGATGAAGCCATGGGAATAACACAGATAAAAGAGTGGTATAACCGCTTCAAGCAAGGACAAACCTCAGTTAAGAGCAAGCCACTGTCTAGCAGGCCATCCACCAGCAGAACCGGAGAATTCATTGCGAATGTTCGTCGAATAGTGGAGTACGACCGCCGTATAACCATCAACGAGACTGTCGGAGAAGTAGGAATAAGCATAGGATCAGGTCATACAATTTTAACAGAAGATCTGGCCATGATACAAGTGTCTGCAAAATTCGTTCCCAAGTTGCTGGTGGAATAACAGAAACATTTNAATACTACAGTGAAAAAATTACACTTGCCTCACTGTAATGACCAGAATTCCGTATTACACTTTATCTGCGCATCTCTCGTCGCTAATAATAACATCATGTGTCGTCTGCCACTTGCAACTTGACCATGATTATTGCATTACTAATATGGTTATTTGATAATGTTATCTGAAAGAATTTCAATGTAATATCCTGCACTATGCAGTGTATACGTGTGGTCTTTATATTTTGGGTACCACTCAGTGCAGTGCAGACGACATATGATGTATTATGGCGCATGCGCAGGTAAGTGTATACGGTCTGTCTATACTCGCATGTAGTTAAAAACATGCAAGTATATCTATATATTTTCCAGCATTTCTCTTCATCATAATGCTTAGTTGAGATAAGTAGGTAGATAGATAGAGGGCAAATGAGTAGAAGGGAGAGAGAGAGACAGAGAGGGAGGGAGATAAAGAGAGAGTCCAAATATTAAACACAAAAAACGTTGGTAGATTTTTTTCTTCATTACAAAAAAACAAACTTGAAAGAGCTAAAAAGAGGTTGGCAAGATTGGAGTTATTTCAGTGTAATATCTATCTATCTATCTATCTATCTATGCTGAATTTTAATTATAGTAAAATTCATATAAATAGCATATGTTTCCGTGGTGTACTGGTTAGCACACTTGCTTATTACCGGACAGACTCGGGTTAGAGCCCCGACGGAGACGACGAGAAGATTTTTATGCATGAATTTCTGTTTGCATCTCTATCTACTACTTACCTACCCTTCTATCTATCTGCTCTTGTTTCTGTCTCTTTTCTTGTTTATATTGTGAAGGAGTATGGAGGAATTGGAGCGTTTGATTTTGTATTTTTTTTGAAGTGGATGTTTTCACAATTCTGTTATTCCTCTCATAATCATGTGATTAGATTAGTAATATGAGAAGCAAAGAATGGGATGAAGAGGACGAACAAGTGATGAAGGAAAAGAAACAAAACTCAAGACGGAATAGGAAATGGGGAAGGAAGGAAAGAGATTATGTTGTTTTATTGTCTTGTTTAGTGTTGCTTTCGTTGCACTTTGCCCACTTCAGATAAGAAACACGAACTCACAGAAGAGAAGCATATGAGTTTGCAATGAAATCCGATTAAGTATAATCATGGTTGCAGAGTTTTTGGCCTTGCAACATAGAAAGAACTGCACGATATCCTTTTACATACCTTAATGTTTACCTATATGTTATGAAAGGTTTGTCCTCACTGTAGTTCGCAGAGTCGTGAAATAATGAATGCTACTTATGGTCCGGAATGAAAGCAAACCAGGTAGTATAGTTACCAAGGTGTGGAATGCTACTACTATTGCAGTGTGTCAGCTGGGTCCTCTGATAAGTATATATCTATATATCTATATATATCTTTGTCAAAGCACAGCGACTTACAAATGTTATATATTAATCTATATTTGCCTTTGAAAACGTACTGCAGGTGGGTAAAAATTGTTAACTGAACAGAAATTTATATGAAATTTACGACAGAAACAAATTTTGTCTAACAGGAATTCGAATGAACACCAATAATTACGAAATTTAGTGTTTATCGTTGTCACTGAATGTTTACTAAAACTACTTTCAAGACGATCGTAGTATTAAATCTACAAAACGCTTCAGAGATTAAAGCTGATTTCCTCTGATGTTCAAAAATGAGTAAGAATCGGGTTGTCCTACTACTGGATATTTTAGGGAAAGACATGTTTTCTTTGTTTGGTTTTGTTTATAATTTATTGGGTAATGTTTTGCATGTGCTTTGAATATGACGGAATAAGTGGTATTTCTTTTCATTCAACGCAACTTCTTTTTGCGCTCCTTTATCTGCCTGTCATTTATTTATAGTTTTCTTTTCCACCTCCATTCCTCCTTTCTTATTTAATTCGTGATAGCACCAAAGAGAAGTGTTGGAAATATGCATTTCATTGTAGCTTTTAAAATGCCATTTCATTTGGTAAAAGTATTAACAATAAATTGAGAATGAAATGTGTCACCTTTCCAAATGCATACAGCTCTATTTATCGGTTTTATTTACTGCACTGGATTTTTTTTCTTTTCTTTCTTTTTTTGTGCTTTCATTTTCATGTTTCTTCTCTTTTCATTTCTCTCTCTTTCTTTGTCTCAGGCGTCGTATTGTAATGCACCTAATCATTATTTCAAACTATTCGTAAATTACTGTTTTTAATAATTCAATTATCTATTTTATTTAGTTATTTTTTCATGTTCCTTCCCTCTTTTCCTTTCTCTCTTTCTTTCTGTCTCAGGCGTTGTATTATTCCAACATCCTGAAGGCAGAAGCGAAAGTGCTGACTTTTAGGGCTGACAGTGACTAAATGATACACGACGGATAAAAAGACATTTCACATTTAAAAGTCTTGTATATATATTTTTTTTCACTCCATCTCTGTGATAAATAAATAAATAAATAAATAAATAAAAGGCCAAACAGGCTGGGAAAAAGGGTATATTTACAACAAAGTAGGGCTTTCCGTCAACCAAACTGCGAAGGCGACTGTTGATGTCGTGTCCTTTGCGTCATGTGGAAGGAGATATTAGCTCTGGCGATAAATAAACTGGTTGACTGGGAGTGTGATGGTGTTTGTGAGACAGGCGAAATAACTTGTGAAAATGAAGGAGTGGAATAACTTGTGAAAATGAAGGAGTGGAATGAATGAAGAACAAGTGATTTACATGATGTTTTTTCCTAATGCCTAAATTTAGACGTAAGCCTATTTATAATTATATTGCATAATGTTGCACAACTGATTTGCAAAACGCAATATGTCCTTATTTTTTTAAAATTCTTTATAAAACAAAAATGTAAAAGAAACCAGTAAAAAAAATCAAGACAACGGGGTACCTGCGTGAAACCACCTCGTTCACTCGGCATGACGGGAATCGAACGCTGGACCTCCGAGTGAAAGTCAAGCGCCTTACCAGTGCACCACCGTTGCTTGTGGGGGGAGATGTAATGATAATTAAAATAAACTTAAGGTGTATTGAAAAAAGTTCTTGCTTATTTGAAAACATTGTTACGTTATTATTACAAGTGCTTCATGGTCCAATTCTTTAACCTATGACGAATAACACTTATTTTTTCTTTATTTGCTTATTCATTTTTTTTATTTGCTTTTTCAAAGAGAACCATTAGTTAATCCCGAGTTTAGTGTTAGCATCCTATAATTTATAAAGTTTGGCGGTTCTTATCACCTAAAATAGAGGTGATTTAGTTATCAGTGATTTAATATGCAATCTCATTTCCTTGACAATCATCGCGATGATAGTTATGGAAATCATCCTTTTAGTGAGAATGAATGCCTTTTCGAACGGAAAGCCTTTCAAAAAAGTTATGCTGCAAATCATATCGCAATTTGAGTTTTATAAATTTACCTTTTTACCTCTCGCTTGATACAATATTAGTACATATAGACAAAAGATGCCTTTTTGACCAAATTAAACTCAAGTTGTAAGATATTTTAGAGTAGCGAAGGAAAGAATGAGAAAGAGATATAAAAAAAAAGTATTCTGAAGTTCACTTGTCCATTTTCAGAGACGGAATGAAAAATATATATCGAAAGAGCAGGTCATGAAAGAGGAAACTTCACATGATGGATTATGAATCGCGAGGCGTGACGCTCACATGATAATGAAATCAATAACTAAACAACAACAATTATGGAAATGCAAGTCACGATCCCCGGACTCTCATGACTTACTCGAAAAGCCAAATAATGTGAGTCGTGTTTGTTGAGTCGGGAGAGGAATGGCAATTACGACGATAATTAGGGTAAGCACAGTGCATATAATGGTATGATAACGACGACAACGTCAGTGATGATGCTAAACACAAGCAAAGTGTGAGCAAGACACCCAACAGCATTCTTGATGTACAAAAAAATATATATACGTTTGCATGCTGGGAAACTTTTGAACGCCTTGCATTTTTTCAGGAAATTCCTACTACTGATACTTCAAAATCTCTCATAGACCAAAATAGAATATTGAAGTAAGAATAGTGTGCGGAAAACAAGATATCACAAGGGAGAGGTAAACAGATAGATAAGGGCAGATGCATAGAGAGAGAGAGAGAGAGAGAGAGAGAGAGAGAGAGAGAGAGAGAGAGAGAGAGAGAGAGAGAGAGAGAGAGAGAGAGAGAACGAGAGAACGAGAGAATTATATTGATAGTGATCAGTAAGAAAAAGAGCTCATTGTAGTAGCCACGTATATATATACAAGTGATTTGGCCTTGCTGTGTAAGTGAGCGATGATATTTATATAGAAGTTATTCATTTTAATTCAATGACATAATTTTCATATTGCTCCAAGACCTCCAGAAAGTACCCTGTGGCCCCCATTTTCGGAGCACCTGGTCTAAGGGGAATGCGCCCGAAAAAAATAGCTGTTTCAAAAGTTGTTATTATCATAATAAGTGTTATTATTAGAATTATTATTATTAGAATTATTATATTATTGCTATTATTACATTATTACCATCATTAATAATCATCATAATCATCACCGTTTATTGTCGTTTATGATCATAATAATAATTATCATTATGGTATCATCCTTAATATTATCATTATTATTAATATCATTATTACTTTTGTCTTTGTTATTTCAACATTACAGGTATCAGACTCTTATTAGTATCACTATCATTATTTGTATTATCATTCATATTATTTCATTATCATTATTATATTATTATCGCAATCTTTTGATTATCATTATTTATTTTTCCATTATCACATCAAACACCACCACCATCATCATCATAAATAAACATTATCACTACTCCTTTATGCTATTATTGTAACCGATTTTGTTATCATTACTAACATTATCTTTGTCAACACTGCCATTATTATTAATTTCAAACAAGATAGGAATGAGAATGAATATTTTCTCTATTTCTGATTACATATCTTTCTATATCTGTCCGCTTATATATCATTATCTATTTACCAACCAGGCAGTCACTCTTTCTCCTAGTCTGCTACATATTCTTAAAATAATAATTCATACTTCGATTGATTTTGATTCTAATATCTAATCTCTCCTAGTTACAGAAAAAGCAAGATCAAACCGCAGACACTGAAGCCAAGATTTAGTAGTCCAACACCAATTAGCCATTATGACAGACAATAAAGTTGTTGTTGATCGGTGTAATGATGATGACAGGACTGGAAGTGTTGCTAATAATGGCAAACCCCGAATATTTTGCGTCTCTCTCCCTAGATCTCTTCCTCCTATTCTTTCTGAAGATTCTTAATGATGCTTATGATGAGTATATCAGCTCAGAAGGGTAATGAAGGAAAGTGAGAGGAAATTGTCGAATAAGAGAGATATGGGTGGATCGAAAAGAAATCATGTGATGACGATTGTAAATAAAGTTTATAGACCAACTTTGTAGGTTGACAGCTAATATTATTAATTTCATATCAATAACCAAAGTTTTTTTCATCATCTGTCTGTCTCTGTCTCTCTGTCTCTATCTATCTATCTATCTCTCTCAGAGCCTCTGTGGAAAGGCAAACAAACCTTTCAAAACGTATAAGTAATTATCAAGCTATTGTAAAACAGAGATTATTCTTCTCTCCTTTGAAATCGTACTTCTTATCTGAAGTAGGCAAAGTTGAACAAAGAAAACACTAAGCAAGATAATAAAACAAAATTTGCTTCTTTTACCTCTTTCCTTTCTTCCACCTTTCTTACTCCGTGTTGATTTTTATTTCTTTCTCTTCCTCACTTGTTCGTCCTCTTCTTCCGTCTTTGCTTCTCATATTACTAACATGACAGCAAACTTCTGAAAACGCGCATAAACACTAACGAACAACCAAGAAAATAAAAAATCCAAAATCAAACCTTCTCATTCCTTCGTACTGTAAACACCGTAGAAAGAGACAGAAACAAAAGTAGAAATATAAAAGGAACAGTAGGTAAGCAGGTAAGAGATGCAAACAAAAATCCATGCAAAACTGTCGTTATTTAGTATCCATCAGGGATTGAACCCGAGTCTGTCGCGTAGGCGACCATGCTAACCACTGCACCACGGAAACATGTACAACACTTAAATTTTACTTAATTTATATTTGCAGCTTTTACGAGACCTGTCATTACACTTGTGTATGAAGTGTGTCCAATCTGTTTGAAATATGTCCAATCTAAAATATTCAGTAAAAAGAAAAATCTACCTATCTTCCTTATTATCTCAAATGAGCATTAAGATAAAGAGAAATCCTGAAAAATAAAGTACTATCCTTTTATTCTTTCTTCCTTTGTTCTTCTTTTGTTGACATGCCCACTGCTGATACCATTATCGTTATCAATATTTTTCACAGACCTCTATCGACAACGCCATTAGAATATGTATTTCGAAATTACCATGAACTATATAATCTATTTACAGGCATTCCACTCTTGTTTGCAAGTCTACTTTAATTTGTCTGAATAAGGGTCATTCGTGCTTAATCATACTCGAATATCTCCCTTATAGTACGAACTCCTATTTACTTGATTTTGTGATGGCTCTCAGCTGAACGCACAATCAGTTCCAAATGGTTTGAAGGAACATTTAAGTAGGAGAAAATATTTACTCTTTTGTTTTAGCCTCTATAATAATATTGGTAATGATAAAAATAACAACAATAATAATCAAAAGGCAGCAACATTTTAATACCTAGAGGAAACAGTGGAAAACATAAAATTCGTAATTAACGACACAGCTCACGAAAAGGCAATAATAGGCTCTAAATACCTTAGCTAATCCTATATTGAAGTAATTCGACTAAAGCCTTTGTTGTTAAACATTTACTCCCGGGATTTTATCTTTTCCGATCTTGATGCTCAGCCGAGAGAGGAAAGGAATTGAAGTCATGATCTCTTTTATCAAAAAATGTTCATATTTGACAGTGTGAGTTATGATAAACTTTTTCTACAGTTACCGTAATGCGATCTACCAGCCTAAGATTCAAACATATTCCATAAATGTAACTGCAACAGTGTAACATCTTAAAGGCTGCATGGTGACACAGGGAGTAGTCTATCTTTATTAATAATTGTATGCTGTTTAGACATGTCCATCATTATAAATATAGATATAACATATTCACAGAAAAAAGCGTTTTAAGCAGGGAAAGTTCTTGCTTAAAATTTCCTTGCTAACTCAAGAATTTCGCTTGCTTTCTCAAGCGACCCCCGTAAATGGCTAGCGGTGTACCGTCGCCATGGCAACAGCTTCGTTCGCCTGCCGTACTAGTCACAATCCTTCGAATGCGGGCGTTGGCCAAGAACTCCACTTAATATTTTATCAAAGAAATATTTTTTTCACGGTATCTGATTCTGTAATTTCCATAAAATCATATTCAAAGAAATTGAAGTTAAATGAAAACCAAAGGAGATAATGGAGATTATGGGAATGAAATTTATTTTGCTTATAAATCATAAATGATTATAAGACGAACAATTTACGTCTCTATAAATAGAGAATTGATCTACTATTCTATGAAATAGAGAATATTTCAAGGGAAAAAGTCTGAGAAATTCTAGCAACATTCTTCTGTTGATATTATATTCGGTGACTGTTATATTAACTTAACAAAATCTTATATATGGGGCTAAGTAGGCCTATATTTTAATTCAGTGAAGTTCATTTGCTTTGATAACGCGTCAGAGTGTATGGGTTGCCCATCGGAGGAGTGTTTCACTGTTTTAGAGGCACATTATATGAATAAAGGAGAAATTATTGCGCTTTGTCAAGATATTAGGGTAGATTAATTTACTTCTCTGCCATCTTGAGGCGGCGCTAGCTTGTCAGCTGTTTTGAAATGCGCGCTAAAACTGTTACCAACCGCCAATGAAATAAACTCCATCCTCAACTCATGCATAAGTTATCTCTCTGAGAGATTGATACTGGGAATACTTGTCAATTGCTTTTAAATCCCATGTATATGTTGTGTGCTATTTTGACATTTCTATGTTCCTTAAAGACTGTTATAATTTTTACTTTATAGAAAGTCACTTCCACATGTCTGGCATCACTGAACAAGGCTTCCCTGCCTTGGAAAGCGTTTTAAGCATGGAACGGTACAGTTCTTGTCCTGTCAGCAACAATTCTTGCTCAAGCACTCCCTGCTTAAAACGCTTATAATAATCCAAGCATCATGAGTACTTGGATATGCTATTGCACAACTTCTCTCTAGGTCTATTCCTCCCATTCATTCTGAAGATTCATAATGATGCTTATGAAGAGTATATCAACTATGAGAACAAGGGTTATGCAGGAAAGTGGGAGGAAAAAATAGAATAAAAGAGATATGGGTGGATCGAAAAGAAATAATTTGGTGACGAGTGTAAATAAGGCTTGTAGACCGACTTTGTAGGCTGACAGCTTATATTACTAATTCCATATCAGTGACCAAAGTTTCTCGCATCGTCTGTCTATATGGCCTGTCTCTCTCTCTCTCTCTCTCTCTCTCTCTCTCTCTCTCTCTCTCTCTCTCTCTCTCTCTCTCTCTCTCTCTCTCTCTCTCTCTCTCTCTCTCTTAGTTAAAAAGTCATAACCATGATAACGATAATCATGATAATGATACCAATAATATTAATGATATTTAGAGTAATACAAATTCTTATAAAGATGATAGCAATAACAAAAACAGGATAACAAAATAACAATAACAACAATGATAATAATAATCGCAATAACAACAACAATAATACTTATATTGATGAAGATAATAGTGACAAGATAACAATAGCAATTATAATAATGATAATGATATTATCAAAAAAAAAAAAGTGTTGGACTAAGAGAGAGAGATAGTAAAATAGATTTTCATGGTTCGTTAAAAGTAAGAATTCCTGAAGCAGCCAGGTGGGAAATGTCTATTCGAATGTCTATTTGAAAATCTTAAGAATTTCAAATAAAAATGTAATTCATTGAAAAGTATTTCTCGAATACAAATGTCCAGTGTTCATATAGTGATGGTTATCTCTATCGCCATTTTTACTGTTACTATCATGTATTACTCTTTTTATACTATTCCTCTGCGTCACTATTATGATCGTCATTGCCACTAATTACGGTTAGCGTGATTCATTAATACCTTTATTCGTAGCATGTTCATTTTTTTCTTTCTCTTTCCACCCACCATCTTCGTTTCCGTCCTTCTCTCTCCTTTCTGTCTTTTTGTAAAATTAAACTAGGCAGCGGTTTCTGTCTGTATCTGTCTCTTTACCGTTCACTTTCTTTCTCTTTCTCATTTTTCTAATTCCTTATTGATCAGCTTGGCAGTGTCATCGCATGACACCCCCCCCCCACACACACACAAAAGAAATCCAAACTAAAGACGAACAACAATCTGGCAGTTTGTTTATTCTGAATAGCTTTATTTTGATTTTTCGCAATGGCTCAACTGGTCCTTGAATAAACTTATTTTACTATAATGATGAACAAAAAGAAAAAAAAATCTATTAGAATTTAAAATCAATATGTTCATGGAATACACGAGAAGACTGAAAGGTATATTTTTCATTGAATATAGGAAATATTACACTTGTAAAAGATAATCACATACATATTGTTTGGTTTGAAGGTTCAGACCAATACATAGATAAATAGATAAATATATAGATAAATCCATACACATACATACAAAAGTATAAGAGTATATATATTATATATATATATATATATATATATATATATATATATATATATATATATATATATATATATACATACATACATACATACCCACACACATGGATACTTACATACATAGAAGTGGCTATAAACGTACATTCCTTTCACTTTCCCTTTACATTGATGATACACTTTTCCTCTAACAGAAAAGTAATTAATGTGATTCTTCGAATACCTGCCTTCTTGACAAACCGAAGCTTCATGCTTGTGTGTTATGCTAGAGACGAAAGTTTCGTATGGCAGTTTTCTTGATTGATTCTGATAATAATGATGACAATATTTATAGTAATACTAATAAAATTAATTATATTGATAGTAATACAAATTAGATTAATAATAAAACAACAATGTAATAATTATACTGGTAATAATAATAATAATGATCGCAATAAAGATCAAACAATAATCATAATAATGATAATATTGAAAGAGTGATGGACAAAAAGAGAGAGAGCTATCTCTTATCTTATCGAGATACTACACACACTCATTTTACATTAATAGTAATTAAACAACAATAGGCAACAGCGGATATGAAATGAAATAACGAATGACCAACAGACGTCGAAATATCTTCATTTATGATGTGTGTGAATGCAGGCCATGAAACTAATTAGAAAAATATATATAATGAAAGATGGTGAAGAAAAGGAAAGATGGAGAGAGATGGAGA
>NW_020872344.1:120893-134671 GCF_003789085.1 Penaeus vannamei | reverse complement strand
CAGAGTTTTTGAGTTTGCAATGAAATCCGATTAAGTATAATCATGGTTGCAGAGTTTTTGGCCTTGCAACATAGAAAGAACTGCACGATATCCTTTTACATTACCTTAATGTTTACCTATATGTTATGAAAGGTTTGTCCTCACTGTAGTTCGCAGAGTCGTGAAATAATGAATGCTACTTATGGTCCGGAATGAAAGCAAACCAGGTAGTATAGTTACCAAGGTGTGGAATGCTACTACTATTGCAGTGTGTCAGCTGGGTCCTCTGATAAGTATATATCTATATATCTATATATATCTTTTGTCAAAGCACAGCGACTTACAAATGTTATATATTAATCTATATTTGCCTTTGAAAACGTACTGCAGGTGGGTAAAAATTGTTAACTGAACAGAAATTTATATGAAATTTACGACAGAACAAAATTTTGTCTAACAGGAATTCGAATGAACGCCAATAATTACGAAATTTAGTGTTTATCGTTGTCACTGAATGTTTACTAAAACTACTTTCAAGACGATCGTAGTATTAAATCTACAAAACGCTTCAGAGATTAAAGCTGATTTCCTCTGATGTTCAAAAATGAGTAAGAATCGGGTTGTCCTACTACTGGATATTTTAGGGAAAGACATGTTTTCTTGTTTGGTTTTGTTTATAATTTATTGGGTAATGTTTTGCATGTGCTTTGAATATGACGGAATAAGTGGTATTTCTTTTCATTCAACGCAACTTCTTTCTTGCGCTCCTTTATCTGCCTGTCATTTATTTATAGTTTTCTTTCCACCTCCATTCCTCCTTTCTTATTTAATTCGTGATAGCACCAAAGAGAAGTGTTGGAAATATGCATTTCATTGTAGCTTTTAAAATGCCATTTCATTTGGTAAAAGTATTAACAATAAATTGAGAATGAAATGTGTCACCTTTCCAAATGCATACAGCTCTATTTATCGGTTTTATTTACTGCACTGGATTTTTTTTTTTTCTTTTCTTTTTTTGTGCTTTCATTTTCATGTTTCTTCACTCTTTTCATTTCTCTCTCTTTCTTTGTCTCAGGCGTCGTATTGTAATGCACCTAATCATTATTTCAAACTATTCGTAAATTACTGGTTTTTAATAATTCAATTATCTAATTTATTTAGTTATTTTTTCATGTTCCTTCCCTCTTTTCCTTTCTCTCTCTTCTTTCTGTCTCAGGCGTTGTATTATTCCAACATCCTGAAGGCAGAAGCGAAAGTGCTGACTTTTAGGGCTGACAGTGACTAAATGATACACGACGGATAAAAAGACATTTCACATTTAAAAGTCTTGTATATATATTTTTTTTTTTCACTCCATCTCTGTGATAAATAAATAAATAAATAAATAAATAAAAGGCCAAACAGGCTGGGAAAAAGGGTATATTTACAACAAAGTAGGGCTTTCCGTCAACCAAACTGCGAAGGCGACTGTTAATGTCGTGTCCTTTGCGTCATGTGGAAGGAGATATTAGCTCTGGCGATAAATAAACTGGTTGACTGGGAGTGTGATGGTGTTTGTGAGACAGGCGAAATAACTTGTGAAAATGAAGGAGTGGAATAACTTGTGAAAATGAAGGAGTGGAATGAATGAAGAACAAGTGATTTACATGATGTTTTTTCCTAATGCCTAAATTTAGACGTAAGCCTATTTATAATTATATTGCATAATTTGCACACTGATTTGCAAAACGCAATATGTCCTTATTTTTTTAAAAATTCTTTATAAAACAAAAATGTAAAAGAAACCAGTAAAAAAAATCAAGACAACGGGGTACCTGCGTGAAACCACCTCGTTCACTCGCATGACGGGAATCGAACGCTGGACCTCCGAGTGAAAGTCAAGCGCCTTACCAGTGCACCACCGTTGCTTGTGGGGGGAGATGTAATGATAATTAAAAATAAACTTAAGGTGTATTGAAAAAAGTTCTTGCTTATTTGAAAACATTGTTACGTTATTATTACAAGTGCTTCATGGTCCAATTCTTTAACCTATGACGAATAACACTTATTTTTTCTTTATTTGCTTATTCATTTTTTTTATTTGCTTTTTCAAAGAGAACCATTAGTTAATCCCGAGTTTAGTGTTAGCATCCTATAATTTATAAAGTTTGGCGGTTCTTATCACCTAAAATAGAGGTGATTTAGTTTCAGTGATTTAATATGCAATCTCATTTCCTTGACAATCATCGCGATGATAGTTATGGAAATCATCCTTTTAGTGAGAATGAATGCCTTTTCGAACGGAAAGCCTTTCAAGAAAAGTTATGCTGCAAATCATATCGCAATTTGAGTTTTATAAATTTACCTTTTTACCTCTCGCTTGATACAATATTAGTACATATAGACAAAAGATGCCTTTTTGACCAAATTAAACTCAAGTTGTAAGATATTTTAGAGTAGCGAAGGAAAGAATGAGAAAGAGATATAAAAAAAAAGTATTCTGAAGTTCACTTGTCCATTTTCAGAGACGGAATGAAAAATATATATCGAAAGAGCAGGTCATGAAAGAGGAAATTCACATGATGGATTATGAATCGCGAGGCGTGACGCTCACATGATAATGAAATCAAAACTAAACAACAACAATTATGGAAATGCAAGTCACGATCCCCGGACTCTCATGACTTACTCGAAAAGCCAAATAATGTGAGTCGTGTTTGTTGAGTCGGGAGAGGAATGGCAATTACGACGATAATTAGGTAAGCACAGTGCATAAATATGATAACGACGACAACGTCAGTGATGATGCTAAACACAAGCAAAGTGTGAGCAAGACACCCAACAGCATTCTTGATGTACAAAAAATATATATACGTTTGCATGCTGGGAAACTTTTGAACGCCTTGCATTTTTTCAGGAAATTCCTACTACTGATACTTCAAAATCTCTCATAGACCAAAATAGAATATTGAAGTAAGAATAGTGTGCGGAAAACAAGATATCACAAGGGAGAGGTAAACAGATAGATAAGGGCAGATGCTAGAGAGAGAGAGAGAGAGAGAGAGAGAGAGAGAGAGAGAGAGAGAGAGAGAGAGAGAGAGAGAGAGAGAGAGAGAGAGAGAGAGACGAGAGAGAACGAGAGAATTATATTGATAGTGATCAGTAAGAAAACTCATTGTAGTAGCCACGTATATATATACAAGTGATTTGGCCTTGCTGTGTAAGTGAGCGATGATATTTATATAGAAGTTATTCATTTTAATTCAATGACATAATTTTCATATTGCTCCAAGACTCCAGAAAGTACCCTGTGGCCCCATTTCGGAGCACCTGGTCTAAGGGAATGCGCCGAAAAAAATAGCTGTTTCAAAAACAATAAGTGTTATTATTATTATATTATTAGAATTATTATTATTATTGCTATTATTACCATTATTACCATCATTAATAATCATCATAATCATCACCGTTTATTGTCGTTTATGATCATAATAATAATTATCATTATGGTATCATCCTTAATATTATCATTATTATTAATATCATTATTACTTTTGTCTTTGTTATTTCAACATTACAGGTATCAGGACTCTTATTAGTATCACTATCATTATTTGTATTATCATTCATATTATTTCATTATCATTATTATATTATCGCAATCTTTTGATTATCATTATCATTATTAGCACCGTTTATTATCATCAAACACCACCACCATCATCATCATCATAAATAAACATTATCACTACTCCTTTATGCTATTATTGTAACCGATTTTGTTATCATTACTAACATTATCTTTGTCAACACTGCCATTATTATGAATTTCAAACAAGATAGGAATGAGAATGAATATTTCTCTATTTCTGATTACATATTTCTATATCTGTCCGCTTATATATCATTATCTATTTACCAACCAGGCAGTCACTCTTTCTCCTAGTCTGCTACATATTCTTAAAATAATAATTCATACTTCGATTGATTTTGATTCTAATATCTAATCTCTCCTAGTTACAGAAAAAGCAAGATCAAACCGCAGACACTGAAGCCAAGATTTAGTAGTCCAACACCAATTAGCCATTATGACAGACAATAAAGTTGTTGTTGATCGGTGTAATGATGATGACAGGACTGGAAGTGTTGCTAATAATGGCAAACCCCGAATATTTTGCGTCTCTCTCCCTAGATCTCTTCCTCCTATTCTTTCTGAAGATTCTTAATGATGCTTATGATGAGTATATCAGCTCAGAAGGGTAATGAAGGAAAGTGAGAGGAAATTGTCGAATAAGAGAGATATGGGTGGATCGAAAAGAAATCATGTGATGACGATTGTAAATAAAGTTTATAGACCAACTTTGTAGGTTGACAGCTAATATTATTAATTTCATATCAATAACCAAAGTTTTTTTCATCATCTGTCTGTCTGTCTCTGTCTCTCTGTCTCTATCTATCTATCTATCTCTCTCTCAGAGCCTCTGTGGAAAGGCAAACAAACCTTTCAAAACGTATAAGTAATTATCAAGCTATTGTAAAACAGAGATTATTCTTCTCTCCTTTGAAATCGTACTTCTTATCTGAAGTAGGCAAAGTTGAACAAAGAAAACACTAAGCAAGATAATAAAACAAAATTTGCTTCTTTTACCTCTTTCCTTTCTTCCACCTTTCTTACTCCGTGTTGATTTTTATTTCTTTCTCTTCCTCTTGTTCGTCCTCTTCTTCCCGTCTTTGCTTCTCATATTACTAACATGACAGCAAACTTCTGAAAACGCGCATAAACACTAACGAACAACCAAGAAAATAAAAAATCCAAAATCAAACCTTCTCATTCCTTCGTACTGTAAACACCGTAGAAAGAGACAGAAACAAAAGTAGAAATATAAAGGAACAGTAGGTAAGCAGGTAAGAGATGCAAACAAAAATCCATGCAAACTGTCGTTATTTAGTATCCATCAGGGATTGAACCCGAGTCTGTCGCGTAGGAGGCGACCATGCTAACCACTGCACCACGGAAACATGTACAACACTTAGGAATTTTACTTAATTTATATTGCAGCTTTTACGAGACCTGTCATTACACTTGTGTATGAAGTGTGTCCAATCTGTTTGAAATATGTCCAATCTAAAATATTCAGTAAAAAAGAAAAATCTACCTATCTTCCTTATTATCTCAAATGAGCATTAAGATAAAGAGAAATCCTGAAAAATAAAGTACTATCCTTTTATTCTTTCTTCCTTTGTTCTTCTTTTGTTGACATGCCCACTGCTGATACCATTATCGTTATCAATATTTTTCACAGACCTCTATCGACAACGCCATTAGAATATGTATTTCGAAATTACCATGAACTATATAATCTATTTACAGGCATTCCACTCTTGTTTGCAAGTCTACTTTAATTTGTCTGAATAAGGGTCATTCGTGCTTAATCATACTCGAATATCTCTCCCTTATAGTACGAACTCCCTATTTACTTGATTTTGTGATGGCTCTCAGCTGAACGCACAATCAGTTCCAAATGGTTTGAAGGAACATTTAAGTAGGAGAAAATATTTACTCTTTTGTTTTAGCCTCTATAATAATATTGGTAATGATAAAAATAACAACAATAATAATCAAAAGGCAGCAACATTTTAATACCTAGAGGAAACAGTGGAAAACATAAAATTCGTAATTAACGACACAGCTCACGAAAAGGCAATAATAGGCTCTAAATACCTTAGCTAATCCTATATTGAAGTAATTCGACTAAAGCCTTTGTTGTTAAACATTTACTCCCGGGATTTTATCTTTCCGATCTTGATGCTCAGCCGAGAGAGGAAAGGAATTGAAGTCATGATCTCTTTTATCAAAAAATGTTCATATTTGACAGTGTGAGTTATGATAAACTTTTTCTACAGTTACCGTAATGCGATCTACCAGCCTAAGATTCAAACATATTCCATAAATGTAACTGCAACAGTGTAACATCTTAAAGGCTGCATGGTGACACAGGGAGTAGTCTATCTTTATTAATAATTGTATGCTGTTTAGACATGTCCATCATTATAAATATAGATATAACATATTCACAGAAAAAAAGCGTTTTAAGCAGGGAAAGTTCTTGCTTAAAATTTCCTTGCTAACTCAAGAATTTCGCTTGCTTTCTCAAGCGACCCCGTAAATGGCTAGCGGTGTGTACCGTCGCCATGGCAACAGCTTCGTTCGCCTGCCGTACTAGTCACAATCCTTCGAATGCGGGCGTTGGCCAAGAACTCCACTTAATATTTTATCAAAGAAATATTTTTTTCACGGTATCTGATTCTGTAATTTCCATAAAATCATATTCAAAGAATTGAAGTTAAATGAAAACCAAAGGAGATAATGGAGATTATGGGAATGAAATTTATTTTGCTTATAAATCATAAATGATTATAAGACGAACAATTTACGTCTCTATAAATAGAGAATTGATCTACTATTCTATGAAATAGAGAATATTTCAAGGGAAAAAGTCTGAGAAATTCTAGCAACATTCTTCTGTTGATATTATATTCGGTGACTGTTATATTTAACTTAACAAAATCTTATATATGGGGCTAAGTAGGCCTATATTTTAATTCAGTGAAGTTCATTTGCTTTGATAACGCGTCAGAGTGTATGGGTTGCCCATCGGAGGAGTGTTTCACTGTTTTAGAGGCACATTATATGAATAAAGGAGAAATTATTGCGCTTTGTCAAGATATTAGGGTAGATTAATTTACTTCTCTGCCATCTTGAGGCGGCGCTAGCTTGTCAGCTGTTTTGAAATGCGCGCTAAAACTGTTACCAACCGCCAATGAAATAAACTCCATCCTCAACTCATGCATAAGTTATCTCTCTGAGAGATTGATACTGGGAATACTTGTCAATTGCTTTTAAATCCCAAGTATGTATATGTTGTGTGCTATTTTGACATTTCTATGTTCCTTAAAGACTGTTATAATTTTTACTTTATAGAAAGTCACTTCCACATGTCTGGCATCACTGAACAAGGCTTCCTGCCTTGGAAAGCGTTTTAAGCATGGAACGGTACAGTTCTTGTCCTGTCAGCAACAATTCTTGCTCAAGCACTCCCCTGCTTAAAACGCTTATAATAATCCAAGCATCATGAGTACTTGGATATGCTATTGCACAACTTCTCTCTAGGTCTATTCCTCCCATTCATTCTGAAGATTCATAATGATGCTTATGAAGAGTATATCAACTATGAGAACAAGGGTTATGCAGGAAAGTGGGAGGAAAAAAATAGAATAAAAGAGATATGGGTGGATCGAAAAGAAATAATTTGGTGACGAGTGTAAATAAGGCTTGTAGACCGACTTTGTAGGCTGACAGCTTATATTACTAATTCCATATCAGTGACCAAAGTTTCTCGCATCGTCTGTCTATATGGCCTCTCTCTCTCTCTCTCTCTCTCTCTCTCTCTCTCTCTCTCTCTCTCTCTCTCTCTCTCTCTCTCTCTCTCTCTCTCTCTCTCTCTCTCTTAGTTAAAAAGTCATAACCATGATAACGATAATCATGATAATGATACCAATAATATTAATGATATTTAGAGTAATACAAATTCTTATAAAGATGATAGCAATAACAAAAACAGGATAACAAAATAACAATAACAACAATGATAATAATAATCGCAATAACAACAACAATAATACTTATATTATGAAGATAATAGTGACAAGATAACAATAGCAATTATAATAATGATAATGATATTATCAAAAAAAAAAAAGTGTTGGACTAAGAGAGAGAGATAGTAAAAATAGATTTTCATGGTTCGTTAAAAGTAAGAATTCCTGAAGCAGCCAGGTGGGAAATGTCTATTCGAATGTCTATTTGAAAATCTTAAGAATTTCAAATAAAAATGTATTCATTGAAAAGTATTTCTCGAATACAAATGTCCAGTGTTCATATAGTGATGGTTATCTCTATCGCCATTTTTACTGTTACTATCATGTATTACTCTTTTTATACTATTCCTCTGCGTCACTATTATGATCGTCATTGCCACTAATTACGGTTAGCGTGATTCATTAATACCTTTATTCGTAGCATGTTCATTTTTTTTTTCTTTCTCTTTCCACCCACCATCTTCGTTTCCGTCCTTCTCTCTCCTTTCTGTCTTTTTGTAAAATTAAACTAGGCAGCGGTTTCTGTCTGTATCTGTCTCTTTACCGTTCACTTTCTTTCTCTTTCTCATTTTTCTAATTCCTTATTGATCAGCTTGGCAGTGTCATCGCATGACACCCCCCCCACACACACACACAAAAGAAATCCAAACTAAAGACGAACAACAATCTGGCAGTTTGTTTATTCTGAATAGCTTTATTTTGATTTTTCGCAATGGCTCAACTGGTCCTTGAATAAACTTATTTTACTATAATGATGAACAAAAAGAAAAAAAAAAATTTAAAAATCAATATGTTCATGGAATACACGAGAAGACTGAAAGGTATATTTTTCATTGAATATAGGAAATATTACACTTGTAAAAGATAATCACATACATATTGTTTGGTTTGAAGGTTCAGACCAATACATAGATAAATAGATAAATATATAGATAAATCCATACACACATACATACAAAAGTATAAGAGTATATATATACAGATATATATATATATATATATATATATATATATATATATATATATATTATATATATAATATATATACATACATACATACATACCCACACACATGGATACTTACATACATAGAAGTGGCTATAAACGTACATTCCTTTCACTTTCCCCTTTACATTGATGATACACTTTTCCTCTAACAGAAAAGTAATTAATGTGATTCTTCGAATACCTGCCTTCTTGACAAACCGAAGCTTCATGCTTGTGTGTTATGCTAGAGACGAAAGTTTCGTATGGCAGTTTTCTTGATTGATTCTGATAATAATGATGACAATATTTATAGTAATACTAATAAAATTAATTATATTGATAGTAATACAAATTAGATTAATAATAATAACAACAATGTAATAATTATACTGGTAATAATAATAATAATGATCGCAATAAAGATCAAACAATAATCATAATAATGATAATATTGAAAGAGTGATGGACAAAAAGAGAGAGAGCTATCTCTTATCTTATCGAGATACTACACACACTCATTTTACATTAATAGTAATTAAACAACAATAGGCAACAGCGGATATGAAATGAAATAACGAATGACCAACAGACGTCGAAATATCTTCATTTATGATGTGTGTGAATGCAGGCCATGAAAATTAGAAAAATATATATATGAAAAGATGGTGAAGAAAAGGAAAGATGGAGAGAGATGGAGAGAGCCTTTATCACTATTACTGTCATTAAACTGTTTTCCTGCGTCACTATTCTCATCGCCATTGCCACATTTTAAGACAAGCGTTATTCACTATCCTCTCTATTTGTAGCATCTCTCTCTCTCTCTCTCTCTCTCTCTCTCTCTCTCTCTCTCTCTCTCTCTCTCTCTCTCTCTCTCTCTCTCTCTCTCTCTCTCTCTCTCTCTCTCTCTCTCTCTCTCTCTCTCTCTCTCCGTTCTTCTTTCTCCTGACTTTTTTCTTTTTTGTTAAAGTAGACTAGGCTGTGGGGTCTGTCTATATCTGTCCGTTTCTCTCTCTCTCTCTTGTTATTCATTATTTATCAGCTTCGTAATTTCATTTTATTATATGACCCACCCCCCGTACAGACACATAAGAATTTTGCCAAAAACCAAAAACACCAACAACCTTGCAGATATTTATACCGAATAGCATTTGAAGAAATATCGGCAATGACTCAATCGGTTATTTACCTGCCTTCCAGGCGGGGAGACTGGGGTTCGAGCCCCAGTCCTATTGGTTTTCATTTCGAGTTTGTGACATTGAATAAACCTTTTAAATAACAGTGATGGATAGAAGTTAAAACAATCATAGTTGAAAAAACAATTAGAATTTATCATCTATATTTTCATCCGAAAAGCTCTCGGAAAAACGCTATAATCGCGAGCTAATACTGCAATTCTTTTTTTTTCTGACTGAAAATAGGAAAGATTGGACTGAAAAAGGATAACCTCAGTCAATCTTGCAATGTTAGGGCTGAAAACCACCATAAGAAATTAAACCATCAAACAGTATTAAGAATTTATGGCGAAAACCCATTCGGGAAAATGTTCATAGCATGAGCTGTTTTTTTTTTTTTTTTTTTTGTTTTATCAATATAATTTAACTGCAAACGAAAAATATCAGATTTTTATTTTATGTTATCCTGACATGAATCTATCGGATATTTCAAACTCAAATATAATGAGGGTGATGCCGCGGGGAAGAGATTTCTGGCATTTGATATCCAAAATTACATGGTGGCCGAAGTTGCGTCTTAAAGTATTAAGTCCGGACTGCATGGCAAGGGCACTGAGACGCCCAGGCTGAGTTCCTCTGTTTTATTTCGTGCTGCATCTCGTCGAACACACGCTTGATCTCTAATAAAAGAAATTCAGTTTGTGCCGTCTTTCGTTTATCTCTCTCTCCCCTGCTCTCTCACACACATCACACACAATGCACTTCCTATGAGTTTGAGTGTGCTGCTCTGGTTTTCCGATCTTTTGAGGAGCCTGAGTTCCTGAGGCGTCATTTTTACTCACTGTCCCGATGCGTCCAGATATTTTTCTCTGATTGCTCCCTCTTTCTTTTATCTGTCTACCGTGTCATTGGTTCTGATGTCGTCCAATGGTGACGCCCTATCGTCTCTCTGCTGCTCTTGCGGTCATTCTCTCTCTTACTCCTCTTCTCTCTCTTCTCTCGTCGCCTTCTCGTCTCTCTTCGTGCTTCTCTCTGGCGCCGACAAGGCTTCTGCTAGTAAATTCTAAAGCTTCATGCTGTGGCACTTCATTGATATGCATGTCGCAAGAGAAAGCAAATACATATACACGTTGATTCGAGAGAAAACACATATGAGGATATGATTACACGTTGGTCGGTCTAGTAACTTGAAAGACTCCATTCGAGACTGTTCCACGCCGAGTGTGGATCGCCAGCGTAGACCTCAATTTACGTCTAGCGATTTTTAATTTGTATTCATATTGTTATGGGCTGCTGCATAGTAGATTGTAATCGCACAAATAGGCATTGAGCATAAATATCAGTAATGTCAGTGTCCTAGGCTATGAAATAGTAAATCTCAGATACTCGCAGATCACTATGTTCAACGATTAACTGACAACGCGTTCTGAGAGTACTAATATGTGACATTATGCCAATGTGTAGTTATCTTGTCGAATGGAGTATGCATAATGGCTCGAATAAACCCATAAAATGTCCGGCAGCCAGTAATGGATTACTTTGATACTTTTCAATTTTTTTCTTTACTTACTTCATATGGTGCTGTCTGTGTTGCGAATGGTGTCAATAAGCAAGTTAATGTGGGGAGCTGCAGTTTGCAGTCGGCTATATGGGTTATTAAGTCGTTGCTGTAAATGTGATACATTTCTCGCTGATGAACATCCGTTGTTATGTTTTCCTCGTGTTCTTCGTTTTCTCTGTGCATCTCGATACTTCATGTAGAATAAGAAGTATACTGTACAGTCTGCTTCATCTTGGATCTGAGTCTGATGCGTGAGTACATCTGATTGCAATCCGTCATTCCAATCCAGATAGATTCTGCCATGTGTTCTCTGCTTATCCTTATGTTTGAATCAGATCATTTTTTAAGACTGGAGATACTAGGAATTGTAAATCAGACCCCCCCCCATGGTATACATGGAATATTATCTCAATACAGTAGCTGTGTGTAGTTTAATTCTGTTCGAGCTGATAGAAGAAAAAGATAAAAAGCAAATGAGGCGAAGAATGGCATCTACCATGACCTTTTATGTGCTCAGATTTGTTAACTCCAGTGGCCATGATGCACAGTAAAAGTTCTAAACTATTGTCTATAGTTTTGCTCTCCTGAGTCTAACTGGATGTGTATCATGATGTTCCTATCTTTAACCATAATCTAACGCAAAATATCTTACTCCTTTAGTATTTTCGTTACATCAATACATGGGTCTGCTGTATGATAAGTTCTTATTGATACACGGCGATTCTTGTACAAGGAAACACAATATCATCCAAATTTACGCTGCTTGAGGGTGTGCGGTCGCTTTTGATTTGATCGCGCCGCATAGAAACACTTAAGTACACTAAATGTATTGGTACCTCTTGTTACAACTAATAAGTAGACTCACTCATCTGCAAATGAATAGCGGAGGAATCAGAGGGAATTCACTCGTTTTTTCAGTCAATCGAGGGAATACCTTTTTTCAGGCAACTGTGTGTGACTTATCCCGGTCCTGGGTTCGCCCTCGCCTCTAAGCAGCTTTCCGTTCGTTGTAAACAATCCCCGTTTGATTGCATTAAGAGGCAACATAACTGATCAATGTGCAATGTACATCCACCGCTATAGCGCCGTACATGTGTGCGTGTAACCTGCCTGCCCGTTCTTCAGTGTCCTCCTCCGAGAAGCGTAAAATAACAAACACGGTGTTGCTTCCTCGATGCTCTACGGTTTGTTGCTTTTGTTATCTCTTATGTCGTTGTCTATGCTATACCTTTCAGTTATTTCGTATCGTTCGAAGCACTCGCTTCAGCGAAAAATGTTTTACACTGCTTGAAGTCAGATTTTGAGCTCGAGAATACGGATCGCATGAGATTATAATCTTAGAAAGTCGGTACACAGTCTACATTTTTTGTTTGTTTCATGTTCTAAAATATGCTGCCTGGTATGCGCTCTGGCAGTAGTCATGTGGTGGGTTGTGTGAGACACAATGCCGGCTAACTACTGGTGTCGATCGTTAGTGTGGTTATAGATCACTGCGTGGTGCCTGTAAGGCGGCTTTGATGCGTGTTAGGCGGAGCTCTGTGGTGCTTCATGCTGTTGTGTATATGTTGTCTCGTGAGTGTGTCGTGTATGGCATGTTTGATAGTGATCTCTTAGTGTTTCGTAACGGACGAGTATGTGTGCTGGTGGCGTGGGTGTACGTGGGTGTGTGTGTTGTTTCACTCGCCTCCTTCTGCGTTGTGTAGTCGTGATGTGTCGTATATCTCGGTCTGTCATGGTAGTTGTTTTGTCTAGTGGTGTGTGTATTGTTGTAGAGATATATATATAGATATATGTAGACGGTACTGCTTGAATCATTGCTTGAGTTGTGATATTATGTTGTTGAGGCGAGGTACTAGATGCGGAGTTTATGGTCGTAGATAGAGATTGAAACTAGCTGTTTGTGCGAATTCGAAACCGCTTATTCGCACAAGATTCCAAAACATTTTTGTATAGGTAGAATAAGGAAAGGATTTTACATGCCTTTACTATTATCTATTTCTCTTGATATAGATCTTGATAGTGGGGTGGAGGTAATTAGGTGATGAATGCTCGCGTGTGTGTGATGTACTAGGCTGTGCGTGTTCGAGCTTGAGGATAGACTTACTCGGCTTATTTTAGGATGAGTTTGAAGGTTATGTGTGGGAGTGCTCATAGCGGGGTAGATGCTGTTCGTCTCCGCATTGCTCTGCGGTGATGTTAGGATATAATATTTGAGAGATATGCGTACACATGTAGATATGATGAGATCTATTGATGCGACTGGTGAGTCTGGTTATAGAGATAGAGAGATGAGTAGCGTAGAGATAGTTTCCCTGCGCAGTGCGTTTCTTTCCTTGAAAGTTCCTCTGTTTTATATGCCGCGCTGTCCCTCGAGCTTGTCTCTTCCTGGCCCACAAAACTGCGATCACGAAAATTATCTCTGATCTCCTGTATCAACCTGA
>NW_020872344.1:98946-101446 GCF_003789085.1 Penaeus vannamei | reverse complement strand
TTATACTCACGAAATCCATTAGATTTTTCAACCCAACCGTCATAATACCGATAAATAATTCAACTACTAAGAGAAGCCCTAAGAGCCACACACGTATCAAAAAAAAAAAAAAAAAAAAAAAAAAAAAAAAAATCAAATCTTTCAAAGCTAGTACAAATTATGTAAACTCCATTATCACATGCCTCATAACATGTCATCAGAGGTTTAAATACTGACGGTAAGAGGAGAAAACAGAGCAAAAGGGAAAGAAAAATCGCGGATGAAATACGACCAGAGCAGCGAGCCAAGTTTTTTCTCATTAAAACTGCAATGTGAGACAGGCTTCATACACCATGCCATTATGACGCTGTAGAAGATATATTAACTGGGTGACGAAGGAGATGGCGGCAAGAAGCTGGTATGATGTGTGAGAAAGAGGATAATAAGGGTAAGAGAGTAAATAAAATGTGGGGTCAGAGTGTATTATGCTTTGTAAATTATTTTGGAGACATTTATCAATTTGTTGGTAGTGGTAATTATGATAATGATAATGATGATGATAAAAAACAAATGATAATGATAGTTATTAATTTTACTATTGTTATTATTATTATTATTATTATCATCATCATGATAGTAATAAAAACACATAGTAATTGTTTTTACTATAATTATTATTATCATTTCTATTATCATCAGTATTACATAAACATGGAAATGATAATAGTGACATTAGTTATAATGATACTGATAATGGTTATGATAATGATAATGATTAAAAAATAATAATGAGAAAGATAATGATAATCATAATCACAATGATGATAATTATTTAAAATCATAATCATAATTAGAGCTACTACGATGGAGACAATAAATATGATGATGGTAATAATAATTATCATCATTACTATTATTATGTTATAATGATAAAAAACCTTAGTGATAGATAATGACGCAAAATGAAAAAAGATAATGATGACTATAATGATAATAATAAAATAGTGATGAAAATCATAATAATGATATGGATTATTATGGCGATAGCAACATGAATAACGACAATGATATCAGTAATAAGGAAAATGTGAGCTATGTTTTCACCTAAGAAGTTATCTTTCAGCTAATATTGCCACTGCAGGAGACCAATAAAACAGAATTTCCATAACTGTTTATGACTATATTTACTTTCAATTTGTGGTGGTCGGAGAATAAAGCGGGTTTTATGAGGGAAGCTGCAGGTTTTATAATACTCATATATGCAAGGGTTAATGTCACTTTTGATTTACAGTATTATGTTTACAGAGTGAATATATAATAAAGCATTAAGATATCATAAAAACAAGGATTCTATTAGGTAAATGTTATCACTTGAATGACAATATCCTTGATTTGCAAAAATTGGTGGGCGTTTGCAATATGTCAGTCATTTTGCACGTTTGCTTGTAGTTTTGTAGTATCGCCAATTCATATAATATATATCATATATATATTATATATATATATATATATATATATACGTAACAGTACATATATATATATATATATATATATATATAATATATATATACATATTATATATATAGACACCACCACACACACACAAACACACCATTATATATAATATATATATAATATATATATATATATATATATAATATATATATATAGTAATGATATTAGTTTATTTTATTTATTATTATATATGATAGTATAATATATATATTGTATATATATATATATATATAATATATATATATATATATAACTTTATACACACCACACACAACACAACACGCATATCACACACAAAACACAAACAAAAAACACCACACACACACCACACACATATATTTATATATATGTATATATATAACTATATCATATATAATATAATATATAATATATTATATATATATATATTATTATTATATAGGGGTCAAAGACATGAGGATAGGATTGAAAATACATGGAGTCTGTCTCTCTGTTCTTCTGTCTCTCTGCTCTTCTGTCTTTATTTCTCTCTCTCTCTCTTTCTCTCCCTTCCTTCCTCTCTTCTCTTTCTCTCTATCCCTCTCCTCCCTTCTCCTCCCTCTCTCTTCTCCCTCCTTCCCTTTCCTCTTTCTTCCCCCCATCTCTCTCTCTCCTCTCTCTCTCTCTCTCATCTCCTCCCTCGCTTTCTTCTCTCTCTCTCTCTTCTCTCTCTCTCCTTCTTCTCTCTCTCTCTTTTTTAATCTTATTTCTTATTCTTTTTTGTTCTATCTAATACAAATAAAAATTTTAAAATTATTTGCGTTCTTATTCATGTTCCAAAACATTCAAAAGTAAACACGGACTTCGAGCGTGTTTTTGAATATAAGTCTGACTGCCGACAGCCCCCCCCCGATACCCCCCACACCCACACCCCCACACTGCTACGTCACACTGGCAGTGTTAATTTCTTCGCAATGTGTGATTGTTTCCATTATGCTCATTACGACAAATTGTTCAGAGCGTGTTTATGTGTTTTTTTTTCTGTCAT
>NW_020872344.1:81446-83946 GCF_003789085.1 Penaeus vannamei | reverse complement strand
ATTGAGTTCCAGCGAAAAGCAATTGAAGATTCACAACGTAGCAATTAAGGAAATAACCAGCCAGTAATGATGACCGACGAAGCTTAAAAAAAAGAAAAAGAAAAATAAAGAAAAAGAAAGAAAGAAAGAAAGAAAGAAAGAAAGAAAGAAAGAAACAAAGAAAGAAAGAAAGAAAAAAAAAAAAGAAAGAAAGAAAGAAGAAAAAAAGGTCCAAATAGTGAATAACCTAAAGAACGCCCAAAATACGCGAACCCGTGCGTGCGGCCATACACAAAGGCGTCAGGCCAGCAACAACATCACAGAGTCACAGGTAAACATGCTTCAGCTACGTGTTGCGAGAGATAAAAAGCCAAATGGCGGAGTAGGAGTAAAAGGAGAGAACCCGAAAGCGCAGGCAAAAAACATGGAAACAGTGAAGGAGTTAATGGAATGAGCCTTAATGCACTGGCCAGCTGATGAAAGGCTCCCGTGCTTGCTTGATGTGACTGGCCGTTCTCGCTTTTCGCTCTTCAGTCACTGCTTTTAGATGTATTTATTTGATGTAGATTGTTTTGGTGTTGATGGGAAAGTTATTTGGACTACTAGTATGCGTTGATTTGTGTGTGTGCCTTCCTCTTCTTTTCTTCATTTTTGTGGTTTTCATGTGTGTATTACAAGTCATCATTATCATCATCATCATCTTCTTCATTACCATTTTCAAAATACTTTTATTAATACCATAATCAGTGGTGGGAAGAACCCCATGATCATCATTATTATCATAATCATCATCACCATCATTTTTATTTATTACCATTATTATTATCATTATTAATAAATCATTATTATTGTTTTTCTTATTATTATCGTTATCATAATTATCATTATCATTATTATCAATAGTATCATTATCATTGTCAATATTATTATTACTATTATCACTGATATTGCTATTAACAATATCCTTATTATCATGATTATCATTATCATTATTATTATTATTGATTATAGTTGTAATAGTACAGTAGCGTCTCGCTAACAAGGGCGCCCAGCTTAAACTTAGTTAAAATTAAGTAAAACAACCTTGGTATCTTAAAAGGTGATTTGGGCTAGCGTTACCGTCATCTAATCCTTCTTATACGTTTGATTTTTATTTCCTTTGTACGAATCATGGCGGAGAGAATGAATATTCCTAAGGCATAAAAGAAACTATATACATTTAAAACATGCGCTTTATTAAAAAATACGAAAAAAACGAAGCATAAAACTGTCATCGTTAACATAAAATTCATAAAATAAAAACACAGTATCCAACCTATACTTCCGATTGCCTAAAATCCTAAAATTATCACTTGAACTTATCTTAGGAGACCGGGGGTTGAGGCGAGTCGATTCACAGCGGTTTTTTTGTCCAGAGCGATGCTTCCCAAACAATGGTAGGCGGCAGAATCACCTGTGGGAAACCACTGCTGGTTATTTACGAGTGTGTGGGGTTTGTGGGTACTGATAATGCGAATCTTTTTGAATATGGCCTGACGTAATATAGAATTGAATAGCGTATCTTAATCGTTGATATTGCAAATGAAATAAATGAATATATTATAAAATAGGACTTCTTGTCATGTAGTAACGACCAATTTTCTTGTCATGTGGCGACAGGCATCCTTTAATATAACAGTGGCACCAAACATTCGTAAGATGCTCGGATGGTCATCTGACTATAGTACCATTATTTATTATTCTTATCATTATTGCATTCATTATTGTTATTATTATAATATTAATAATTGTTATTATTACCATTATTATTTTTTATTATTATAATTATCATTATTATAAGCATTATCATTATCATGCCGATTATTAATATTATGGTCATTATTATTATTATTATCATCATTATTATTATCATTATCATTATCACTGATATTATCATTGTTATTATTGTAATTATCATTGTTAATCTTATCATTATCATCAACATTAGTATCATTATTATCATTATTATTATCATAATCATAATTATTATTGGCATCGTATTACTATTATCGTTATTATTATAATGATTATTATTAATTGTTATCATTTATCATTATCATTGTTTATTACTATTACTATTATCATCATCATCATAAATATTGTTATTAGTACTATAATCATTATCATTATCATTGTTTTTATCATTATCATCTCTATTATTACTCACATTAATGTTCAAATTATTATTATTATTTTTTTTTATTATATTGATATTAATTATTATCATTATTATCGTTGTTGTTTTGTTTTTTTGTTATTATTCTATTATTATAATCATTATCATCATTATTATTATTACTTATCATTGTTATCATGATCATTATCATCATTATAACTATCGTTGTTGTTATTGTTATTATCATTACCTTATTATTGTCAGTATTATTATCATTATCATCATCCTTATCATTATCACCATCATTATCATTAGCATTATTATCGATACTCTTATTATTATTATTATTATTATTATCATTATTAT
>NW_020872344.1:61866-63828 GCF_003789085.1 Penaeus vannamei | reverse complement strand
GAATAAAGTAAGAGAGAGGAGGAGGAAAAAAGAAAGAGGGAAAGAAAAGAGAATAGAGAGGGGGGACCTGATGAGAGAGAGAGAATTTGTAATCAGTGCCGCTGTATGGTTCTGGTATATTGTATGGTCTGCCGTTTCATGTCATTTATTTGAGTATGTCTTCTATGTAATGCCAAATTGACGAAGGTCGTCCCACATGGATATCATTTTTAACGAAAACACCTTTTACATTTTAGTAGTTGAGTCTCTTCTCCTCTCTCTCTCTTTTCGCTCTCTATCTTATTTCCCATAGTGCGATAGCAAAGACAGCAAAGACAGATACAAATTAAGTATGAAAGGTTACTTTCATGATACTTTTTTATTATTTTTTCCCATTTTTCGCCATTGGGGAAGATGCCATTTTCATAATTGGCGTACGAAACAATGCCTTCAGATTCTCGAATTGCTTACACAGAAGCCACACACACACACACACACACACACACACACACACACATACATACACACATATTTGTAATATAAAGCAGTGGTTCCCAACCTTTCCTGTTCTGTGGCTAGCGACCAAGCCATAATAATCTCCCGGGTCCTGTTCGGTGCCTATACTCTTTTCCGAATCAGTTATTAGTAGTGATGTATAGTGTAATGGTGCCAACAGTTACATGACACGAACAGTATATGGAGAGATTCCAATTTGTTCATATGTAAGAGATTACCTGTAGGTACTGTGAGAGAGGCAAAGGGCAACTTCAGTCACACATAATTTTCATATTGCCCCATGACCCACAGAATGCATCTCATGACCCTCCTGAAGACCATGATGACTCCGAGGTTGAGAACCCTTGATGTAGAGGAAAAATGCACAGGCGAAATCTCTTTTCAATAACGTGGAACTTTGAAGATAATAACAAACTGTCAGATGGCAGTAGTTTGTTATTCTCAAGGCATTATTGCTTTCATTATTGTCACGGAAAGTAATGCCGGTATTTTCGCCGATCGAACGACCGCGTCCTGACTGATTGGCCAGTCCTGCCGCTTCGCCGCTGCCATCGAATCCTGATACCTGAGATTACACTGCGATCTATTTGTCTGCCGGAGCAATTGATCAAGTGAAGATGCCGTTGAATGGCTGTGGATTATTATATTTCTTTTTAATTCCGTCTGTCAAAGTAGCTTATCATTGTAAAATATTCCCGCATCACTTTGCACTTTGATAAGAATTAATTACCTATTTGTCCTATTTGACCAAAGTAAGTGGAAATCTAATTTCAGCAAATTATTGATTTCAGGAAGAAATTGCGAGCACCTTCCAGCAACGTATAAATTGTCTAAGCAGCCCTTCCACCGTGTCAGAGGAAGGCAAACATAAGGATTAGGCTTTTATTTCAGTCAAGGTCATGTTTTTTTTTTTTTTTTAGACGTTGTGGGTGTAAATGTCAGGGATCACTTTAAATGTCAATTTGTAATACAACCCTGTATAAATAAATAAAGAAATGGTGATTTAAAAAGAAATAAACATGATTTGAAAAAGAGAGAAACATGATATTTAAAAAAACATATATATATAAGAAAGAAAAAGTAATATTATAAAAAAAGAAGAAGCGATATTAAAGAAAGAAAGAAACGGTTGTATTATAAAAAGAGAGAGAAAAAACGATATTATAAGAAAAAAGGAAACACTGATAAAAAAACGATATTATAAGAAGGAAAGAAACAGTGATATAAAAAAGAAAAAACGACGTTATATAAAAAAAACGATATTATAAGACTAAAAGTATTACAGAGAGGAAGAGAAACAATAAATATGAAATATACTGAGAAGGACGAGAACGCAGCTACCATTATTCATTTTCATTCTATATAACTTAATGCACGCAAAAAGCAGACAAAGGAGATATCATAAAAGCCAAAGTCATAATAGTTGCTGCATCTGTAACGTATTGCGTGAAGGTCTCATTGTTTTAA
>NW_020872344.1:54366-59366 GCF_003789085.1 Penaeus vannamei | reverse complement strand
CGGTTTATGGCTATATTGACGTCTGTGTGTAGGACTGTGTGCTTTGTGTCCTGAACTGCCTATGCGTCTGTGTGTGTGTTGTTTGTACCTAGGATTGTGTGCGTTTGTGTCTAGGACTGTGTGCGTTTGTGTCTAGGACTGTATGTGTTTGTGTCTAGGACTTTGTGTATTTGTCTATGTGGGTGTTCGGATAAAAAAAGGTGGAAGATCGAAGTCCATGTACGACTTTGTTCTCGACAGAAATTTCTAATAAAACAGTATTATTCACCTGCCTTGTTTTCAGAAGAGAGAGAAGGGAAGGGGGCAAAGGAGGATGAGAAAGAGAGCGAACGAGAGAGAGAGAGAGAGAGAGAGAGAGAGAGAGAGAGAGAGAGAGAGAGAGAGAGAGAGAGATAGAGATAGAGAGAGAGAGAGAGAGAGAGAGAGAGATGAGAGAGAGAGAGAGATACAGAGAGGAGAGAGAGAGAGAGAGAGAGAGAGAGAGAGAGAGAGAAACATATGAAACAAAATAGAAAATTCCCAAGTGACAACATAAACAAAATGCATTTCCCATTTATAGAGAAATGCGCCACCATTAAGTAGTAACGAGAAAACAATTGCTTTGAAGACGATAGCCCTGAGCGACGAAAATAAAGTTCCTTAAACAGAGGAGTAAATCGAGAAGAAAATTAGGAGAAACGCGGAGGAGGAGAAAGAGATAACGCGGACGAAGAGGGACAATAAACAAAAAAACTGTCTTTCTTGAAAACGCTAAAGCGAACTGTCCTTGTATATAGCACACACAATACACACACATATAGATACATAAATTATATTGTGCGTTATATCTGTACGGACAGATAACCCTTTATACCCGAGAATATCATTTTAATAGTAAGATCTATAGAATAAAATGAGGTGCGAAAAGTAGACAAGGAACTATACATCACATATACGCCCATGCACGAAAACATGCACATGCGAATACAGACGCACATCCCCACTGCATGAATGATAGCTCTCGTCGTTGAAGTATGTCAGCGCATAATAGGTATTCAATTCACACCGAAAGCAATATATTCACGCATGATTACTCCTTTCCGGTGGCTGTGCTCAACATGGTAACTAAGGTTCAAAACCGTCTGATTGTTTTTTCCTTTATGACAATTCCCCCTTTGTTTCCTTTTCTCTTCTCGCTCCTCTATTCCTATCATATTTCCGATTTTCTCGGAATTGATCAAAGGATTGTGCAATGCAATAACTCCCACTTTGCATGGAAAATCAAACAGCAATGAAATAGATCTTTTAAAGAATGTTTTGGCAGGAAACATAGTTCAGGGGTACATTTTGCAACAATGCGTAATAGATGCCATTACACAGTTGTTGCAACGTTTTAAAGTTTTTATACAGGGTCGCCGCAAGAGAACAGGCAGGATTATTAACATAGGTCATGAGAATACGAATTAGTTAATGTTTTGTTGCCTCAACGCTTTTACACAATTCATTTTACATTGTTTTCTGTTGGCTAGTCTTACATTTCTGTTACTTTTTTTCTCTCTTTTTTATTCTTGAATTAGATTATCTGATTTTAGATTTTTGTGCAATCATAGCGTATACAATAGATATTTTTACCACATAAGCATTGTGCAAGAAAGAAAGAAAATATCTTTGAAATATGAGCGTAAAAGCAAACCAACAAACACAGATGAAAGGTCAAAATAAGGGTCGAGTGTCACATGGGAGTGAGTGAGAAGGTGAGAGAGAGAGAAAGTGAGAGAGAGAGAGAGAGAGAGAGAGAGAGAGAGAGAGAGAGAGAGAGAGAGAGAGAGAGAGAGAGAGAGAGAGAGAGAGAGAGAGACGGTAGCAGCCTCCCTCTATCAGACACAAAGTAACAGGGACCTCGTTAATATCCCCGCTTGTCGTGGGAAGAAGCGAGTCGTTACTACATTTGAAGGTTACCGAATGTGTTCTTAATTTCCCACACTTCTAAAGCCTTTGTCCTTGTATCACTTGTATCATTTCCTTCTCCAGGGTGGAGGTCAAAAGTCAATTATTTCTCAGAACAAAAGGAGCAAATTATTTCCGCTCTTATTTTCCAAAAGTTTCATCTCCTGGATTTTCTGGACTTCCCTGAAGAGGAGACGGCGAAGGCTTCGTGATCCGGGCGGTTCCTGGCGACGGAGGGCGTGGCAGACGGAGGCGTCGCTCGTGATGCCGCCTAGTGAAATGTGGCGAAGGATGGCCGTAGAGTTGCGCTTCGAGTCATCCGATAAATGCCGATAAATGACATCAATTGTATTTTGACATTATTGAGATATTATGCGAAGTCTAGAGAACCTGAAGGCGATACTTTTCACTGTAAAAAAAAAAAAAAAAAAAAAAAAAATACAAATGCAATGCCGCGCTATGTCATAAATCACATAACTGGGAAATAAAAGAAAAAGATGTGAATATTTTCAAAAGCGATCATTCCTTATCTCTCCTTAATTCTTTCATGCCTCAGCGAAAGAGATAAAGAGAAGAGAAACATAAATAAGTACAAACGCGATTAAATAAAACCATAAAAGAAAAATCTGAGCTACAAAATTTAGAAATATGGAAAAAGGGAAGGAAGGAAAATTAATCACTTTCTTTTTGCCTTCTTAGGATTGAACGCAGTAAAGTAATAACTTTAATAACTTATGTCATCACTTAGAAGATGATTCTCAGTCTTTTTACAGCCTCTCTCCCTTCAGCAAATTCTTTCCCAAAAGAAGACGAGACCGAAAAGGGATGATCCGCAGACGGCAACACTGGAAGGTACCATAAAAACGTCGCTTTCAGAATTCAGAAAGAGAAAGCTTTGATTACGAAATACTGAATGAATATTGCATTCCACTAATGGCTTATGGGTGGGTCGAGCTGATCAATGGGCTTTCTGTAAAACTGTAAGCTCTAAAGAATGATTCAAATCAAACGAATACATTTATGTCGTGGCATATTTAGCAATTTGAATGTTTTTGAATATGAATATACACATAAACAAATATCCATTTGAATACTTATATGAATATAGAGTAAATGATTATATATATATATATATATATATATATATATATATATATATATATATATATATATATATATATATATATATATATATATATATATATATATATATATATATATATATATATATATATATATATATATATATATATATATATATATATATATATATATATATATATATATATATATATATATATATATATATATATATATATATATATATATATATATATATATATATATATATATATATATATATATATATATATATATATATATATATATATATATATATATATATATATATATATATATATATATATATATATATATATATATATATATATATACGTACATACATACACACACACACACACACACACACAAACAATCACACATGCACACATACATATATATAGAGAGAGATATTTGAAATGACTTTGTAAAACTTGCTCAAAGGCTGGAGGCAGTTTTGAGAGGGACTGAGTTGCAATGCTAAATGCCAAGGAAAAATATGCAACTGAAAGAGAAAGAGAATATCAGAGAGAGATAGAGGGGATGGGAAGGTGAGGAGAGAGACAGAGAGCGCTTAAATAACGCTGAACGAACTGAAAATTTAAATACAAGATCAGGAAATTATCCAATGATATAAAATTTTCAGACTTTAAACATTAAAAGACATTTCCAAAATCATGACTTAAGCCATGAATAAAACACAAATGTCAAGTGAAAGAGAGAGAGAGAGAGAGAGCGAGAACAAGTGCGCGAGAAAAAGATCAACAGATATATCAAGAGTTGATACAGAGACAAGTAACAGACATTGTGTTAATATCATACGCATTTCCTCAAAATCCTCAGTATTTCATCCAAGATTAGCATTTCAAATAGATAAATTTAAGGTGCGCGATCTCAGGTGTCAGAACTCAATGGCAGCAGCTAAGTGGCAGATTCTGGCCAGTCAGTCAGGTGCGTGATCGATTGCTTGGTGAAATGCCTGTTTTCGCTTTGGTTCTTCCTTGCCATATACCGTAAAATGCATTGCGTATAGCCATGGATTTTATGGACATGGACAGCAGAGAATCGTAATCGTAAACCAAAAAAAAAAAAAAAAAAATATATATATATTTTACGTCAAGAAGCATTATCTGAAGGATCCATATAATAATTGAGTGATTTCAGGGCCTTTTCACTAGAACCCTTTCATCACTTTCACACTTCGGATCAGAGGGAGAAAGAGAGAGGGGAGAGAGAGAGAGAGGAGAGAGAGAGAGAGAGAGAGAGAGAAGAGAGGAGAGAGAGAGAGGGGAGAGAGTTCCGCTCCGACGTAAAAGCTAACGGCGACCTGACTTCCCGCATCGAACTAGCAACACGGACGCCCTCTGATGTGATTGCCATTAGTGAAATTCACAAATTGACGAATAAACACTGGGAGGGAGAGAATCACGAATTTTGCTTCTTTCTGTTCATCGGCAATTACCTGTTATTGTTTGTGGTATTATATATATATATATATATGATTATATATATATATATATATATATAATATATATATATATATATATATATATATATATATATATATATATATATAGTATATATATATATATATATATATATATATATATATATATATAAACTTAAAACTAGATTTTTTTAAATTATTTTTTTACACTTTTGCACCTGAAATTATTTTTCTGTCTTGTGGATTATCCTCAACGCAGTTAAATAATTTCCTTTTTTTATGTATTCATTTGAAAATATTTGGCTTTAGAGATCTCTTGTTTCTTCCTGTGCGAGTCACTGAGAAGCAAAGAAAATACTTAAACATCATAAATACTGAAATCATTAAGATGCTGACGGGGAGACGAAGACACGAGGTGAAAGGTCAAAGTGCAGGTCAGGTGTCAAAGTCGGGTCACAGGAGAAGGAGGGAGGGAGGGAGAGAGAAGGGGTGGGTAGAGGAGGAGAGG
>NW_020872344.1:34366-46866 GCF_003789085.1 Penaeus vannamei | reverse complement strand
AGTGTATTTTTGATCTGTATAAACTGAACTTGTATTATTCCCTGAGATCTTTTCACTAATTTTCTCTCAGTCTCAGTATATTATGGATACTATTTTTTTTATATCTGCTTTTACTTAAAAAACACAGGATCTTCACCATAAAAATACATATCTCTATGTAATGAAAGAGATTATGAAAAATACATTAATGAATATATATCTATAAATTTGTGTATGTATATATAAAAACACACACACACACACACACACACACACACACACACACACACACACATAAATTCTAATGTAATATATCTCCCTAATTCTGCCGTATAAATATATATATATATATATATATATATATATATTATATAATATATATATTATATATATATATTATATATATATATATATATATATATATATATATATATATATATATATATATATATATATATATATATATATATATATATATATATATATATATATATATATATATATATATATATATATATATATATATATATATATATATATTATATATATATATATATATAGTCCAGTGCAAGCAAATACAAGACCAAGAAAATAATCTTATGTTAGATATTTTTCCAGACTAATACCCTTGAAACACATGTAAAATCATCATGTGATTCACGGAGAAAACACAAATGTCAAGTGATATATATATATATATATATATATATATATATATATATATATATATATATATATATATATATATATATATATATATATATATATCACAGAGAGAGAGAGAGAGAGAGAGAGAGAGAGAGAGAGAGAGAGAGAGAGAGAGAGAGAGAGAGAGAGAGAGAGAGAGAGCAAGAACAAGGACGCGAAAGAAGGATCAACGGATGTATCGAGAGTTGATACGGAAAAGCGTAACAGCTATCGTATTAATATCATGAGCCTTTCCTCAAAATTCACAGTCTCTCATCTAAGATCGGTATTTCCGTCAGATAAATTTATGGAGCGGGGTGCTTGGTCTCAGGACACGATGGCAGCAGCGAAGTAGCGGATTCTGGCCGGTCAGTCAGGGACGCTATCGGTTGCTTGGTGAAATGCCGACATCTCAACTTCCCCTTTGTCGCAGAGAGAATCATGGAGAGTCTGTTGTCAGTTCTCACTTTAGTTTATACCCGTTACCATATATGGCAACATTCAGTGCATAGGGAAATAATGAATATGAAATGTAAATATTATTTATGATATTTATATGTCGAAAACCATGTCCCGAAAAATTCACACAATAATTTGCTGATTTCAGTCTTTTCACTTTATAGAATAACACCTGACGAAAAAATAATGGGAAGGAAAGAATGCACTTCCCTTATTAATAGATTCATTATCGTTAGAAGAAAAATATAAAAGGTAAATTAAATTTATAGTATAGTGTTTTTTTCCTATGTCAAAAGGGGTGGGGTTTCGATACCACGGAAGCGGTTTTGCTATAGATTCATGATTACAAATCTCGTAGACTTAGAAGGATTCATGATCCTATAAAAATTGTACATAGTGCTTTGTGTCCTTTACATAGTATTGTAATCTGTTCTACCACATTTTTATGTTTTTGTTTTTCTTTCTAGTGGATTATCCTCAACGCAGCTTGATAATTTCCTCGTCTTTGTTAACGTTATATTAACAACCTTAAAAACAGTGTGTTTTTCGAAAAATAGGAAGAATTGAAAAACAGAGAAACGTAGCATTTTATGACTATAAGGGGAAAACAGCAAAAGCAAAAGAAAAGAGCGAAAATCAAAAAGAAAACGTAAAAACATTAGGAAAAAGGCGAGGCTGCGGGACCAAACATTTGATTTGTTCTCGTCACCGTGTTGCACAGTACTGTTTTATCTTCACTTGACTGACGTGAATAGCAGATAGAAAAAAAAAACTGATAGAGAGAGAGAGAGAGAGACTGATAGGAAGAATAAGCGAGACAGGGAGGAAGAGAGAAAGAGTTATTAGTGAGTTGGAGAAAGTGAGAAAGAGGATTTTTTTTTATACCGGAATTCTTATCACGTGGCTCGGATTTCCGTCTCCAGAGAAGAACACAGGAAAAATGACAGCTTTCCTGGGCATGACATCAGACATCGACATGTCTGTCAATCTCTCTCTCTCTCTCTCTCTCTCTCTCTCTCTCTCTCTCTCTCTCTCTCTCTCTCTCTCTCTCTCTATATATATATATATATATATATATATATATATATATATATATATATATTATATTATATATGACTATCTATCCATCTCTCTCTACTCATTTATCTATCTGTGTGTGTAATATTACAGATAAACAGGAACAAAAAAGAAAAATAAGAGGAAACCAGACAGTTTTTCTATGGGAGAATGGCTCTTACCTTCAAGTAATCAATCTAAGGCAAAGATCTATGATAATCTTGCCCTTTAAGGCAAAACTGTCTCTGTAGTTAGTACCAAATGTTACATATGTGAGCGATTTGGAATACGTAATATCTCGCTCTGCACAACGCTGTAATTACAGTGAAATGTAACCCACTGGAAGAAAATAATAAAGAAACCCGGTGATTTAGTCAGTGAAATGTTTAATGCGGTGTTTGGTATGTTGCTACAACACAAGATAACCAACCTTGGTCACAGGCTAACAACATACAATTTTGGGTGTGAAGTCACTGCTTGAAATCTACAAATACAATTATCATCGTGTGAATAAGCAATTGAAAGAAATAATCCTTTGTTCTGCTGAACAAATATTGCAGGACATGGAAATAGTGCAAGCGAGGTGTTCATTCAACTTTAATTTCTTAACTTCCTTAATCAAACTTTCTTTCTCATATCTATTTCTTAATTCTAAGACAAGTTGTTGGTGTTACTGGTAGTAGCTTTAGTTGGAAGAAGAGGAAGTAACAGAAGTAGTAGCAGCAATACTAGCACTAACGGTAGTAATAGTAGTTGTTGTAGAAGTATTGTTAATATCGCATTTAAGTGCTCTTGTATTCAATTCCGTTGCCACTGTTGTAAGTTTCGCATTATTCTTTAGCAATGATATGTATACATAGATAAACTGACAGATAGACTGACAGGCAGACACACAAATACACTCAAAAAGAGAGAGAGAAAGCGAAATTCTATGAGAGTTAGAGAGAGCTTAAATTAACCTTGTAGTGTGCGGCTGCGTCCGTCCCGACTCTAAGGATGATGTCATCTCCATGAACCTCGGCCAACGCATCACGAGCCGCCAGAGACGAAGTCCCCGCCGTGTGCCACGTGCGGTTACATCCCGCAGACGTATTTTTTTCATCCCGCAGGCTTTCTTATTCATTTATTTATTTTATTTTTACGTTCAACCATCAGTCAAGGACTGTGGTGATAATGTGAACTTGGTTATTTTTATAACCATGAACGTAATTCTAACCAAGTCTCACTACTTTTATGGCGTTGAAGTCGCCAAGCTAAAACAGATATATATATATTCTTTTTAACCTAATTATTGTAAATATGTTATGGCCGAAATGCACAGTTCTTACCACAACTGTTCAATATCGGATTTTCTCCGTATCCTTTCCTTTATTTATTTTTAACTAATGTTCTTTCCTCTTGCCGACGTCTCCAAATTGTCGCGATAACCACCGAAGGAGGTGACGGTCGTTACCCTGCTTCTTTTTTGTTTTTCCCCTTCCCTCTCTCGTCTCGGTTGTTTGGATTGTCGAACTATCGGCTTGGTCTTCAGGCACTTCATTTGCCTATTTCCTTCTTTCGCGCCATGCCTGGGGTTTGGCCTGGGGGTTTCTTTCGGGGTATATATAGCAGTGGTTGAGGAAAGGAAAATAACTTCGGTCCTGACCTCTGTCCCGCACTTTGGTCCTTCGCGGTTGCAATTTTACCTGTGTTGTGCTCTCGCTCGGATTTACCCTGGGATATACTTCGCGCACGGATTTACCAGGATTGCTGAGTATCTCCTCAAGCTAAGTGACATGGTTGTGTGTAGGAGACGACTGGTCTCTTTTGGACTTTAGCGTGACATGCTGCATTATTATCTGCAGGGTGCACTCTTTCGTGAAGTCCCATAACATTTTTGCGTATTTCCCACTGTTTGAGAGCATTAGGACCAAGTGATTTAGAGGAACACTGCTTGAGGATCCGTTCCTCCAGTGTATTCATTTTTATAACTAAGTTATTACTTAGTTTCTTTTCATTCTTGCCTGAGGATCCGTACCTCCTGGAATAAAGATCTTTTTCAGTACCTTTACGTACTTTATCGTTGATTGTTTTGTTTCGCTTAATGCGTGTTTGTTGATTTCTGCTTGATCTTGTGGGTGATCAAGCAGCCCTTTGTGATTGTCCCTCCAGTATGACTCTCCCTTTTTAAGACTTAAGTTAATACTTCGTTTTATTTCGTTTGTACTTGAGCATTTATATCTCCTGTACATTTATTTTATAACCAAGTTAATTCATGTTTCTTTCGTCCCTGCTTGAGGATTCGTACCTCCGGGGATAAAGATCTTTATCAAGATCTTTTTCCGTAATTGAGTGATATAGGTTTCTGTTGATCTCTGCCTGACCTTGTGGGTGATCAGGCAGACTTTGGTGATCCGTATCTCCTGATAACGAGCCCTTATCACATGATACGTGATTTTTGTTGTTGTTGTCGTTTGTTGTTTCGGCTGATTCCTGTCTGACCTTGTGGGTGTTCAGGCAGTCTTCGTGAATAGTCCCTCCCTTGACTTTTTCAGCCTTCTTATTAATTTATTTCTTAATTATTTTGCACACAAGTACTCTTACTAGGTATCCGTCAGCATTAGCTCTAGTTTAACAGTTAACCTCCATTTGGGTTGGATGTTAACAATTTAACGTAATTTAGGGACTTGGATGTTTTTATGCTGACCCCTAGTAACAGTACTTCTGGAGTTGGGACGCCAACTTAGGGAAGACATTTTTATATTTCGTGGTAAGTTTTATCTGGTGTTAATTTCTCGTGCATCACCTCCGCTGTGATATATCGGTGATGCACACACCTTGCTTCTACTTTCCCATGACTGAAAAATGCCTGTAATTCCCTAGTGAGTGTAATTTGCTCTCTAAATAAACATCGTACCATCTTAGAGCTTTTACTCAACTCCAGTCAGAATAATTTATACAACCACTGAAGTTCTGGTTCTGATCAAGGTTGGATGCCTAAATCTTTCTCAGACTCGGGTCTCCTAAACAGCACATTGCTGGTTGCTCTGATATCTCGCAACCCTTGAAAGGCTGTAAAAAGGCTAGTCAAATCAGAGAATATTAAGCTGATATTCAAAGAACAGATTAATTTTGCTATACCCGGGTTCCCGCTCCCAGCAGGCGGATGCTCAAACCGAAGGGAAGAAGAATTCTATGATCTTGCTTTTTTCTTGCAAACACGTCCACGCAGACGCTCAGCCTACGCTATCTCCCTTTTCACATCTACACACTTACACATCCAACATTCAGCACACACATTCTGTACTTTCTTTCCACCCTTCTCTGATACAACACCCACACCCACTTACACGACATACACGGTTCCCGAACCTACTAATCGGGTGGTGGCAGCGTGCCGTAGGCCTGGAACCTTACATCTGTTCACTGCAGGCGAATCTTTCCCTTAAGCAAAAACCATATTCTCGGTTGAGCCCGGACTCAACCAGACCACTTCAAATCTACTGGGTCTACGCCCCGCTACAAACCTCAGACTAAAGAATCCCATTAAACACTACCTACACCGTGAGAGACCAACATCAAGACGGCTCAACAAATGTATTGTCTATGGTATTGGTATTGTGTCTATGTCTCAGTGGTCTGGCTGAATGACTGCTAAACCCTTCTACAACTGTCTGTTTTGAGACATCTGTCATTCAAGCAGTCGTTGACTTAATGGAATCTGTGGCTGTCAAGCAATATTTTCTACTGCATATCACTACATTCAGTCTATTAAATCGTCTTTTGTTAATATATGTCATGCCATCTCTTTTACTAATCTGGTAATCGTTAATTAGTGTAACGACTGTTTGCGGGCGTGACGTCATCGGTGTTTGTGGTATAGCTAGATGGGGTCGCCGTCTTGGTAGGCCTAAGCAAGGTGAGAGCTCTTGTTAGCAGAGGCCGTCACGATAATTAGACGGAGGAGTGTGGTAGTGTCACGTCGGCTACTGATATTTGCTATAATCAAAACTATAAGCAATGTCATGTATAATAATTTGTGATTATTTTGAATATTGGATAAGTGAATTAGGTTGATGGAATATAGTCTATATTGACTAGTTGGTGGAATATAATCTATATTGATCAGTTGGTGATCTGTTATTTATATTGATTTCTAACTTGGGGAAAGAAAATGGTCAGAAATTGTATTCGGTTTATTTCATCCTTTTAGAACTGTGGGCTGATTACTGAAGATGATATTCTACCGACATAGCATGATGCCGATCAAGCATGATCAAGAATGAAGATGCTAATCAAGATTGTGAATGTGTGGTATCAAGAGAAATGAACATCGAACTGTTGAAGTTAGTGAACTATGAACAGTGAAATGGTAAATGAACAGTGAATGTGAGATTAAATCGTGAACATTACAGCCCTATGAACTTATTTATGTGTTATTTATTTGCGTGTGCGTATTCAATCTATATATTATACCTCGTGTAATAAATGCTAAATAATATAACATTTTTTCCATGCAGACCACCAAAAATACAAAATCCTCTCATTCAAAAAAGAAAGAAAGAAAAAAAAAAGGTGTCTTAACTGTGCCGGTAAACCCTCACTATAATAATCACCATCCTCACAATATCCTTCACACTGGAAAGCGAAATGGAAACCTCAAGACATCTCGAAATGAATGTGGTCTCCCACCAATTTAATTATTTCTTTATTGCTAAGGACGAATAACTGAGATGCGAAATGCAACACGCATTTTACATTCAATGCTACATTTTATCACATATATGAAATTACAGTTCTGTCCTTAATATAAGACGAAAATAATAGAAAGAATGGAACTATATTTTTTTCAATTTATATCTATATGCTTCCGTTGGCTTAAACAAATATGTATATTGAAAAAAATAGAATAATGAAGTATTTTTTATGCATTTGCTAGAAATGACAATAAATAAAAAATCATAATAATGGTGAACTATTTTGTTGCAAATCTGTAGTTAAAATCCAAGTATAAACTAAAGATTACACGAATATAGATTGTCTTATAATAAAGATGATTTTTTTTGTGTGTACTTGGTATCTGTTTATTTGATTTCTTTTTATCTCCCACGTTTATAATCAACCTCATTTTCTGTATATCACCAGAATGGCTGTTGTCAAGTTTACATAAGTAATTTCCAGAAAGCAATATCTCTGTTTACACAAATTGAGAGTAAATGCAGAATAGCCATAGGAAGAAACTGAAAAAGCTAAAATGAATGCACGGTTTCAACATTCAAATTTAGAAAACTTTGTGATAGGATACAAGATGCAATTTGGATGTTAAATGAATATTATATTACATGGGTGGCAGTGGTGGGATTATACTATATGCTCATAGATGGATTCGGTTGGCCAAAGACTTTAAAACCAAAAGGAATATGTAAACTGTTGTAATTAGGTAGATTCGCATGAGATTTCATCGCTAATTTTGCCTAATCTCAATATAATGGGGACCTTTTTCTTTTCTACTTTCACTTAAAAAGCATGGGACCTGTATCGTACATAACATATGCCTCTATGCCATAAAAGAGATTGATAGAAACTACATAAATTATGTATTATACACACACGCACACACATATACACACATACACACACACACACACACACACACACACACACACACACACACACACACACACACACATATATATATATATATATATATATATATATATATATATATATATATATATATATATATATATATATATAATGTAGAGAGAGAGAGACAGACAGACAGACAGATAGACAAACAGAGAATGATTTGATGTGACTTTGTAAAACCGGCTCAAAGGCTGGAGGCAGTTTTGAGTTGCAATGCAATATGCTAAGGAGAAATATGCAACTGAAAGAGAAAGAGAATATCAGAGAAAGATAGAGGGAATGGGAAGATGAGAAGAGACACAGAGAGATTAAAATACGCTGAATGAACTGAAAGTTTAAATACAAGAAAATCAGGAGAATCATCCAATGAAAGAAAAATTTCAGACTTAAAACATTAAAAGACATTTCCAAAATCATGATTATATTGACGAATAAAACACAAATACCAAGTGAAAGAGAGAGAGAGAGAGAGAGAGAGAGAGAGAGAGAGAGAGCAAGTGGTGAGAGAAAGATCGAGAGATATATGGAGAGTTGATACAAAGGCAAGTAGCAGACATTGTGTTAATATCATAAGCATTTGCTCAGAATCCTCAGTATTTCATCTAAGATTAGTATCCGTTGGAGATACTCAGGTATCAGGTATCAGGACTCAATGGCAGCAGCGAAGAGGCAGATTCTGGCCAGTCTGTCAGGGACGCAATCGGTAGCTTGGTGAAATGCCGATTTCTCAGCGTATTACAGACGGAATAATGAAGATTCTGTTATCAGTTTTCGCTTTAGTTTATTTTCCCCATATAGGGCAAATGCACTGCGTATGGCCATGGATATAAGGTGGCAGAGTATATGAATTGTAAACCTAAAGATAAAATCTTACTTCGAGAAGCATAACCTGAAGAATTCCGATAATATTTGAGTGATTTCAAAATCTTTTCACTGAAACCCGCCTGACTTCCTTCCCTTCTCGTGTGAGTTGCCCATTATGTAAAACCACGAAAACACAAATAAACACTGGGAAGGAGAGAATGCAATTTAATTATTGCTTCTTTCTGTACGTTCGAAAATTCCGTCATTAACATTTTCTTTATTGTAAAACAGGAAGAAACACTTAACGTAAACTAGATTTACTCTTCTTGTTTTTACCCTTTTGCACCTGATATTATTTGTCTTTCTAGTGGATAATCCTCAACGCAGTTAAATGATTTCCTTCACTTGAAAATATTGTGGCTTTAGAAAGATAGTTTAAGTGAGAAAATAAAATCACATGGCATTTCATGATCGAGAGAAGAAAATAACAAAAGGAAAGAGAGAAAACAAAAATGCAAAAACATAAAATGAAAGGTCAGGCTTTGCATGAAAACCCCTGAGCGGTTCTCGTCCCTGTGTTACACTTTACTGAAATGACGTCTATGAAAGATATATAGACTGACAGGAAGAGGCAGATAATAAAGATGAAATATATGAAGAGCTCAATATGATATTAACAAAAGAAGGAACAAGGACAAAGAGAGAGGAAAAAGGAAAAGAAAAGAAAGACTGAATAAAAGAAAACGTATAAAGCAGGAAGGAAAACATGCTAAGCGCCTTAGATGCTTTTTCCTCTAACCTGATTTGTGAAAAAACTCTACGGTCACCAGTCGCCATATTTCATTAGGCGGCATCACGCCCTTCGTAGCCAGGAAACGCCCGGATCACAAAGCCCTAGCCATCACCTCTTCAGCGAAGCCCAAAAGAAAATGAAACGAAAATGAAAACCGAAATAACTTATTCATATTATCTCGTGAAATGATTGTTTCTTAATACTCCATGGAAAATGATATCGCAGAAGGCAAGGCATTTAGAAGTGTAAAACATTTAAACACATTCACAAACAACCTAGATCTACGATTAGAAATGACTTGCTTTCTGTCAAGAGGCGAACATATTAACGATGTCCTTGTTATTTAGTATCTGATATCACGCATGATAGAGGGAGGCTCGTTGTAACAAGTGAGCAGACATTTTGATACATGAAAGAAACAGAAACGTCACATTAACAAGGGAACTTTGAGGCAATAGATTATATTTTTCTCATCGTATGAAACGCGAAATTTTATAAGTTGCTATTTCCACCAACCGAACGATTGAATCTTTGACCCATCAGCTGCTGGTATCTGAGTGTCCGAAAGAATAACTGATAATAAAGGAAATATTGTGAATCGCTGGGGGGAATTTTTTTTTTTTTTTTTTTTTTTTGCTTTGCTTTTTCCTTTCTCTCATACTCATTCTCCCTTTTGGTTCTACCTTTTTCTTTCTCATTCTGTCTTTCTCTCTTTTATCCCTCTCTGTCTTTCACTTCTCTCTCTCTTTTTCTTTCTTTCTTCTCTCTTTTCTCTCTCGCTCTCGTTCTCTTTTTTCTCTCTTCTCACTCACTCATTTCTCTCTCTCTCCTCTCTCTTGTCCCTCTCTCCACCCCCTCTCTCTCTTTTCTTCTCTCTCCTCCTCCTCCTCTCCGCCTTCTCTCTCTCTCTCTCTCTCTCTCTCTCTCTTCTCTCTCTCTCTCTCTCTTGCCACCTCGTCCCTTCAGGAATGTGACCCAATGAGAAGCCCAGCCTTGACACCCGACCCGCACTTTGACCTTTCACACCGAGCTTCTACCTGTGTTTGTGTTTGTTGGTTTCCTTTTACGCTCAAATTACAAAGACAATTACTTCCACCTTTTTTTGTATAATACTTATAAGAGAGAAAGAAAAAATAACAGAACTGTAAACTATAAAAAAGAATCGTACGTGTTCTTTTGCGGCGACCCTGTAGAAAAACATTAAAGAGATGCAACACTGTGCAAAGGCAACTACTCGGCATTGTTGCAAAAGCTGTGTATGTACTATGCTTCCTGCTGAAACATTCTTTAAAAGTTCTATTTTATTGCTGTTTGATTTTTGATGCAAAGTATATATATATATATATATATATATATATATATATATATATATATATATATATATATATATATATATATATATATATATATATATATATATATATGACGTCTATGAAAGATTTATAGACTGACAGGAAGAGGCAGATAATAAAGATGAAATATATGAAGAGCTCAATATGATATTAACAAAAGAAGGAACACGGAAAAAGACAGAGGAAAATGGAAAAGAAAAAACACTGAATAAAAGAAATCGTATAAAAAGAAAGTCAGCAGGACGGAAAACATGCTAAGCGCCTTAGATGCTTTTTCCTCTTAACCTGATATGCGACAAAACTCTACGGTCATCAGTTGCCATATTTCATTAGGCGGCATCACACCCTTCGTAGCCAGGAACCGCCCGGATCACGAAGCCCTAGCCATCACCTCTTCAGCGAAGCCCAAAAGAACATTAAACGAAAATGAAAACCGAAAAAACCTTATTGATATTATCTCGTGAAATGATTGTTTCTTAATACTCCATGGAAAATGATATCGCAGAAGGCAAAGCATTTAGAAGTGTAAAAAAAAAATTAAACACATTCACAAACAACTTAGATCTACGATTAGAAATGACTTGCTTTCTGTCAAGAGGCGAGCATATTAACGATGTCCTTATTATTTAGTATCTGATATACATCGTTATCGTTTATTGTAATCAGTGTGGGGGAATTTTTTTTTTTTTTTTGCTTTGCTTTTTCCTTTCTCTCATACTCATTCTCCCTTTTGGTTCTACCTTTTTCTTTCTCATTCTGTCTTTCTCTCTTTTTATCCCTCTCTGTCTTTCACTTTCTCTCTCTCTTTTTCTTTCTTTCTTTCTCTTTCTCTCTCTCGCTCTCGTTCTCTCTTTTTTCTCTCTTTCTCTGACTCACTCATTCACACACACCACCTCTCTCCATCTCCCTCCCTCTCTGTCCCTCTCTCTCTCTCTCTTTCTTTCTCTCTCCCTCCCTCCCTCCCTACCTCCCCGCCTTCCCTCTCTCTCTCTCCCTCTCTCTCTCTCTTTCTCTCTTCCCCCCCTCTCTCTCTCTCTCTCTCTCTTGCCACCTCGTCCCTTCAGGAATGTGACCCAATGAGAAGCCCAGCCTTGACACCCGACCCGCACTTTGACCTTTCACACCGAGCTTCTACCTGTGTTTGTGTTTGTTGGTTTCCTTTTACGCTCAAATTACAAAGACAATTACTTCCCACCTTTTTTGTATAATACTTATAAGAGAGAAAGAAAAAAATAACAGAACTGTAAAATATAAAAAAAAGAATTGTGCCTGTTCTTTTGCGGCGACCCTGTAGAAAAACATTAAAGAGATGCAACACTGTGCAAAGGCAACTACTCGGCATTGTTGCAAAAGCTGTGTATGTACTATGTTTCCTGCTGAAATATTCTTTAAAAGTTCTATTTTATTACTGTTTGATTTTTGATGCAAAGTGGAAGGTATTGCACTGCACAATCCTTTGATCAATTCCAAGAAAAACGGAAATATGAAAGGAAGAGAGGAGCGGGAGGAGAAAGGGGAAATAAATGGGAATTGTCATGAAGGAAAAAGCGAATAATCTTCTTTCCTCCTTCAACATAGTGGAGGGTTTTAAACCTAGGGTACTATGTTGAGCACAGTCACTGGAGAGGAGTAATCTGAAGTGAAAATGTTGACAATACGTAGAAAATCTCTCCTATACGCTGTGATACGTCAATTCTATTATTCACATAGTGGACAAGTGCGTGTCTGTACTCATGCATGCA
>NW_020872344.1:24366-26866 GCF_003789085.1 Penaeus vannamei | reverse complement strand
ACAGCCTTTCAAGGGTTGCGAGATATCAGAGCAACCAACAGTGTGCTGTTTAGGAGACCCGAGTCCGAGAAAGCTTTAGGCATCTAACCTTGATCAGAACCAGAACTTCAGTGGTTGTATAAATTATTCTGACTGGAGCTGAGTAAAAGCTCTAAGATGGTACGATGTTTATTTAGAGAGCAAGTTACACTCACTAGGAAATTACAGGCATTTTTCAGTCATGAAAGTAGAAGCAAGGTTTGTGCATCACCAATTTATCACAGCGGCGGTGATGCACGAGAAATCAACACCAGATAAACTTACCACGATAATAAAAATGTCTTCCCTAAGTTGGCGTCCCAACTCCAGAAGTACTGTTACTAGGGGGTCAGCATAAAAACATCCAAGTCCCTAAATTACGTTAAATTGTTAACATCCAACCCAAATGGAGGTTAACTGTTAAACAAGAGCTAATGCTGACGGATACCTAGTAAGAGTACTTGTGTGCAAAAGAATTAAGAAATAAATTAATAAGAAGGCTGAAAAAGTCAAGGAAGGGACTATTCACGAAGACTGCCTGAACACCCACAAGGTCAGACAGGAATCAGCCGAAACAACAAACGACAACAACAACAAAAATCACGTATCATGTGATAAGGGCTCGTTATCAGGAAATACGGATCACCAAAGTCTGCCTGATCACCCACAAGGTCAGGCAGAGAGCAACAAAAACCTATATCAATCTATTACGGAAAAAGATCTTGATAAAGATCTTTATCCCCAGAGGTACGAATCCTCAAGCAGAGACGAAAGAAACATGAATTAACTTGGTTGTAAAATAAATGTACAGGAGATATAAATGCTCAAGTACGAACGAAATAAAACGAAGTATTAACTTGTCTTAAAAAGGGAGAGTCATACTGGAGAGACAGTCACAAAGGGCTGCTTGATCACCCACAAGATCAAGCAGAAATCAACAAACACGCATTAAGCGAAACAAAACAATCAACGATAAAGTACGTAAAGGTACTGAAAAAGATCTTTATTCCAGGAGGTACGGATCCTCAGGCAAGAATGAAAAGAAACTAAGTAATAACTTTGTTATAAAATTGAATACACTGGAGGTACGGATCCTCAAGCAGTGTTCCTCTAAATTACTTGGTCCTAATGCTCTCAAACAGTGGGAAATACGCAAAAATGTTATGGGACTTCACGAAAGAGTGCACCCTGCAGATAATAATGCAGCATGTCACGCTAAAGTCCAAAAGAGACCAATCGTCTACACACAACCATGGCACTTAGCGTGAGGAGATACTCAGCAATCCTGGTAAATCCGAGCGAGAGCACAACACAGGTAAAATTGTAACCGCGAAGGACCAAAGTGCTGGACAGAGGTCAGGACCGAAGTGATTTTCCTTTCCTCAACCACTAGTATATATACCCCGAAAGAAACCCCCAGGCCAAGCCCCAGGCATGGCGCGAAAGAAGAATACAAGCAAATGAAGTGCCTGAAGACCAAGCCGATAGTTCGGCAATTCAAACAACCGAGACGAGAGAGGGAAGGGGAAAAACAAAAAAAGAAGCTGGGTAACGACCGTCACCTCCTTCGGTGGTTATCGCGAGAATTTGGAGACGTCGACAAGAGGAAAGAACATTAGAAAAATATAAATACACGAGAGGATACGGAGAAAATCCGATAATGAACAGTTATGGTAAGAACTGTGCATTTCGGCCATAACATATATACAATAATTAGGTTTAAAAATAAATAAATAGCTATTTTAGCATGGCGACTTCAACGCCATACAAGTAGTGAGTCGTGGTAAGAAATACGTTCATGGTTATAAAAATAACCAAGTTCATATCATCACTACAAACATACATTCAACTCTGTCCTTCTTGACTGGTGGTTGGACTTGTATAAAAAAAAAAAAAAAAAAAAAAAAAAAAAAAAAAAAAAAAAAAAAAAAAAATACGTGTCCGCGGAATGTAATCGCACGTGGCACACGGCGGGGACTTCGTCTCTGGCGGCTCGTGATGCGTTGGCCGAGGTTCATGGAGATGACATCATCCTTAGAGTCGGGACGTACGCAGCCGTACACTACAATTATTATTCAGGAAGTCTATTTTAGTTTAGATACTCTGTTGTTCCTAGAAGGGGATATTATGTTTAGGGCAAGATACTCGGGAAATTGCAAATGAGAAATATATGGTCCTTTCTTTTGTTTAATTATGAGAGAAAATTCATCCTTGTTTTCTTTAGTATAATATGTCATAGGAGTGTCATTCTGTCATATATATATATATATATATATATATATATATCTTTTATTATTTCCTTGAAATAAATATCTCAAACTGGAATAATCTTTGGTATCGACCACATTTAGTTGAGAAGGCCATAGTCACCCCACGCCTGCCTATACTGCCGTGCCAGGCTTCCAGCTGAGATCACAATACAGTTTTTTTTTCGGGGTACTTCCTAGTTTAAATAAAAACCCCGATGGTGGAAGTCCTATTA
>NW_020872344.1:16866-19366 GCF_003789085.1 Penaeus vannamei | reverse complement strand
ACGAAAAAGATATATAGAAGAGAATGAACGCAATAAAATTAAATAATCGAAAAAAAAAAAAAATAAAAACAATGTCTATCTGTTTTCTCTCTGGTGTCTCGGGCCTGAGTGGCGGTCCTTTCGCTGTTGTTTTCGGGCTGCGCGTTTTCACCTGCGCAGTGACATCAGCGCGCAACGGCAGTTTCAGCAAGCACGCCTTTTTCCCTTGCGCAGAATCGTGTGCCGTGTTCGTCTTCCTCTTGTTGATAAGTAATATTATAAATAAAATCTCAAATGTGCCGGGTAACGAAGAGTTTTTCATACTGGACTGCGCAGCCGCGTAGAGGACACCCTCATTGTCTACGTTAAGGGGATACGAGGGGAAACTCCAGCATTTCGCTCGCTACATAGTGAACTTTTTTTTCTATACAATTCAAAATGTTAAATAAATAAACAAATTATACCTTACGCCTTTTTGCGGCGGGGCTCCTCAGGGCAAAGGACCTTGTATAACCTTTCTTGCTTGGTATCCAGATAAAGACCTTTTTTAACGATATTATTTTTATTTCGGTTTATCTACTAAGTTGTTATTGTGAAAATAGTTTATTTATATGTATTTCTATGTTTATCCTTTCTCTTACACATTTTGCTATTTCAATAATGCACAATCAAGATGAAATAAAAAATCACATGACAATGGTCAAGTGCCTGTCAGACCATGCTTATTTTTTCTTGGTTTTGACCTTTGCCAACCTCTGCTGGCCAGCCGCGATGTGCAGAGGTCACACGAGAACTCGAGACACTTGCTGACATCTCCATCGCTGACGCTGCCGTCAATAAGCTAAAGATCCGAGGGCGGAAACGGGCTTTGACCTGACGTGTTAATGGAGGAGACCAAGGCACCTTTATTGTCGTCATTATATTGTGGCAACTGTGTTCTTTCGGCTCGCTGTGGAACACCCGGCGGTATATTGTACAGACAGGTGTTGTGTGTTTTGTTATTAGTTATATCATTAAAACAAATGTAAAGCTGTGTTATCTATGAAAGTAAAGTTGTCATAATAGTAAATATCAACAATGTTCTTTTAGTCCTTATATATATATATATATATATATATATATATATATATATATATATATATATATATATATATATATATATATATATATATATATATATATATATATATATTATATATATATAATATATATATATATATATATACATACACACACACACACACACACACACACACACACACACACACACACACACACACACACACACACACACACACACACACACACACACAGAATATATATATATATATATTTATATATATATATATATATATATATATATATATATATATATATATATATATATATATATATATATATATATATATATATACATAATATACATATATATTACCTTAGTTAGTGGTTGCGCCCAGGCTCCTTTTTGTGCTTTATTAATTTACTTCACGTTTGTAGGAATCGTAAGTACACATTATTAAAATGCCATTGTAGAAAATAAGAGAAAAGAAATAATAAAAAAAAATAAATAAAAAAAAAACGGGGAGACTTACTACTCAAGAACTCGGCGATGGTTTTTGGTGTTCAGTGTTTGATCTCTTCTATTGCTTTTAATATTTTTTCCCTGACCCAGCGTGCTTCCGGAGGGTTCCTGCCGCTCGGCAGAGAAGCCCTTTGGCGACAGAAGCAGCGCGGCAGTCGACTCCCTCAGGGTCACCCCGTCACTCACAAACAGGGCTGCCTTCACTACAGCATCACGAGCGACGCCCTCGCCTCTGTCTGCGCGGCGGGGTGGCTGCCACGCCCTCCGTCGCCAGGAACCGCCCGGATCGCGAAGCCCTCGCCATCGCCTCTCAAGTGAAGCCAAGAAATCCCTGGAGATGGAACCTTACGAAGAGAAAAAACGAAATAATTAACTCATTTTGTTTTGTGAAATAATAGCTTCTAAAGCCAGCTTTCCATAACCTCCACCCTGGAAAATATCATAGAACAGTGTAGAAAGTGTAGAAAATCTAAAACACATTCGGTAACATCAAATGTCAGAAAAAACTTGTTTCTGTCAAGAGAGGCAAACTTATTAACGAGGTCCTTGTTATTTTGTCTGATATCCTGCATCGTCCCGTGATAGAGGGAGGCTGCCACCGTTACAGCTGATGCGCAGACAACCAATGTAGAACTCTATTGCATGTCGACACGTGAAAGAAGCACGGAAACTTCACATCAACAAGGGACTTTTGAGGTAATAGCAAAGCGTGATACGGAATATATACCGTATTATTCTCACCGTGAGAAATAAGTCGCTATTTTCACCAACCGAGCGATCGCGTCCTGGACTGAGTGGCAGGTGTCGCTTCGTTACTCCCATCATTTACCTGAGTGTTTGGCAGAATTACTGATAACAAAGAAAATATTCTGGATCGCCAGGGGGAAGTTCTCGGTATATTCCTAAAGCTTTCTTTTCATTTTTCTTGCTTCTTTCTTT
>NW_020872344.1:10000-12500 GCF_003789085.1 Penaeus vannamei | reverse complement strand
CATCTGTCCGTGACTACTCTGTTGACAATCAAACAAACACCAAGCAACACCATGGTCAAGGGTATGCTACGATGCCATGGGCACAAATGTTGCGATAAGCTTGGGCCCTGCACGTTAGGCTCAATCGGCGCCTGCCCTCGGTGGTATTCATTCATGACATACCCTAAATATGTTAAGGTAAACAGCGTTGTTCAAGTTGAGCAGTCTAAAGGTATATTTGTTCACACGAGTATTTGTATTTTGCGTCTTTTCAACCAGAGAATAATGGAATCAGTACACAAGGCTGTGCCACAATGTGGCGGCCGGCCAGTTCTAATTACCTGCAACGAAAGAAAGAAAAAAAACATGTAATTACCTACCACAAGAACCACATATGCTCCTCCAAAAACTGCAATGTTTGGCGGCGGTGACAACAGAACACAAAGGGCAGGGTAAAACCAGGGCCAAGACAAATATGATGACGCAATAAAAGGAGATATCCCCGGCTACTCCCCTCGAGCAATAAAGAAAAAAACAGCGCACAGGGAACTATTAGCTCGGCCATCCTTCAAAGATTGATCCTTGCCCCACTTTCCAGAAGGACGTTAAATGGCATCACGCCGTCTAGTTTCCTACAGGAAAATGAGCAGATTGTAAGATAAAAATGAAAAGATGCTTTTATGGAATAGCAGACGAAAGTCGTCTCCGAAAAAGTAACGCCGAAAATGCACGGGTGCAGAAGCTCCAGCCCCCACCGGTCCCCCCACCTTCGTCGTCTCAAGCCCGCCCTCCACGACCCAACGTAACGGGAGACAGACCCAGGGGGCGGGAAGGGGGTGGTAGCCTTGATTCCTGCCGTGAAGCACGCGTGCCAGACCTCCCTCCCCACGCCTCCTTCACACAGAGAGCCTCGTCTACCGCCTGCACCTTCCTCCTTTCCTTCCTCCACCTGCACGGGAATATTTGCGTCCAAACCCTGTTTCTCTCTCCTTTTTTCCGCCTTTCCAAATTTTTGTGCTGTTTTCTCATCACCAGATCAACCGACCATCCAAAATCAATCATGCACTCACCAATCCTCACATCACCAATCACCATCAACCACCATCATCACTTCTTGTCTCCTCGTCTCCTCGTTACCGGACTGCGTCCTCCACACTGCTCCGAACTTCCTGCCAACCACTACCGCCTAGAGCTTCCTCCCCGTCCTCAGGACCCGTCCTCACCCGTCCCTGCGACACCACCTCCGTCGACGTCTACTACAACGCATCATCATCATACATTATCCATCACCATCAAATCACCAATCACCATCAAATTCAACCATACACCACAAATGCACCAATATCACCGAAATTCATCAACGCATCATCGATCCTCCACATTCACCATCACTCCATACACCATCAAAAAGCGACCTCACGACATCACCATCACCACCACCGACCACACACCCTGCACCACCAGCCACACCGACCACACCACCACAACAACATCGACACGCACCGATGACACCACATCACCCACCTATCAACCACCATCATCACCACCACCACCACCACCAGCCGTAGCCACCACCACACCCACACCACCACCCCGACTCCTAGAGCTTCCTCCTCCTCCTGCCTCCTCCCTGCCTCCTCCTTCCTCCTCCCTAGTGTCCCCGTACCCTAAGTGTCAAGGCGCGGGGTCTGCCAGCGCCTTGGAAAAAAAAAATAGAAATCGAGAGAGAAAAGGGATGGAAAGGAAACAGTGGGTGACAGATAAATAAAAAGATTGAGAACGAAAGCGAGAGAGAGAGAGAGTGTGTGTGTGTAGAAAGAAAAAGAATGAGCCAGTGAAATTCTGACCAATTAAGATTTTTTCATTACATATAAAAATAAACAAAACACAGGTAAGACGAGTACAAAACTAATACAAAATACGCAGGAGCAAAATGCAGCGAAAAACAAGTTGTGAAGAGAGGGAAGAAAATGCGACTAAAATATTTAAAAAAATAGAGAACTTCTGGCGAAGAAAAAGGCTAACCACAAATAACCTCGATAATATGACCAAGGGAAAGAAGAGACAAGGTAAAAGAAAGAAAGAAATAGACCCACGGAAGAAAAAAAAACCCGGAGTGCACTCCAGCAAGGGCTCTGAATCGACAGATTTTATAACGATAAATTTTATTGTTTCTCCGGCTCTCCGCTGTTCTCCATTTCTCCGCCCTCCACCTGCAGGAATCGCCGTTGTGCAGGTTATCATCTGGGGGGCAGAGGAGTAATGCGAAGGAGGTAGGAGGAAGGAATAAAGGAAGGGAGAAAAGAGGGAAGGAAGGGAGGGATAAAGTAGGTGGGAAAGTGGGAGAAAAAATATGGGAAGGGATGAGAACAGAAGGAGGGGTCGGGGAAGGATGAAAAAGCAGAAAGATAGAAAGCAGGGAAGGAGAAAGAAGGATGGGTAGGAGGAAGACGACCGGAGAGGGAAGGAGGAATGGAAGCGAAGGGTGAGGGAAGAGAAAAGGATGAATAAGATGGAAATG
>NW_020872344.1:0-2500 GCF_003789085.1 Penaeus vannamei | reverse complement strand
ACCTCTGTCATGACACTATATCATGAGCCTTCTCCAAATCATTAGTCTGCATAATATAAGAGTTTTGCTTTTGTACTCCCTGTCATCCTCCATCAGTTATGTAAGAGCAAAGATTACATCTATAATTCTTCACTCCAGACATAAAATGGGCATTTTTATGATTAGATAACATGTACATTAGCGGTAGTTTAAGATAAAAAGATACGACTCAAAGGACTGTTTCATACTGATTTTTATGATTTACTTGATGTACCCTCATTATTTGTCAGATTATAAGCCAGACAGTGCAAGTTCCAGGCCACTCAGATATGGAACAAAACTGATGCTCTAATGTACCGTTTCATACTTTGCATCCTCTTTGACAGGGGATCGGGAATTGCATCGTTCTCATGTGCGCAAAACTCGGTCCCTGTTAAGAAGGGACAAGGAACAGTTTATTAGGAGTCTTGCAGAGGAGGTAGAAGGCCATTTCTTAGTAAATGACCTTCGTCCTGCATACCAAGCCCTGAGAAAGCTGAACTCCAAGCCCTCTTCACAGGTGACAGCAGTTCGCTCAGTAAGTGGTCAGATCGTTTCAGATCCTGTTGCGGTGCGGGGACGTTGGGCTGAGTATTTTGAGCAGCTGTACCAGGTTGACCCACCAACAGTTAACTTGGATGCGGGTAGTGTCGAGATCCCGCTGCCGATCCACCTATCAGTGAGGACCCTCCCTCCCTAACTGAAGTTAGGGGGATTTCCAAGCTGAAGAGTGGTAAAGCAGCTGGTATCTGCGGCATACCAGCTGAACTGTTAAAGGCTGGTGGTGAACCTATGGCACGGGGTTACATGCTGTCCTGGCTGCCATCTGGCAGGTCCTGTTCCTCCTGACCTGTTGAGGGGTGTGGTCATCCCTCTCTGGAAGGGGAAGGGGGACCGTTGGGACTGCAGCAATCACCGAGGCATCACACTGCTCAGTATACCAGGCAAGGTTCTCGCCCACATCCTTCTGAGACGTATAGAGACCATCTACTGAGGCACCAGAGACTGGAGCAATCCGGATTCACTCCTGGTAAGTCCACAATAGACCGTATCCTCGCGCTTCGAGTCATTGTAGAGCGCCGTCGTGAGTTCGGGCGTGGGCTGCTTGCAGCCTACATCGACCTCAAGAAGGCGTTCGATACGGTGCATCGGGAGTCACTTTGGGAGATCCTGAGGCTGAGAGGAATTCCAACAAGGATTATTGGACTAATAGCAAGCCTGTATACTGGTACTGAAAGTGCTGTAAAGTGTGGTGGGGGCCTGTCGAGCTTCTTTCCTGTTAGTTCAGGAGTGAGGCAAGGCTGTGTCCTTGCACCAACTCTTTTCAACACTTGCATGGACTGGATACTGGGCAGAGCTACTGTTCAAAGTCATTGTGGCAACACTGGGCAATATCAAGGTTACAGACCTTGACTTTGCTGATGACGTTGCCATTCTATCTGAGTCTTTGGAAACCCTAGTGGCGGCTCTCGATGCATTTAGCAATGAAGCGAAGCCCCTGGGTCTAGAGGTCTCCTGGACCAAGACCAAGGTCCAGGAATTTGGGGACTTGTTAGGAAACCTGTTCAGTCGGTACGTGCTTGCGGCGAGGACATTGAAGTCACAGAGAGCTTTACATACCTTGGTAGTGTAGTTCATAACTCTGGGCTGTCAGACCATGAAGTCAGCAGACGGATTGGCCTGGCAGCAGGGGTCATGAACTCTCTCAACAAGAGTATTTGGAGATGTCGGTACCTGTGCAGAAGGACCAAGCTACGGGTTTTCAAGGCCCTGATAATGCCAGTTTTGCTATACGGTAGCGAAACTGGACATTGTCCTGTGCCTTGGAGGCTCGTCTTGAAGCTTTTGTGTATATATATAATATATATATTTATATATATATATAATATATATATATATATATATATATAATATATACATATATATATATATATATATATATATATATATGTAATATATATAATATGTATATATATGTATATATATGTATGTATATATACATATATATCTTTTTATATATATATATATATATATTATATATAAATATATATTCATTATAATATATGTATATATATATGACATATAGTATTATGTATTATATATATATGTATATATATAATAATATATAATATATTATATATATATATATCATGTATATATATATATAATATTATATAATATATATGTACATATATATGTTTATATTTATGTACATATATATTTATGTACATATATATATATATATATTATATATATATATATATATAATTTATTATATATAATATATATTTATATATTATATATATATATATATATATATATATAATATTATATATATATATATATATATGTATTTATAATATATATGTATTATGTATATGTGTAGTATATATATAATATATATATATATGTATATATATATATATATATGTATATATATATAATATATATGTATATATATTTATATATATATATATATATA
>NW_020872342.1:298869-304913 GCF_003789085.1 Penaeus vannamei | reverse complement strand
ACAATATGTAATTAGATATATTGCATCATAATGAGAAAATAGATTAAAGTGAAGATGATAACAATAATGATAATAACGATATTAGAATTGACAATTACAAATATATATATATATATATATATGTGTGTGTGTGTGTGTGTGTGTGTGTGTGTGTGTGTGTGTTGTGTGTATTATTATATATATCAGGAAATGGAGATCAAGAATGGCAGTGAGAGAATAATAGAGAATGAAAGCGGGAAATAATAACGGGAATACTTGTAACGAAAGCGGGATAAACAATAAGAATAAGAGCAATGACAACTTCCTGCCGTGTTATGAATACGAAATAGAAATTAACGATCGAAGTGAAATTGTGTTCATGTTGGAGATGTTGCTGACGACTGATTGGAAGTCATTTTTTTTTTTTTTTTTTTTTTTTTTTTTTTTTTTTTTAAGACTTCTTTGATTTTCAGATAATTAGCGTCACCCCCGCTCTTTATTTTTTAATTCTTATTCTTGTTTTTACTTATGTTTTTCCTTTGTTTTTCCTTTTCTTTTTTTTCTTTTTTTTTTTTTTTCTTTTACTTTTTAATTCTTCTCTCTCCTTCCTTTTCCTCCTTCTGTTCTATAAAAAGCCAGTCATAGACCTTAATAACAGCCTTAATAACGGAAGAGAAAGTAGTAGTTGTTATTCTCTGGAGACAAAAATGAACAAAAGAGATTGGAAAAAATGTATGTTGATGTGATACAAACTTTTTTATTTACAATTTTTCTTTTTTTTTACCGTGTAATATATAAAACAAATCTAGTACACACTATGTTCACTATCCACAATGATTTTTTATAGATGCACAGATAGATTTAGATAGATATAGACAGACTGATACATATGATCGAATGAGATAGATGTATTGACAGATTCATGATACTTCCCAACTAATACACAATTCTTATAGAAATTGTGTGTTTGTGTGAGTTTCTGTGTGTGTGCGTCTCTGTCTCTGTCTCTCTCTCTCTCTCTCTTCTCTCTCTCTCTCTCTCTCTCTCTCTCTCTCTCTCTCTCACACACACACACACACACACACACACACACACACACACACACACACACACACACACACACACACACACACACACACAACACAACACCACACAACACACGCGCGCATGCACGCACACACACACACACACACACACACACACACACACACACACACCACACACACACACACACACACACACACACACACACACACACTCACACTCACACTCACACTCACACTCTTCACACTCACCTCTCACTCACACTCACACTAACTTTAACTCTTACATCCACTCACGCACACTCACTCTCACTCACTTTCATTCTCACTCCTCTCACTATCTCTCCCTCTCTCCCTATCTATTCTTCCACATCCCTTCCTCCCTCTCTCGCACACAGAGGATGAAAAGTGAGCGCGTTTTAATAACCCATCAGGATAAAAGAGGAATCCTTGACAACAGTGGATTAATATCCATTTCAGACACCCGTTGTACTCGCAATGACTCCGTGTTGTCGACTTATCACGTGTATTAAACTTTACTTACTACATGCACTTGGATTAGAAGTGACATAGCTGTGATGTTTATGGAATGATTGGCTATGTTTTAATCTTATTTTAATTATTTGTTTATTTATTTATTTATTTATTTTTAATCATTAATTTCTGTTCGATGTTTTATTTTAGTTTGATGTTGATATGAATGTTATCTTCGTTTATGGAATGATTGGCTGTTTTTTTATGTTTGTTTGTTTGTTTGTTTTTTGTTTTTAATTATATTAATTCCAGTTCGATGTTTTATTTTAGTTTGGTATTGATATTCATGTTATTTCTGTTTCATGCTCTACTCTCGGCTTTTTAAATTTATTATGAATGTGTATAGATAGTAAATAGATTAATTTAGTTTGGAATGATTGGTTACATTTTTTTCTTTTTATTTTTTACTCATATTAATTTCAGTTCAATGTTTTATTTTTGTTTGATGTTGATATTAATGTTACATTCGTTTTAATGCTCTGCTCTTTGGGTTTTTAATTTATTATGAACGTGTCTAGATAGTAAATATATTAATTCAGTTTGGTTTTGTGTTTGATATAAACGTATTAAAAATAATAACAGAAATGTGTTAAATGCATATGTATTACAATATGTAATTAGATATATTGCGATCGTAATGAGAAAATAGATTAAAGTGAAGATGATAACAATAATGATAATAACGACACTAGAATTGACAATTACTATAATACATATATATATATATATATATATATATATATATATATATATATATATATATATATATATATACATATATATATATATCAGAAATGGAGATCAAGAATGGCAGTGAGAGAATAATAGAGAATGATAGCGGGAGAAATAATAACGGGAATAATAAGAATAAGAGCAATGGTAACTTCCTGCCGTGTTATGAATACGAAATAGAAATGAACGATCGAAGTGAATATTGTGTTCATGTTGGAGATGTTTGCTGACGACTGATTGGAAGTCATTTCTTTTCTTTTTTTTTTCTTCTTCTTTTTCTTTTTTTTCTTTTTTTTTTTTTTTTTTTTTTTTTTTTTTGAAGACTTCTTTGATTTTCAGATAATTAGCGTCACCCCCGCTCTTTATTTTTTAATTCTTATTTCTTGTTTTTACTTATGTTTTTCCTTTGTTTTTCCTTTTCTTTTTTTTTTTCTTTTCTTTTACTTTTAATTCTTCTCTCTCCTTCCCTTTTCCTCCTTCTGTTCTATAAAAAGCCAGTCATAGACCTTAATAACAGCCTTAATAACAACTTACACTATAACTTATGCTCCAAAGATTTACATAAAATGATAAGAAATGAAATATAAAATCAACGGCTAAAAAAATACTTAGAAATGTATAAAGCGAGAGGAAATTACTTTTGTCATTATTTTGAATAATTTTCGTCATGATATTTTGAATTGAATATGGAAGAATAAAGATTTTGAAAGTGATAATGAAATGTTATTAAACGTATTTATTTATATGAATTTTTGAACTGAATATGAAAAAAATAATTTTGAAAGTGATAATGAAATTTTATCAAACCTATTTATCTATCTATGAAAATGATAGTTATTCCGAAAAATTATATTCGTAATGATGATAGTACCAACAATAATGATTTTAAAAATAGATTACAATGGGGGAAAATGTCACTGATAGATTTAAAGATAAACAAAAAACAAAAAAAGTTATTACAATATTGTCGGAAGAGGTGTTATCCGTTCGTGTTATTCTTGTTATTTACGCAAAAGTCGCGGGGAATTGAAATACAATTGTTCGTCAGCTCTTGCAATGCCGATTTATGAAGCGCAAAAAAAGATTTGAAATTTCGTCTGCCATTGACGGTGTAAAGAAAGAAGTTTAATTTCTTGTTTATTTTTCTGCCATTCACGATGACATGTAATAATAATATGTCAATCTCTTGTATGCTTGTCTGTCATTCGCGATAGATAGTGATAATGATAATGATGATAAGTGAAATAGTTTATGTTTCTCTGCCAATAATGATGGGAATTAATGATGAAGATGATCATAATGATAATGAGTTTAACCGTATGTCTGTTTGTTTGTGCTATGGATGCTAGAATAATGAAGGTAATAATTACGATGAAGATGATAATTATGGTAAGGATAATGACTTAAATTGGCGATGAAGATGATGATAATCACGGTAGTAATAACGATACACATGACAATAATATTAATATCAACTGCGATGATAATAACATAATAACAATAACAACACTAATAATAACAACACTAATGACAATCACAGTGATAATAAATAATAACGATAATGACATGCATAATAATAGCAAGAAAAATAACCACAGGACTAATTTGCAAGTAAAGTAGAAAACCGAATGAAAAGTAGAAAACCGAATGAAAAGTAGAAAACCGAATGAAAAGTAGAAAACCGAATGAAAAGTAGAAACCGAATGAAAAGTAGAAAACCGAATGAAAAGTAGAAAACCTGAAAAGTAGAAAACCGAAGAAAAGTAGAAAACCGAATGAAAAGTAGAAAACCGAATGAAAAGTAGAAAACCGAATGAAAAGTAGAAAACCGAAAGTAGAAAACCCGAAAACCGAATGAAAAGTAAAACCGAATGAAAAAGTAGAAAACCGAATAAAAGTAGAAAAATGAAAAGTAGAGAAAACGAAGAAAGTAGAAAACGAATGAAAGTAGAAAACCGAATGAAAAATGAAAACCGAATGAAAAGTAGAAAACCAAGTAGAAAACCGAATGAAAAGTAAAAAACGAATGAAAAGTAGAAAACCGAATGAAAAGTAGAAAACCGAATGAAAAGTAGAAACCGTAAAAGTAGAAAAGAATGAAAAAGTAGAAAACGAATGAAAAAGTAGAAAACGAATGAAAATAGAAAACCGAATGAAAAGTAGAAAACCGAATGAAAAGTAGAAAAACCGAATGAAAAGTAGAAAACCGAATGAAAAGTAGAAAACCGAAGAAAAGTAGAAAACCGAATGAAAAGTAGAAAACCGAATGAAAAGTAGAAAACCGAATGAAAAATAGAAAACGAGGCCGCTAAAGGGAGGAATACGTAATCTAACACCTTTTCGAAACGCTTTATGCACCGTCGCATTTACTTATGGTTTCGAATACCTTATAAGCACACAGTTTCCGGAAGTTATAGCGAAATGGCACTGTTTGTGTAGTGTGTATTTGTATATTATGTTTTTTTTTATGGTTTATCGATATTCATTATGTATTTATTATCATTATCATCATTATCATTACCAGTGTCAGTACCATTACCATTACCATTTCCATTTCCATTTCCATTTCCATTTCCATTTCCATTTTCCATTTCCAATTTCCATTTATTTCCATTTCCATTTCCATTTCCATTTTCCATTTCCATTTCCATTTCCATTTCCATTTCCATTTCCATTTCCATTTCCATTTCCATTTCCATTTCCATTTCCATTTCCATTTCCATATTTCCATTACCAGTGTCAGTACCATTACCATTACCATTACCATTACCATTACCATTACCATTACCATTACGCATTGATATGCATTATCTATTTCCCTGTTTATTCATATATGTAATTTACGTTATTTATTCATATATGTATCTTCATGTTCATATTCTATTACTTTCTCCAATGATGAACATGATAACGGGGTTGCTTATGGTGGTAATGATTAGTAAATGTAATCTGTTGTGATATGTTGAGGGTTGTTAGTTTATCTGAGTGGTTGTTAATTGGCTGTTATGTGATAGAGATATGATGATAAAGGATATGCGTATGTAGATTGATAGCTATGGCTGGGTAGATAGATAGATAGATGCATGTATGTATGCATGTATACATCGTGTACATAGTGGATAGGTGGGTAGGTAAATATATATATGTATGTTATATGTGTGTGCGTGTGTGTGTGTGTGTATGTATAATGATGATAATAGGGGTGATTTTCGTGGTGATAAAGATAACGATGATGATTGGTGAAAATTATAATAATAATGATAATGATAATAATGATAATAACAATTATTGTAATAATAATCATTATTATGATAATAATAATAATGATAATGATAATAATAGTAATAATAATATATAATGATAATGATAATGATAATGATAATGATAATGATAATGATAATGATAATGATAATGATAATGATAATGATAATGATAATGATAATAATGATAATGGTAATAATGGTAATGGTAATGGTAATGGTTAAAAATGATAATGGTAATGGTAATAATGGTAATGGTAATGGTAATGGTAATGGTAATAATGATAATGATATGATAATGATAATGATAATGATAATGATAATGATAATAATTAACAACAACAAACAACACAACAACAACAACAACAACAACAACGATAATAATAATAATAATGATAATGATAATAATAATAATAATAATAACAATGCTAATAATAATAATAATAATAATAATAATAATAATGGTAATGATAATGATAATACTTCGTGTATGTTA
>NW_020872342.1:278869-283869 GCF_003789085.1 Penaeus vannamei | reverse complement strand
TATTATCAGTATCAGCATTATCATCACCATAATCATTAACATTATCATTACAATTATCATCATTACCATTATCATTATAATTATCATTACATTATCATTTTTAATTATCATCATTACATTATCATTATAATTATCATCATTACCATTATCATTATTATCATCATCAATATCATATCATCATCATTACCATTATCATTATTATTACCATCATCATCATTATCATCATTAACATTATAAATTATCATTGTCATTATCATAAACATCATCATCATCATCAATCACCATCATTATCATTATCATCATTGTTTTCTAGATTCCAATCAGCATCGTTTCTAGGCATGTCTATTTTTATTCCTATAACGATATCCGAAAAAAGATAAAGAAAAAAAAAAGTCGAAAAAATATAAAAAGTGGAAAAATTTAAATGGAAGGTTAACTAAAAAAAAAAAAAAACAAGCATAAAAACCCTAGATATTGAATAGAAATCAAATCAAATTAAATAACCAAAATATTCAATGAAAAAGAATTCGACAAAAAAAAGAAAAAAAAAGGAAAGAAAAAATCAAATCAAATAAACGAAAAATATTCAATGAAAAAGAATTCGACGAAAAAGAAAAAAAAAAAAAAAAAAAGAAAAGAATTCGAAAAAAAAAAAGAAGAAAAAAGAGAAAATCAAATTAAATAAGAGAATCAAAACAAGTGCCTGATGATTTTAAATGTTCATTTGATGTTTACTCTCTGATTTTCATGTTTTAGTTTAACTTTATTTAATGTTTTGGTTTAAATGTTTAGATTTTTCTTCTTTCTCTAAGTGTTGATTTTTATGTAATGTTTTATTTGTTTATTAATTTGTTTTTTTTTCTTTAATATTTAGATTTTTTGCTTTTTAGATTCTTTTATATATTCGATGTTTTATTATATTTTAATTTGATTCTTATATAATTAACGTTTATATTTCTTATTTGATTTAATTTCTTTTGTTTTATTTATTTTCTTCTTTTTCTTTTTACTTGTTTTGATTCTCTTATTTAATTTGATTATTTCTTTTCATTTTTATTTTTTTATTTTTTATTGAATATTTTTGGTTTATTTAATTTGATCTTTATTCAATATCGATTTTTTATCCCTTTCATTTTTATTTTTCCACTTTTTATACTTTTAAATTTTTAGGGTTTGTGTTTTCCATTTTTTTCTAATTAATGCTTTTATTAATTTTAATTTTCTTATTTTCTTTGTTCTACTTTTTGTGTTTTGCCTTTTCATTTAATATTTTATTCAATGTTTGAATGTTTATCTTAATGGTCTGAAGTTTAATTTAGTATTTAACCATTTGATATAACTCTTTAATATTTTAATGTGATTTCATGATTAAATGTTTGATCCCATGTAATATTTGATATGGTTCTATAACTCTTGATTTCATGTTTACTGTTTTTATTTAATCTTTGATGTCTTTATGCTTCAATGTTTAAAGTTGATATAGTGTTTTTTTATGTTTGATTAAATGCTTAATATTTAGATATAATATCTAATTTTCAAATTATTGACGTTTAATGTTGCCTTGACAATCAAAGAATCTATTGAAGTCATCTTCAACTTAATGTGAAATGGAAATTATTTAATATGGGTTAAAAAAAAAAGAAAAAATCAGAATAAGGAGAGAGAAAATTAATTTATGAAGAATTTAACGTATCTGATAATTGAAGTAGATAAAGAAAATATTGATAAATGATAAAAGACATGACAATAGAGCCTTAAAATATATACAGAATAAGACAATATTCGAAAAATCTACATCGAAAAACAGTAAAGAATTACTGAGAGTATATGACCGGAGAGAACAGAAATATAACGTAAATCTATTTCCTGGGAAAGAGAAGAAAGGAATAAAAAAAAGAGGAAGAACGAAATACGAAGAGAAAAATCCTAGCTTTGAATAAATAAACGAATATATGAACTGAACAACATTTAAGGAAAAGATTCACTTCTCCACAGATTTTTTTTTCGGTCTTTTTCTCTTTCTTTTTTTCTTCGGTGTTCAGACAGACACATTTATCCAAAATCCTAATACAATATCGTATGAAGAAACACAATAAAGAATAAAATTAAATGGAAAGAAAACTGAATAAAAAAGTGGCTAAATTATGTCCAAACACAAAAAAAATAATAATAAGAATAAGAAGAAAGAAATTAGAGCCAAACAAAAGACAAATCAAATCAAAGTAAATTTGAGTTAAATTTAAACAACAAATAGAAAATAAGAAATCAAAACAGAAAAAAAAAATCAGATGCAAAGTAAATAAAAGAAAAAAGAAATTAAAGCCGAAAAAAGAAAGAAAAAAGTCAATTCAAAGTAAATAAAAGAAATCAAGACGGAAAAAAATGAAAACAGGAAAAAAATCTAATTAAAATAAATATGAGACCAAGAGAAAAGGGGAAAAAATATAGCAGGAAAAAACGAAACAAAAGCAAGCAAAAGTAAGTAAATAAAAGGCAAGAAAGAAATAAATGAAAACAGAAAAAAGAAAAAAGAAAAATAAAACAAACAAAAGCAGGAAAAGAAGCAAACAAAAGAAACCAAATGAAATCAAAGTAAAACAAAGAACTCAAAGCAGGAAAAAATGAAACAAATCAAATTAAAAAAGTAAACAAAGGACAAAAAATAAATCAAAGGGTCTAAATGGTTTCTTTTCAAGTGCGAAACTATCAGAAAGAAATAAGGGGGGAGGGGGAGGGGCAGATGGGGGGAGGGGGTAGGGGCAGATGGGGGGGAGGAGGGGTTAGGGGCAGATGGGGGGTAGGAGGGGTAGGGGCAGATGGGGGAGGAGGGAGTAGGGGGATGGGGGGAGAGGGGGGAAGGGGCAGATGGGGGGAGGAGGGGGGAGGGGGAGGAGGGGGAGGGCAGATGGGGGGAGGAGGGGGGAGGGGCAGATGGGGGAGGAGGGGGGAGGGGCAGATGGGGGGAGAAGGGTAGGGGAGGGGGAGGAGGGGGTAGGGGCAGATGGGGGAGGAGGGGGGAGGGCGAGGGGGTTGGGAGAGATGGGGATAGGAGGGGTAGGGGCAGAAGGGGGGGAGGAGGGGAGGGGGAGCTTCGTAGGCACTCGTGGAAAGCTGAAGACGACGTGAAAATCCTTCACTCCACTCCTCGTGGTAGAATTCGTTTGTTTTCTTTGCTATTCCAGGTTCTCTCTCTCTCTCTCTCTCTCTCTCTCTTCTCTCTCTTCTCTCTCTCTCTCTCTCTCTCTCTCTCTCTTCCGGTTTGTTGGTCTTTGTTTTTCCGTTTCTCATCTGTCCATTTCTCTGTCTGGCTGTCGTCTGTCTGTCTCTCTCTCTCTCTCTCTCTCTCTCTCTCTCTCTCTCTCTCTCTCTCTCTCTCTCTCTCTCTCTCTCTCTCTCTCTCTCTCTCTCTCTCTCTCTCTCTCTCTTATCTTCGCTCATTTCCTTTCACTTCAACCCAAAAAAAGTATATAAGGTGCGAAAGTCTTTCCCGCTGCCCTCATTACGATTTCCATTGTCGAGGGGAGACTCAAGGAATTCATCAGCAAAGTGCTCTAGCAGAAGTAAAATCCTGTGAATATTGAAGAAGCTTAGAGAGGGAGAGAGAGAGAAGGAGGGAGGAGGGGAGGAGAGGAGGGGGAGGAGAAGAGAGGGAGGGAGAGGGAGGAGAGGGAGGGAGGGAAAAGGGAGAGGGAGAGGAGAGAGAGAGGGAGGGAGGGAGGGAGAGAGAGAGAAAGAGAGAGAGGAGGGAGAGAGAGAGAAAAAAAAGAGAGGGATAAGAGACGAGAGAGAGACAGACAGACAACCAGACAATCAGAAACACAAGCAGACAGAGATGAGAGAGAGAGAGAGAGAGGTAGACAGACAAACAAAGAGAGAAAGGGAGACAGAGTGTATGTGAGTGTGAAAGAGTTTAAAAACCAATATTTCGCTGATTTCTTTTAAATGGATTTGAGAACATAATAAAAAAAGAAATTAATAAAAAAGACAAGTCCATTAGTGAGAAACAAGAATATAGCATTGTTTTTCCTGCGCAAAGTATCACGAACTTAAAAGCTTTCTGTGATAACCTATAGAAAAAATGTACATTAGGTAGAAAAGTAGATATAAAGATATATAAATGGGTAAATAGATTGATGGATTAAACACATTAAAAATATATATACATAGATATATGTATGTGTATATATACATACACGCACACACACAGTAACACTAACACACACACACACACACACACACACTTATTTATATATGTATTTATTTATGAATTGAGCTTTTTTCGCTTTTTTATAATGCCAACACATGATTTTCAAGTTATGTTATGCGCAGTATACAATTCCTTGACGAAAAAACCTTTAAGTGTCAAATGAATAGCCAGAGACTGCCACAAGAGAGGAATATTTTAGTTGGGGCTCTCATGAAATGCAACAGAAAACGAGGTTGACTCAACTATTAATCAAAACTTTTTTTTAAATTGAAAGAAGGATATATAAAAAGGTTCCACCCAGCAAATTACACAGAGGTTGGTGAAAATTACAAACGCTACTTGTGCATTTACGTTTAGAAATGATTCATGGGTAGCAGTTGAGTTGCCATCAGTCGAGGGAAGTTAGAATATGCAAAAAAAAAAAAAAAAAAAAAAAAAAAAAAAAAAAAAAAAAAAAACATTTTCCCGCTATCGATATTAAAAGAAAAACTGTAAGTACATAAGAAATATATATACATATATAAATATTTGAATATATTTCAGGGTACTATCGTTAATGCGTTCCGTGTCGTGTTTGATATACAAGTAAGTTGCTATAGATACGTGTGTTTTATATAGATAGACAGGTAGGTTCGTTGATAGATAGATAGGTTGTTAAATAGATATCTAAATAGATAGATAGACACAAAGACAGATAGATAGGTCGTTAAATAGATAGATAGACAGATAGATAGATAGGTCGTTAAATAGATATCTAAATAGATAGATAGATATATAACTAGATAACAGACAG
>NW_020872342.1:258869-266369 GCF_003789085.1 Penaeus vannamei | reverse complement strand
TCTCTCTCTCTTCTCTCTCTCTCTCTCTCTCTCTCTCTCTCTCTCTCTCTCTCTCTCTATATATATATATATATATATATATATATATATATATACATATATATATATGTATATATATATGTATATATGTACATATATATATGTGTGTATTAGTAATTAGTAAACCATCCTTTCGAAATCCTTATCACGCGACATAACCATGAAGTCAATTAACGTTATCAATCTCCGTTCAAGAGGAAATCTTGAGAATAGATAAAAAATAATTTTGACTTACCTAATTTTTGACATGAGTAGCATGAATTTAACGGTCTTACGGCTCGTAGGGTGTATTAAATTCATTCCTCCGTTGAGTGTGTGTCAAATATAACGGTCATAGAAACATTCTTAACCAATCAGTTTTTATTCTATAAACTGATATTAATAAACAGATGGCATATCACAGTGTAAATCTTAGCAATAATGATTATAATAGAACAAGCAATATTTTCTACTAACTTTATTCGAATCGATGGTTAACTCTACATTACACCTTCGACTTTGCCTACTATTTAAAAATCAATAATCATTAACATAATCAAGATAAAAACATACATGACACAGAATCAAATCCCTTACCCTTATTATACCAGTATCTTTTCATTACTTTACTTGCACACAAGGTAATCATTCCCATCCTTTTAATCTTCATAATTTTTCTTACACATCAATCTAATAAATAATTCTATTCTCAGCCTATTCTATGATACCACCGGAACTATCTGCTTTGACTAATTCTGTAGCTCTATCCACAAGCCAAACTAAAAAGATAAATAACTGTTTCCTAACAACATGGTATCATGATGTGTTGTTTTCGCCATGAACTTTCTCAACCTTTTTTTCTATTTCTGCGTTCGGGGCGAGAGCAAGAAACGGTCTGATTATCTCAATTCAATACACAGGGATTCCACAATTATGTTAATTCGCTCATCAAACATTAAACCCTTTAATTTTCGAGTAAAACATGATTTTTAGTACCCAGTAGTAACATAGCTGGGGTGAGAACAGGAGACTGTCTGACAAGACTGCAACAACAGCTCAGCTTCTCACTCCCCCCCCCTTTCATTGAATTGTTAACATTTAAACAAACAAACCATTCATGGATAATAATTATTTACTCTATTTGTTATAACATTATTTTTATTTCTATACTGATACGTCTTTAGATACATAAACTAAACATTTCAATAGAGTCCACAAATCTTGAAAATCAAAACCAACGCATCTTTTAGATGTCGAATAAATAACAAGCTCCAAATATGTATATATGTATCTGTGCATATATGTACATGTGTTCATAGGTATTCTTTTTTTCAGTTGGTGAATTGTGTGTAATTAGGCAACTGCGTGCGGGATTAGATAGTCAAGTATACAAATGCAGTTAATTGCGGGGCGAATATAATTAAATCATGGCGATCTTTTCCTCAATTTGCATAATGATTGATGCGATTATTACTCTTTTACTATAAAATCATTAACGCGCCCAAAAGAAAGTAAAATATATTGTTTTTCAAAATAATTGTTATGTATAAATGGTTGTATGTTTATATTTGCATGTGTGTGTGAGTGAGTGAGTGAGTGAGTGAGTATGTATGTATGTATGTATGTAAATATGCATGTGTGTGTGTGTGTGTGTGTGTGTGTGTGTGTGTGTGTGTGTGTGTGGTGTGTGTGTATTTTTACATGTTTTTTCTCTATTATCTGCCATTATTGTAAGTAAAGATAACACACCTAATTTGCCTTTATTTAGCTAGCCTTCAAAGTAAGATTTTAAAACATGCATTTCCATCTTTCTATATTTCTCTCTTTGCCTCTTCCTTTTCTTATTTCTATTTCCCTCTTTCTGTATTTCTCTCTTTGCCTCTTCCTTTTTCTTATTTCTATTTCCCCCTTACTCTATTTCTCTCTGTGCCTCTTCCTTTTCTTATTTCTATTTCCCTCTTTCCATATTTCTCTCTTTGCCTCTTTCTTTCCTTATTTCTATTTCCATTTTTCTATATTTCTCTCTTTGCCTATTCCTTTTTCTTATTTCTATTTCCCCCTTACTCTATTTCTCTTTGTGCCTATTCCTTTTCTTATTTTTATTTCCCTCTTTCTATATTGCTCTCTTTGCCTCTTTATTTTCCCGTCTCTCTTCCCTTCTTACTCTATTTCTCTCTATGCCTATTCCTTTTCTTATTTTTATTTCCCTCTTTCTATATTTCTCTCTTTGCCTCTTTCTTTTCCCGTCTCTCTTTCCGTCTCACTGTCTGCCTCGTTCTAATTCTCCTTCTCTTCCTCTTTCATTTATTACTCAAAATTATAGAGAATGAATAAAGGCAACAACAGAGGTTAATTAGTTTCACTGCAAAAATCTTCATTTTTTATTACATGTTACTGAATTAGTTTCTTCATTTCAGCGTATAGTTTTTTATATATATATAATGATCTGTGTATCTTTAGACTGTAAACTCATCATACTTGTATCTCAATTAAACTTTAATTTCAAAACGAAGGAGAAAATAAAAAATAAAAAAGGAAAATGGAGATGAATATACTTCCACAAATATTACGGTATTCATTTTCATTTTAGAATTTCGAAGGAAAATTATTATCATCCTAATTCTGTTTGATATTAAGTTGATTCATCTTTTATATTATCTAATTATGTTTTTTTCTGTTATAACAAGAGATACATTGATGAAGCTTATTGCCTTTTCTTAATTTTTTATCATTCTGTTTATTGTTATCGATATCATATCATTATTCTCATCAGCACCATTATCATTTTATCATTATTACCTCATTTATCCTATTAACATATCTGATTCTGGCTCGTGTGTTCCCAACTTAATTTTGACATTAAAAAAAAATACTAATGTATTACGTCATAAAATAAAAAAGTGAAATGTTTCCCCAGTTTTATTTTGGCATAAAAATACTAATGTATTACATCACAAATAATACAAAGAACTGAAATAAAAACCTTTAGTCCACCTTACGAATTCTCCGACACTTGTCAGTTTTTTGGGGGTTTTCTTAAAGGAAATAAAAAATAAGATTAAGAAAATTAGTGTTGAAGTTTCTTTCCGCAAGCAATTAAGGTCTGTATTCTGGGAGACACTAATTCTGAAATTCCTGTGTTTTTGATATGGTAAAAATGGAAGAAGGTCACTTGCATGGATTGCAACATTTCAATATTATCAACAGTGGCCGAAGAGGCGAAAAACCGAAGTGCAATTGAGTGCATGACAATGTGTTAATTTATCTTCTCTAAACTAATATACGATTATATAAACTTATATAACCTAGCATAACCCGGAGTGTTTTTTTATTATTATTATTATTCTCCTTTCTTATCCTTTACTGCCAGATATTACTTCATATTACTTCACTTTTCTCTGAACTTTCAAATTTGAACTTTAAACTTGAACTTCGAACTACGAGTTAAACTTTGAACTATGAACTTTGGATTTGAACTTGAACTAAGAACTTTGAACTTTAAACTTGAACTTTGAATTTTGAACTTAACCTTGAATTTTGAACTCTGAACTTTGATTTTGAACTTAACCTTGAATTTTGAACTTGAATTCAGTATAAACTTTGAACTTTCATTTGAACTTGAACTATGAACTATGAACTTTGAACTCAACGTTGAACTTTGACCTTGAATTCAATATAAACCTTAACCTTAACCTTAAATGAATTACATAATTCATCTTACTTATCTTATTATCTTTTACTTATTATCTTTTATTATCTTAAGCGTCCATGTCATTTATTTCTCTCTCTTATTCTAATGTGATGCTAATAACTGACTTGCTTTTTTCCGCGAATTCCTCCCCGCAAAATCCCAATTAGCGTTAAGGGTAATTTTTCCATTGTTTTTCTCATCAAGAACATCCATTTAAAAACTAAAAATTGCCATTTAAAGCATATGTAAAATACGCTATCTCTCAAAGGGTTGATTCACGTAATAATAATAATAATAATAATAATAATAATAATAATAATAATAATAATAATAATAATAATTCACGTAAGCTTATTGGCGACAAGAAAAGGCTGGAATGACTTTCGGCATTTTAGCGATTTTCTGCTAGATTTAGCGTTTTTGAGTTATGGTCTAGCGGGTAGAGTAAATACTATTTCATGCTATAAATATATGATGAGTGCGTGTGTGAGAGTGAGGGAGGGGAGGAGGGAGAGAGAGAGGGAGAGAGAGAGAGAGAGAGAGAGAGAGAGAGAGAGAGAGAGAGAGAAGAGAGAGAGAGAGAGAGAGAGAGAGAGAGAGAGAGAGAGAGAGAGAGAGAGAGATGTGTGTGTGCGTGTATGTGTATGTGTGGGAGAGAGTGAGTGTGTGTGTCTGTGTGTCTGTGTGTCTGTCTGGCTGTCTGTCTGTGTATCTCCATACTTAGCCATTTATTAGTACCTTTTTAGCGTTTTTTTTAAGTCCAGTCTAGCATTTTCGTGCAAACAGCAATGGCAACACTGAGCGTGATAATACCCGGGACTCATAAAGATGTTTTTTTGTGTGTGTGTGTGTGTGTGTTTTTATCGTCTTTCATGATGTTTATTATCTTTTATTATTCATATATTATAACTTTCCTTTTATTTTTAATTTTTTTTCTTGATGTTTTGTGTTTTCTCAGTTTTTTTTTTTTTTTGTGTGTGTGTGTGCATGTGTGTGTGTGTGTGTGTGTGTGTGGTTGTGGGTGTGTGTGTGTGTTGTGTGTGTGTGTGTGTGTGTGTGTGTGTGTGTGTGTGTGTTTATGTTTCTACTCGCATACCGTGTTCTCAATTACCTCTGGATGATATTGATAATATTTATTGTTATTTTTCGTGTTTTCTTTCGGTATCAGAATTCAATATTTAATTATTCTATCAATAACAACAATTTCAATATACAGGTGGCTTAAAATGAACCGTGTCGTCATACGAATCTATAATAAAAATAGCATATTAAGAAAATCTCTCACTGAAGGGTTATTTCATAGCAATTTACAATCTCCTTTGAGGCCTTTCCTTAATATGGTGTTTTTATTATATATTCGTTTGACATGGTTCACTTTAAGCATATAGATAATAATAATGATAATAATGATAAGGATTAGGATAATGCTAGAAATGATGATGGTAGCAGTAATTATATTGATAATGAGGTTGATTATAATGATACTGCTAGTGGCTGCTATTGCTATGATTATGATAATAATAATGATGTTGATTTTCATGATGATTATAAAAATAATGATGTTATATATGGTGGTAATAATAACGATGATGATAATAATAATGACAATGATAAGAATAGTGATGATAATGATAAAAAACAATGATGAAAATTTTAATACTATTTATTAATACTATTATTTTCATGATATTAATAATAATGCTGCTCCTGATGGTGATGATGATGATAATGATAATGATAAAAATACCAATAATCAAAGTACTGATGATAATGATAATGGTTATGATAATAATAATGATAATCATAAAAATACAAATATTAATATCAATATTGTTAAGGATAATAATAATAGCAATAATGATAGAAATAAGAAGGAGAATGAAGTGATGATAGTGATAACAACGATCATATTGATAAGGATAATAGTTATAATGATAATGATGATAATAAACATGATAGCAATAGGAACGATAATGATAACGATAACAAGTATGAAAAAATATAACTATAATAATAATGACAATCATTATCATTATCATTATTATCATTATGTGTGTGTGTGTGTGTGTGTATATATATATATATATATATATATATATATATATATATATATATATATATATATATATATATATATACTGCGACTGCTACAATTTTATCATTATTATTACTTTTATTATCATTATTGGTATTGGTATTCGTATTATAATTTCCATTACTATTAAGCTTGTTATCACAATTACCATTATTACCATTATCAATAAACCAAAGTCAATCAACAGAAATTAAAAAGATGGAATTTTCTCGATTCTTCTCGATGCGTTTTTGTTTCGACGTCAAAATGGCGGCACTTCCGGTGACAGGCATCGCGTGCGGAGAAACAAATGCAAATTGTACATTCCGTGACCGTATTGCTGTTCCGTTTCCATTTGCAATTACTGTGCACTACTGTAGCCTTGAAAAAATAGCAATGAAGATAAAGTCAGCTTGGGTGAATAATGAATAATCCTCTATTTAACGAGTTTGTCATGACAGTGTGTTTATATTTGCGACTGAATCTCACGTTTCGTTATAACAATTTAGTTTCTCAAAGCGTTTGGTCGCGAATTGATTATGAGGGTCGTGAGGTCCTCCAAACCTTCCTTCTTACTTCTCAAGGTCTATATAAGTATTTATAGGTGTGTATGTTCATATATATGTGTATGTATCGTGTGTGTGTGTGTGTGTGTGTGTGTGTGTGTGTGTGTGTGTGTGTGTGTGTGTGTGTGTGTGTGTGTGTGTGTGTGTGTGGTGTGTGTCTGTGTGTGTGTGTGGTGTGGGTGTGTGTGTGTATATATATATATATATATATATATATATATATATATATTATTGTAGGAGATTGGTCCTACAAGAACATGGTAGGACCTTCTTGAACAGCAATGTTGGAATGCGGTTGCGTCTCGGTGCGAGGTGTTGCTCCTTGGCTCCCCGCGGTGAGTCTGCATGCCATCTGCAATCTTCTAAGGATCGCTCTAAGTCACGTTGTTAGCGTGTGACAGCCGGTGATGAACAAGGAAGTGTTACAGTAATACGTAGCTTTTGCGATGGAAATAGACTAGATAACGTTGGAATGTTTGGTGTGGCAAGAAGAGAGGAATATGCAGGTAAAGCAATGACCAAGGTGTATGTGCATATGTCGTGTGTGAAGATTACGTATGTTGACAACTATGTAAGATTATATACATATGAATATAGTAATATGATATAGATATAACTGGGTTACATATACATTATACTATTATATAAGCTAGATATATATGTGTGTGTGTGTTTGTGTCTATGTCTGTGTTTGCGTGTGTGTGTGTGTGTGTGTGTGTTGTGTGTGTTGTGTGTGTTGTGTGTGTGTGTGTGTGTGTGTGTGTGCGTGTCCATCGACGCCCATTTTAGGAATCATGGTAAACCACTCTTCTCTTTCCTTGTTCTTTCCACCTCCAATAATTAATTTAACAATTTCATAACAAGGCAAACCGTGAGAGAAGTAGAAATTACAAACAACTATCTATAATTTTTTTCGTCTACCCTATTACTTGTTGTTTTTCAATGACTTCATTTATGGTTTTGATCGCCCTGCGAGTTGAAGTTCTACAAAACATTACAATATTAATACCCAAAACAGTCTATACAAGTAAACTACTGTACCACATTGACGAGTAACAACAGCTTCCCCGACTCGTTCGAAACAGAACACACTCGGTTTCGTAATATTAGAGTCATTAAACATGTATTAATTAAATGTTTACATACATATC
>NW_020872342.1:246369-248869 GCF_003789085.1 Penaeus vannamei | reverse complement strand
TCTCTCTCCAATGTGTGTGTGTGTGTGTGGTGTGTGTGTGTGTGTGTGTGTGTGTGTGTGTGTGTGTATGCGTGTGTTGTGTATGTGTGTGTGTGTGTGATTCCGGTCTCAGACCAGATGGCGTCTGTCACTGATTAAGGACCTCTGGCTGGCCCTTCCAGACCCGCAGCTTTTTCAACCTGGTCTTAAGCGTCGGTCTGGACAGCTGGACACAAAAGACCTGAAAATCGACTCTGAGGGCCTAACAGGAGACCCACACGTATGAATTTGTCTATTAATGCGTCTATACCTGTGTCTAAGCCTTTAAGTGATCGTTGATAAGTTTAACATATGTATTATTTCCCTTGCCAGAAGCTCGTCCTCTCTGTGTTTGTACATTCTTGAAATATTTTTTATTATCTTTTATTCTTTCTTTCTTTCTTTTTCTTTGTCCTTTCTTGTTGTTTTCTTTTTTTCTGATTCTTTGCGTCTTCTTTTCGATTTTTAGTTTCCTGGCTTTATCTGTCTCCGTTTTCAACTTCATCCTCTTTGTTCTCACTATTTTAGATTTCATCCCATTCTTCATTTGATTTCATTCCATTTTTGCACATTCTTGCCCCTCTTTCTCCCCATTCTTTTCGCCATTTTTATTTTTCATTCTTTAGCCATCCCTATCTTTATTTCTAAACTTCATTTCCACCTTTCCTTTTTTTACATTTTTTATCATCTTTTTTATTTCTTTTCTTTTTCTCTCTCTCTTTCACGGTCTCGCTCTCATGCAATTCTTGATCTCCTTCCATTTCCCATTCGAAGGCTGAAATCGCAGAGAAAAACTAATTGACTCCATTTCTCTTCGTGAGACAGAGGCAATGGGGGGGGGGTGAGGCGAGAGGCGAGGCAAATATCACGTGTTGAGATCTGAGCTGCATCAACAATTATCCTCATCATTGAGTGCCTAGCTGAGAAAGCCTCGATTTACTCTCTGTCTCTGTCTGTCTGTGTCTGTCTGTCTGTCTGTCTCTTTCTTCTTTCTCTCTCTCTCTCTCTCTCTTCTCTCTCTCTCTCTCTCTCTCTCTCTCTCTCTCTCTCTCTCTCCTCTCTCTCTCTCTCTCTCTCTCTCTCTCTCTCTCTCTCTCTCTCTCACTGTCTCCCTCTTTTCATTTCTTTTCTTTATTTTGCAATACTGTGGCGCGTGGTGTTGGTGTTATCATTGTTAGGAATATTGAATTTATCACCATTAGCCTTCATGTCATTTTCCTCACCATTAATACCGTCTTTCCTTGTTATTTTTTTTTCCCACACACGCCCACCTCCACACTCCCCTTACACACTCCCCCACACCCACACCCCTTAAATCCACAACTCATAAGTATATCCACAATCTCATATCAATAATTTCTTCCGTAAACACTAAGCATATCGGCCCCCAAGCCCACAGTCCAATACCCCACAACTCTACAACACAACCCACACCCCCCCACAACTCCACAACACCACCCCACACCCACCCGCAACACCACAACCCAAAACTCACCCACACTCACACTAAATCCCATACTACCAAAAACCCCACCCTCACTCTCACTTCCCCTCAACACCTACCCCCCGATCCCAAAACTCCCAAATCCCACCCCCCATCCCATCCTCCACACCCCCACCCCCACAACCCCCACCCCACCCCACAACCCCCAACCCCCCCCACAACCCCAAAACCGAGAGGCAAATCAGCACATCACACCACTCCCCCCCACCCCCACCCCACCCCACCCCGAGCGAGGTCGTCTTCCCAAGCCACCTTCTAACGACCGCTGTTAATGGTCGTTAGTTTAATTAGGTCGTATATTGCGCTCGCTTCAGGTCTTCCGTCTTTTCTCCTGCTCTCTTCTTGCTCGTAATTAATAATGATAATGATATTACTATTACAATGGTCATTGATCATTGTGTTTACATTATCTTCGTTATTTTTCATCATCATTATCATTATCTTCATCATCCTCATCTTCATTTTCTTCTTCATCTTCATCTTTATCTTTATCTTCATCTTTATCCTTATCTTTATCTTTTTATCTTTATCTTCACCTCCATCATCTTATCTTTTGTATCTTTATGTTTATCTGTTATCTCTTTATCTTTATTTTCACTTCCATCTTCATCTTTACCTTTATCTTTATCTTATCTTTATCTTTATCTTTATCTTTATCTTTATCTTTATCTTTATCTTTATCTTTATCTTTATCTTTATCTTTATCTTTATCTTTTTATCTTCATCTTCATCTTCATCTTCATCTTCATCTTCATCTTCATCTTCATCTTTATCTTTATCTTCCTCTTTATCTTCATCAGCAATAACAATAAAAGCAATAACAACAACAACAAGATTGTTATTGTGACCAAATTTTCGATAACCACTGACTGATTATTATTTAATTAATTATAATCAATTATCCTCCTCTTTCTCCGCCCCACCTCCTACCCTCCTTCCCATCCCCTTTCATCCCTCCCTCCCTCCCTCCTTCCTACC
>NW_020872342.1:228869-231369 GCF_003789085.1 Penaeus vannamei | reverse complement strand
CAGATGCTACCATTTTAGCAAATAAAAAAATGTATCTAGTTTAAAGATTTTTCCTACAAAATTTCATACATAAAACATGATTTTTTTATAGTTTGTCCGAACATCAACCTCGCCAAATACGTAAGAAAAAATAACGAAAATCAAAAAACGCTTTAGTTACATTTTTTTCCTCCTCTTCTGACATTTCCTTTTCTTCCCATAATTAACCCGTTTTTTCCTCCAAATCAACCTTAATCATCTCAATATCCGCGAGTTATTTAAGATGAGGAAACGACATCCCAGGGAGTGTCACCCCCCCCCCACCCACCCCACCCTTTCCTCCCTCCCCCGCCCTTTTGATGCAACCATGAGGATAGACGTTTCAGTTTTAAGGGGGGAGGAGGGGAGGGAGAAAGAGGGAGAAAGGGGAGAGGAGGGAGAAAGGAGGGAGAGGGGGAGAGGGAGAAGGACGGGAGAGGGGAGGAGGAGAGGGAGGGAGTGGAGAGGGAGGAGGAGGAGGGAGGGAGCAGGGGGAGGAGAGAGAGGAGGAGAGGGAGGAGGAGGGAGGAGGAGGAGAGAGAGAGAAAGGAGGAGGTATTATGAGGGGGAGAGGGGGGAGAGGCGAGAGGGAGGAAAGGGAGGTAAAAAGGAGAGGGAGAGGGGAGGGGTGGGGGAGGAGGGGAAGTGGATGCTTGAGAGGGGGATGGAGCAGCGGAAAAAGTGGTAGAGAGGGAGGGAGGAAAAGGGGAGACGGGGAGAGAGTGAGCAGGGAGTAGGAAGAGGAGAGGGAAGAGGTGGGAAAAGAAGAATGGGAAAGAGTGTTGAGGGGAAGGGAGAGAGGGGTGAGGGGGAGGGAGAGTAAGGTGATGCGAAGAGAGGAGTTGAGGGGGAGGAGAAAGGGGTTGAGGGGGAAGGAGGGAGGAGTTGGAGGGGGAGGGAGAGAGGGGCTGAGGGGTGGGGAGGGATGGGGCGCTGTGTTAAACCCAGAAGTCCCATGAAAGCTTCCCCATGACAGCCAGGCTCTCTCGTTCCGATCGTTCTCTCGGGTTGAGCTTGAGTCGGAGGGGAGTGGGCGGGGGGGGGGGTAGATGTACTTTGTCTCTCCCTCTTTCTCATCTCTATCTTTCTGGTTTGTCTCTCTGTCTATCGTTCTCTCTCGCCTTCTTTTTCTCTGGTCCGGTCCCTCTCAGTCTCTGCAACTCTCTCTCTCTCTCTCTCTCTCTCTCTCTCTGCTCTCAATGGTATTATATTTATAGTAATATATATATATATAATATATATTATATATATATATATACTATATATATATCTAATATATATATATATATATATTATATAATATATTTTATATATATAATATATATATATATATATACATATATAATATATATATATATAATATGATATATAATATTATATCTGCTGTCTGTCATATGTATCAATCTATCTCTCTCTTTCTGTGTAGTGTGTGGTGTGTGTGGTGTTGTGTGTGTGTGTGTGTGTGTGTGTGTGTGTGTGTGTGTGTGTGTGTGTGTGTGGTGTGTGTGTGTGTGTGTGTGTGTGTGTGTGTGTGTGTGTGTGTGTGTGTGTGTGTGTGGTGTGTGTGTGTGTGTGTGTGTGTGTGGTGTGTGTGCGTGGTGTTCTGTGTGTGCGGTGTGTGTGTGGTGTGTGTGTCTGAATGTTTGCATGCGTGTGCGATAAAGATATATGAATATACATATATAGGTCTGTGCATATATACATGTACACATCATTTTATCAATCCTCTCTTCTCTTTCCTCTTTTATTTCGCCACCAATTCTTTCCTCCGTCTCTCTCCTCGTGGCACTTAGTCCTCCGCGAGCCCTAAGCTTTCCTCTGAGGACAAGTGACACTTTTTGCAAACACTCTCTCTCTCACATTCGAGTGCCACTTGTGCCACCCGGACGCTAAGGATAAAGTATTTTTGTGTGTTTATATATTTTTATATATTTTATTTCTATGGGTTGTTCTTTGTTTATGCTTTTACTAATATTTGTATATTTTGGGTAATATGTCATTCTTCTAATTTTTTTCTTAGGGGGTTTGTTTCGTTTCATTTTTTTTCCAATTTCTCCTAACATTTTTTTTCTTTATGTGTGTTTGATCTCTATTTTTAATTCTTCTGAAAAAAAAACTTTAATAAATGTTTCTAATCTGTGTTTTTCGTCTTCTTACTTTCTTCATTTCTTTATAACGAAATCTCTCCCTCTCTCTTCTCTCTCTCTCTCTCTCTCTCTCTCTCTCTCTCTCTCTCCTCTCTCTCTCTTCTCTATCTATCTATCTATCTATCTATCTATCTATCTATCTATCTCACATTGAAACTACAAGAAAAAAACGACAAATGCACAGCAAAACATCATTGCATCTGGCATACGTAGGCCTCCTCATACCCCCCCCCCCCACCACCACCACCACACACACCCTTCCTCCCCATCCCTTCAGGAAAAAAAAATATATATGTATATATATGCATCTGCTTCGTCTGGGAAATGTTTGCACA
>NW_020872342.1:221369-223869 GCF_003789085.1 Penaeus vannamei | reverse complement strand
ACAACACACACACACACACACACACACACACACACACACACACACACACACACACACACCACACACACACACACACACACACACATACACACACACACACACACACACACACACACACACACACACACACACACACACACACACACACACACACACACACACACACACACACACACACACACACACACACACACATACACACACAGACCAACGCACACACCCACACACGCACAGCACAGTGATTGAGTGGAGGTGGAAAGGATAGGAAACAGAGGGAAATTGAGTCATAAATCACACAGGACTTTAATCTAATAGAAAATATAGATGGCCGAAACACGGGACAAAAAGTCTAGGATTTATTCCCCGAGAGAAAGAGCATAAAAATGACGAATGGGAATAATCGCAAGAGTGTAAAAAAAAAAAATGGCTGACGATTATAGAGATGGAGCGAGAGGTGGGCAGAGAGGAGGCCTGTGGTTTCCTGAAAAGCGGGAGAGGGAGAGGGAGAGGGAAGGAGAGGGAGGAGGGAGATGAGAAGGAGAGAGTGGGAAGGGAGAGGGAGAAGAGGAAGGAGGAGAGGGAGAAGGACGATGGGACAGAGTAGGAAAGAGAGATGGAGAAGGAGAAGAGAGAGTGGGAAGGGAGAGGGAGGAGAGGGAGAAGTACGACGGGATAGAGAGATTAGGCAAGAGAGAGGGAGAAGGGAGGTGAGAAAGAAAGAGTGGGAAGGGAGAGGGAGATGGATGGTGGGATAGAGAGAGTAGGAAAGGAAAGGGAGAAGGATGATGGGATAAAGAGAGTAGGAAAGGGAGAGGAAGGAGAAAGGGGAGAGGAGAGGGGGAAAAGGGAGGGAGAAGGATGGTGAGATAGAGAGAGAAGGAAAGGTAGAGGGAAAAAGAGAAGCGGGAAAGAATAAAGTAGGAAAGGGAGAAAGAGAAGGAGGAGAGAGAGAATGGTGGTGGTGAAGACAGTAGGAAATGGAAAGGGAGAAGGATGGTGGGAAAGAGAGAGTAGGAAAGGGAGAAGGAGAAAAATGTGGGAAAAGAAGTGGGATAGAGAGAGGAAAAAAGACGAAGGAAAAAGAGACGGAGAGGATGAGGACAGATAGAGGGAAAGGAAGTGGAGAGGTGGGAGAAGAAAGAACGACAAACGAAAGTAGGAAAGGGAGAGAGAGGGATAGGGAGAAGGAGAGGGAGAGGGAGAAGGGGAAGGGAAGAAAGAGAGTGCAGAGGCACAGAGAGACAGACGGACAGACAGACAAAATAAAAGAGAGAGGGAGAGAGACAGACAGAGAGAGAGAGAGAGAGAGAAAGAGAGAGTGAGAGTGGTGACCCAGAAATGGAGGAGGGGGAGGGACGGGAGGGAGAGACATGGAGGAAGTAGGGCGGAGGGAGAGTGGTGGAGGCAGATGCATGGAGAAAGAGTGGCGGAGGGAGCGGGATGAAGGAGAGGGGGGTGAGGGATAGGGAGGAAGGGAGAGGGGCAAGGGATAGGGAGGAAGGGAGAGGGGGTAAGGGATAGGGAGAAAGGGACAGGGAGGAAGGGAGAGAGAAAGCAGCTTCCACAGTAATTCCTTCCACAGCAGAAGAAAGCGCCTCGGCCACTGTTATTTAGGGCCTTCGTCACCTCCCTTGGCGTCCCTGTGAGGGAGGAGGAATAGGAGGGAGCGAGGGGAGATGGGGGGGGGTAAGGGTCGAGCATTTCCAGGGAGGAGAGAAGGAGGAGGTAGAAAGGGTCCCCTAAGGAAGTAGGGATCATCGGAACTTCCTTCTTTGTTTTTAGTTTGCTTGTTTTTTTTGTTTTTTTTTGGTTGTTTTGTTGTTGTTGGTGTGATAGTACTGATAGCGTAAGATATACCTTACAACATGCGTAGATACACTACCCTCTCATCCGCCACCCCCTTCACCCTCAACCCCCTCCCCAACCTCATCCTCATTCCTCATCCTTACAACCCTCCCCCCTTCACTCTCACCCCGCCAACCTCATCCTCATTCCTCATCCTTACCCTCCTCTCTTCACCCTCAAACCCTCTTATACCCTCACCCACACATCAACACACGCCAAGCCTTTCATTTCGTCACCCACATAAAGCAACAAACAAAGAAACACACATAACAAACAAGCCATTTTCTTCTAAGCATATTCCGGATTTTGGAGTAAAAGGAAAAAAAAGAAAAGAGATGAAGGAGAGGAACGAAGAGAGAGAGAGAGAGAGAAGAGAGAGAGAGAGAGAGAGAAGAGAGAGAGAGAGAGAGAAGAGAGAGAGAGAGAGAGAGAAGAGAGAGAGGAAGAGAGAGAGAGAGAGAGAAGAGAGAGAAGAGAGAGAGAGAGAGAGAGAGAGAGAAGAGAGAGAGAGAGAGAGAGAGAGAGAGAAGAGAGAGAGAGAGAGACAGACAGACAGACAGACAGACAGACAGACAGACAGACAGACAGACAGAAACAACAGACAAGACAGAGAAAGAATCATAGCCCCCGAATACTCGATGCGGGAAAGGCATTG
>NW_020872342.1:205385-219454 GCF_003789085.1 Penaeus vannamei | reverse complement strand
GGAGAGAGAGAGAGAGAGAGAAGAGAGAGAGAGAGAGAGAGAGAGAGAGAGAGAGAGAGAGAGAGAGAGAGAGAGAGAGAGAGAGAGAGAGAGAGAGAGAAGAGAGAGAGAGAGAGAGAGAGAGAGAGAGGCTGGAATTTTGGAGACGTGCGTGCGTGTCTCTGAGGAATGAGGAGTACCTATCTACATCCCCCAGCGATAGGGACACCCGAGCCGTTCATCAACACTAGAAGACACACTTGACCAGGGCTCTTGGCCCTGACCAGACCTCCCTCCTGGGGGTCTCTCCCCACGCGCGCGCGCTCGGCGCCTTTAGGGCTCCCCTTTGCACCAGCACGACACAGCCACACCACATTACCTACCCCTCCTATCAATAAACAGCTGAACCAGAATTGTCTCTCCATAATCCACCAAATCAGGGCTAACACTAAACCCTGACAACTGGTGGCAAGCGGCGGAATGACACGAACAACAAACCTCTGTAAAAACTGTAAGGACACCATAGGCAATGATTTCCTTTTCTTTCCCCTTTCTTCACCTATGTGTGCATGCCGTGCACTTTTTTTTTTTACAAGAGCAGTGATTCTTTGTTTTCAAATATTTGAAGTGCCCGTGCAAAGTGCATTTTCTTCTCTTTGTCTCTTCTCTGTATCTACTTTGTTTTTTCTCGTCACGGTAGATCGTCGCTTTTTTAATGGAATCAATCACTTGCGAGAGTGCATTTTCTTTCTTTGGCGCGTTTTTCTTTAAATCTAACTCGATCATGCTAGCCTAATTAGCATAAATCGCTTATAATGCTTAAATATTTTATTCATGTGGGTGAATATATTGTGCATTTTCTCTAAATTATCATCTATTTCTACGGACATTATAGGTCACGTGACTAGTCCTAAGCATTGCTATATTTTCGACATTTTTTTTATTCTCATTATCTCTCACTGTGTTAACCGATGCCATATCGACGTTCAGTTTGCATATTATTACTTAGTGCATTTATTAGGCTTGGTTTAACTATGCAATTGTGGGATATTTTTGAATATTTAAATAATTTAGTTGAATTATGCACAAACAAATATAACACATCTACCCCCACTCTTACCACCTACCCCAGTCCCCCTAATCTCCCTCTCCCCTAAACCCCACCCCCACTATCTCCCCTCCCTCTCTACCTATTTTCAATATTCTGTTCAGGCCACTAGCGTTAAATTATATTATACCGCAAGATTTTAAGCAAAATAAAAGAATGCATTCAATATAATTTTCATATTACATACCCTAGTCTTAATGACTATATATTGACCGCGAGTGACCTTTCTTACTGACCTTTATAATCTCTATAAATCCTTGGGTCAAATTATCCGATTTGTTATATAAGATTACAATTCGAACGTTTGAGATTTTCTTTTCAAATCTATATTTATTCTTGAAAAGTGTGCCTTGTTCATTTGTATGTTTATATGAATATCAACCAGTATTTTTACGTATAAAGTGTTATATTCGTTGTCTAGTGCGAGTGACTTCACACATAGCTTTTCAGGTAATTCTAGGTCAGGTCTTGTCAATAAATGACATATCTCACCTTTTGTGACCTGTCTTAGTACTATTTTCCACATTTTAATTTCTGAAATTTAATTTCATTTATATGACACGACAATTTACAATAGAGTGATGAATTTACTTCCAGTTTGCATGAGTATATTGGGAACTGTAATAATACTAGCAAAATTCATCAAATTAAATCATATGATTTTTTCCTTAATTATTCATGGTCATTTATTGGCAATTTGATTATTCAATTTCTACATTATTGTGTACTTATTTTTTCTCATTATTTAATTTTACATATACTAGCTATTGCTATTTTTACCTCATTTGACCTTACTCAGGTAGAAGGTACTTATAGCCATCTGACTCTGCTCGACCCAAAAATGCATTTAAGCTATTTGTATCCATATCTTATTCAATGATCTCTGTGTTAGAGATTAATTATATTAGACAGCTACTATGATTTCATATTGTTCGTGATTTTCGCTCTCATGAGTAATCACTAAATGCGAAACTACCTTGGTTATCCTAACGAATTTCCACCTCTTTTCCATCTCTTTCCCTTCATATGATGATCGTTAGTATGCCGACCTAATTTTCGAAACATTTTCTTCATTAATCAATCTTAATCACGAACCTCACCTCATCATTATTACATGGTCCTTGGTGACGACCCCCAGCTGGGTATGGGCATGTAATTAGGATAAGGGGACCGTCCCTGAAAAATCGCCAATTTACGATTTTTGTTCAAAAATAGAAAACATTCTTACAGATTTTCATGAATTTTGGTAGGATGAAAGAGTACTTGAATACCCCTCTTTTGACCAATTTTTAAAATTTTGGCCAAAGGGAATTTAAGCGCTATTAAAAATCAATTTTTGATAGATAGGTCCCTTTCTACCAAGTCTCACAATTATCATCCGTTTTCTATGTGCTTTCTATTGAGAAAACCTTTAGAACATGCAAAGAGAACAACGAATTCGAATTTGGAAATTCCGTTTAGTTTCCGAATTATTGCCTGTAATATAATCGGCAAAAAAAATTAAAAATCGGGGTTTTAAAAATTTCTTAAAAATTTAAAATTTTGATTTTACCAAATCCCATGAATAAGCAAATAATTGACCTTAAATTTTTTTTAGAAAGTTTTTGTTCATTTTCTATATTTTTTCGTCTTATTATAGTATGTGCCTATAGACCAAAAGGAAGGCCAGACATTGTTCTTTCTTTTGTTTTATATTTCATTCAGATCGGATAAGTGATTAATGAACAGCATCAAAAAATGTAAAAAAGTATGATGAAAAAATCCCCAACTGACGCCGCCATGCGGCCTACTAAATGCTGTGGCAAGCCCTGCGATCACGCGAGCGCAAGTTTGAACTTGTTCGCCTGCCTTCAGCCGTCCTCTACGCTTCACCTCATACTAACAAACAGGGGCGCACGCACATATGTGTATTGTGATATGAGGAGAAGAGGACCACTGGAAGCATGGCCAACAAGTTGTGACATGCACGCGCAAGTGCATTTATATAGACCAAAAGGAAGCCCAGACATTGCTCTTTCTTTTGTGTTTATTTCATTCAGATCGGATAAGTGATTAATGAACAGCATAAAAAAATGTAAAACAATATTACCAAAAAAATCCCCAACCGACACCGCCATGCGGCCTACTAAATGCTGTGGCAAGCCCTGCAATCACGCTCGCGCATGTCACAACTTGTTGGCCGTGCTTCCAGTGGTCCTCTACTCTTCATATCACACTCCAACTAATAGCGCGCACTCACGCGCAGTTATACACACATGCGCGCGCACTCATTCATTCAAACGCACGCGCTCATACTCCCGCGAGCAATCATAGTCGCACACACACAAGAACACACATACAGAAGTGCACATACACACAAACATACATGTGCACATGTGTGTGTGCTGTATGATTACCTCGGCACATGTCTGAACTCGCACTCCTGTCTTCAGCCGTAATTCATATTCTACATCACCCTCCAGCAAATACGTGCAAGCGCGCATGCGCGTAAATACAAATACACGTGTACACAAGTACTCACTAACACGCATTCACACTTATACAAATGTCGAAATAAACAACTGATTTTAGGTAAATGACCTTGAAAGTGTTTAGAAAGTTTTCGTTCATTTTCCATAATTTTCGTTCAAATATATTATGCGCATATAGTCCAAAAAGAAGCCCAGACGTTGCTCTTTCTAATGGTCTTTATTTCATTCAGATCGGATAAAGGGTTAGTGAGCAGCATAAAAAAATGTAAAATGGAGTGGCGATGACGTCATCCCGCCGTGCCGCCGCGCCGCCATGCGGCCTTTTAAATGCTATGGTTACCCCTGCGATCACGCGCGCGCAAGTTTGAACTTGTTCGCCTGCCTTCAGCCGTCGTCTAAGCTTCACCTCATACTCTAAGAAACAGGCACGCACACACGCGCGCGCGGGCGCACGCACATATGTTGTCACAATCGCGCGTGCGCACATGTATGCACGCAAGTGCGCGTGCGCGCGCATGTACACACATAAGGCCACACGCAAAAGTGCACGTGGGGTACTCTCAACACTTTTGCACGAGCTCACACACAAACATACACACACGCTCACGCGCGCGCATACACATAATTGCAGATTTGACACGAAGACATGGTAATCGATAGCTAAACAATATTATACAACCCTGAGGTTTCAATGCAGTACGTGTTTTGCAGGTAGGCCTACTCAAACAGTCATGTATGCCTACTAAAGCAAAAGCAAAAAAAAAAAAAAAAAAAAAAAAAAAAAAAAAAAAAAAAAAAAAAAAAAAAAAAAAAATCTTTATTTCATCATAAATTATATTGTATCATTCATGAATTGACAAAAGGCGTAACAATCATTATTTGAACTGATATCAACATGTAATTACTCTATCATAAGCCGGAGGAATGGTCGGAACGAGTGTAAAGGCCATTTACCTCAAATGAGCGAAAATGCACTTGCACCCCATGTTGCTTATGCCCTTGTTACACCAAGAAATAGTTCGAGATGGAGTCTAACAATCGAAGGGCAGTTTCCTCAAACATGTAACAATACGATAGGACCAAAAACAAAATTCAAGTACCCCGACCCCCTATGGCCAGGGACGGTCCCCTTAAGGTAATTAATGTTAAGTTGTTCTTGTGCCACGCCACACACTTATCGCCCAGGCGATCTCAGCACCACGCGCCTTCTTATCGCTATATACGTGAGATTATCGCTGGTATTCCCCAAGAAGATGGGTACCCAATTGCGTTCTGCGTATGAGCTGGATGATGTGTCCCTTCTACGGTTGGGTCATCATGTCATCATTTTCCTCAGGGAAGTTATGTTAAGTACCATTTACAACCATGAGGGTTGTCGTTCAGCAGTCAGTTGCCCCAGGGAAGCTGACCCAAACTCGCTTGCATCATGTGTTGCTCTGCAAGCTTAGTCTGTTCTGCAACAGACCAGTCACCGTTTCATTAATCTTACGTACGAATTAAAGTACCATTTAGTATGATTTCGCATACTAGTTGATTAATATTGCAATTACCGTAAATTCATTGTTATTAGTGTGAATGTTTTTTTACATGCAGTCAGATCGGTAATTAATTTCATTCCATGCAGCAAACATCCCCGACCCCGTCTACATACCTGCCCCCCCTCCCCCCCCATCCTCACCCATACCTCTTTTACCTTAGCCTCCCGCCCACCCACTCTTCCACCCCTTCGCTTCTTTCCTCCAACTTCCACGCCATCCTATTCCTTTTTTACTCTCACTCTTACTTTAACAAATTACTAATGACTCTAAAAACTAAAATATATATATCAACATTGTATTTTCTACTTGTGTGCTATACTCTGACTTACTCATTTCATAACTCACAATTCACTAACACTCGTCTACTCACCACTCACGTAGCCACATGGGCACATCGTCCTGCAGAAACCCGTTAATTGCACAAGAATTACATGCGTACTGTTTCCGGAATATAAACGGCTTGTGCCAATAATATATTATTGTCTTGCATTATGTTTTATCATGCAAATGTTGTCTTGAGAAAGTCAATTTTGATGTAATGAGTTGCTCCCGAAGTATGAGGACTGCATTACCTGTTTTCATTATTGCTTTGCCTCAAATTGCTGTTGGTGACGTCTGATAGACAACTTCAATGAACTGAGATACTCAATTACTATTAGTCAGACGTATACGGTATGCACTATTGCACAGCACACTTCTGAACTCTGCATTGTTGCATTTTTTTCTTTTTTCCCAAGGAAGTTCGTCGTTCAAGACAAGTCCTTGCGGACTGCGACACCTTTTGCTTCCTGGTAGTTCTGCACAATGCTTATCTCTTGTTGAATTTCATCTCCTGCTAACTGAGGCAATTGCAACTCAAGCAAGTCCTTGCAGACTATTGCAATTGTCTCCCTAAGCATGTTCCTCTGTCAATCCTTGGACAGTGAATTATTGAAAAAAATTAATAAAAATTGAAAATTCATGAAAATATTTGTAATAACAATCTTTGCAATCTGATATATTTTGATTATATCTTATGGTCCCTGCTATAACACAACCCCCCCCCCCCCCTGTTTGCCCTCCTGTCTCTGCCTTGGTGTACTTATTTCAGAGAACGTCAGCACCAGCCCGTCGCGGGCAACGGTTAGTAGCATATGCCGAGCGATCTGAGGAATGAGGAGTACCTATCCAAGTCCCCCAGCGATAGGGACACCCGAGCCGTTCGTCAACGCTAGAAGACATACTTGACCAGGGCTCTTGGCCCTGACCAGACCTCCTCCCTGGGGGTCTCTCCCCACGCACGCGCGCTCGGCGCCTTTAGGGTTCCCCTTTGCACCAGCACAACACAGCCACACCACGCTACCTACCCCTCCCATCAATAAACAGCTGAACCAGAATTGTGTCTCCATAATCCACCAAATCAAGCAAACACTAAACCCTGACAGTGTCACACACACAACAGAGAGAGAAAGGGAGAGAGAGAGAGAGGGAAAGGGAAAGGGAGAGAGAGAGAGAGAATTTTTTTGTTTTTTATCTCCAAAGCCAACAGGAATGTGATATTTACTGTAATATTGTTTTGTGAAATATCTTTACATAAAAATGGCTCCAATAAGGCAAAGTCACCAAGGAGTTAATCAGTAGACTTATTTTCATTTTATATAAATATAATACAGTATAGTATGTTCCACTTATACTTATTATGGATTAACCCACTGCCACCAGGTGCACTGAATTTTGTTTACTTATACATGGCTCAACAAGTGCTCAATCATCAAGGAGTCATAACTTGACTTCACCAGAATTCCCCATTCATTTAACTTTTGGGAATAGTATTATTTTTTCTAATGCTATGAATATCAGTACTCAATTGTATTATTTATGTTATGTTTATCATAAAAAAAGAACAATAATCCCTATCAAAATCAAATTATGATGTACCCACCCATTATGGAGCAGCTACCCATTATGGGTGGGTGCTTCATGTGCAGGGTGGTGTGAAGCGATGGTGTGGTAGTCTAGATAGTGTTAAGTGCTTGCATGCCTTCTCGCTTGTAGCTGCCACCACTAGCTAGCCTAGTGCAAAAACGGGAGCAGCTCTGCATAAGGCACCCCTGCCAGTGCACAGCCTCTCCATCATCCGAGACTTCTGCAGTGCCTTCCCATGGCCACCTATGGAAACTGGTACCTTGCCGTCCCAGGCCGAACTGTAGGGGATCTCAGAGCAGCAGGTCCCAGAGGTACAGGGTCATGGCACATCAACATGTGGACACACCCTGGCCTTGTACTAACTCCTGCCCCTAAGCCCCCTGGGGTCAATGGGAGGCTTGGGGGAGGTGGGCCTTACCAGTCCTCCTCCCCCCATAAAAAACCTCATCGGCAACATCGCATATAATTGGAAATGCTGGGGGGAGGGGAAATGTCCTCCTATCCAGCAAGAGAGGCGGGCTGTGGGCCTCATGGGGCGCAGGATGGGAACAGGTGCTACTCGTCCTGCCTGCGCTTTGGCAGCTGCCAGCCTGGAATGAAGCTTGTGGGGCAAAGCCCTAGGGAACCCCACAGGTGGATGATGGAACCCGTAGTCTGCCGCCCCCTTTTATATGGGGTAGGGTTGGTGGGGGTGGCAGATGTGGCATCCACCCGGAGTGACTGTCTAAGGGTGAACCTCAGGCGGGAAGTCTGGGTGGGGGCTTGGAACATCTGCTCTTTATGTCAGGATGATCGGTTGCCTCTACTATCGAGGGAACTGGGGAGGCTAAGAGTTGGGGAGGCTGCTCTATCGGAGGTGAGAAGACCTGGAAATGGCACGATCAGTGTAGGTGGCTATACTTATTACTTGTCAGGCTGCAGCGATGGTCATCACCTTCAGGGAGTAGCCATAGCTATCTCCAATACGTTCCAGCCCTCAGTGGTAGAGATTACTCCAATCGATGAGCGTATAATGGTATTGAGACTGAAGCTAGTATTTGGCTTCATGTCTCTTATTGCTGTGTACGCTCCTACCGATGTTTGTAAACTCAACATGAAAGAGATGTTCTATGCCAAACTGCCATCTGTGGAAGATAGATATCCCTGGCAAAATATTTGTATTGTCCTGGGTGACTTCAATGCGGTATCTGGCTGTGATCGAGCTGGCTATGAGATGTCTGTCAGTCCTCATGGTTCAGGGTGACTTCAATGCGGTATCTGGCTGTGATCGAGCTGGCTATGAGATGTCTGTCGGTCCTCATGGTTCAGGAACTGATACCGGCAGCGAGAATAGCTTCCTTTTCTTTGTAAGGTCCCAGAAATTAAGGATTTTTGGCTCCTGGTGCCAGCGCCCAGACCCACATCACTGGTCATGGTACAGCGATGTGGGTAATGCAGCCAAGGAGATCAACCACATACTCGTTAGCACTCGTTGGAGGATCCTCCAGAACTGCTGGGTGTATAGGAGTGCCGAGTTCTGTGGTATTGACCATAGATTGGTTGCGACTACCCTCAGGGTCCACTTCAAAACTCCCCAGTGGTCCAATGATCACCCTAGGGTGTTTCATTTGGACAGGCTGAAGGAGTGGGAGTGTGCTCGGGGGTTTGCCGAGGCAATCTCTGGTCGTTTCAGAGTACTCGAAAGTCTGATAGACCCTGTACTTCTGTGGGACATCTTCAAGCACGAAACATTTGATGCAACCCAAGAGTTGATTGGTGAATGCCCGAGATCAATGCAGAATTTTATCTCACAGGAGACACTGGAAGTCACAAATGCTTGCCGTGAAGCTTGTCTAACAGGGGATCGGGATTTGCACCATTCTCAGGTGGGTAGAACTCTGTCTCTCTTAAGAAGGGAGAATGGACAGTTTATTAGGAGTCTTGCTGAGGAGGTCAAAGGCCATTTCTTAGTAAATGACCTTCATCCTGCATACCAAGCAATGAGAAAGCTGAATTCCAAATAGCTAGTCTGTATACTGGTACTGAAAGTGTTGTAAAGTGTGTGTGTGTGTGGGGGGGGGGGGGGCTGATGAGCTTCTTTCCTGTTAGTTCAGGAGTGAGGCAAGGCTCTGCCCTTGCACCAACACTTTTCAATCCTTGCATGGACTGGATACTGGGCAGAGCTACTGTTCAAAGTCATTGTGGAGCAACTTTGGGCAATATCAAGGTTACAGATCTTGACTTTGCCAAAGATGTTGCTATTCTATCTGAGTCTTTGGAAACCTTAGTGGTGGCTCTCGATGCATTTAGTAATGAAGTGAAACCCTTGGGTCTAGAGGTCTCCTGGACCAAGACCAAGATCCAGGACTTAGAGGACTTGCTAGGAGAACCTGTTTGGTCAATACATGCTTGTGGCAAGGACATTGAAATCACGGAGAGCTTTACATACTTTGGAAGTGTAGTTCATAACTCTGGGCTGTCAGACCAGGAAGTCAGCAGATGGATTGGCCTGGCAGCAGGGGTCATGAACTCTCTCGAAAAGAGTATTTGGAGATGCCGGTACCTGTGCAGAAGGACCAAGCTACGGGTGTTCAAGGCACTGATAATGCCAGTTTTGCTACAAGGTAGTGAAACCTGGACATTGTCCTGTGCCTTGGAGTCTCGTCTTGATGCCTTCTTCCTTACGCCGGATCATGGGGTACAGTTGGCGGGACCACGTGTCCAACCAAGAGTTGCACTGGGAGACTGGCACAGGACCTATTACCTGCACTATCGGGATCGCCAACTCAGGCTATACAGCCACCTGGCTCATTTCCCACAGGATGATCCTGCCTATCAGGTTGTCTCTGCAAGAGACAACCCTGGGTGGAGGAGGCCTGTGGGACGAACTAAGAGGTCGTGGCTTGGGCAGATCGATCAAACCTGTCGTGAGGAGCTCGAGATGGGCTGAGTCCCTGCCTGGCGGCTTATCATAAGGGACCCCAAAAGGTTATTCTTATATATATACAAAGGGTGGATGTAGTTATGCTCCCCCATCGGTATAAGCCCCCTAATAATGAATGATGATGTTGAAAATCAAATTAAAGAGACAAGAGGGAAGATATGTAGGACTAATAATCGACTCCTTGGTGACTAAGCTGCTAGTAGCAATGGGCTGATGAAAACAGATCATGGGGAGAAAAATAAACTTCCCTTGTCTGTAAGAATCAGTATGAGCTTACCTTGAGTATGCTCTCACGGATTGTAAGGGTACAGTAATACCAAACTAAGAGGAACATATGGATGAGGTCAGCTGTCCTGCAAGAACAAAAAAATACATGATAATGGAAGAGAGAGAGAGAATAAAGTGATATAGAAGACAGGGGGAGAAGTGTCTAAATGTACAAAAAAGGGAAAAAATTTGTGCGACAGGTGAAGGAGAATTTGTACTGTGAAGACCATTTGTCTTTTCACACAATGGGAATCTACAGTGGTTAATGGTTAATATACAAAATAATGGAAAATATCTAAAATCATAATTTTCTAATCACAACTTTCAAAAGAATGCTGAAAATGTTGTAAATGTACCACAGAAAGATCAAAGATAAAAACATCACTGTTTTTTAAGTCTATTCATGTTTTTGTGTGTATTTAAGTGATTTATATTTGCATTTTCCAAATGCTTAATAATAACCTATGGAAGAACAAGTGTGATTTCAACTAAATACAATGAGAATAAATGGATAGCCACATGAGCATTTCCCAGGAACAAATCACCAATCTAAACTATGGCTGAGGTGTTTGATTTATTGTAGAGTAACTTGCAAATCTGTTCATGAATCAACCTGGCAAATACCCGCTGCTTTACCACTCTTCAGCTTGGAGATTGCCTCCCTAACCTCAGCTAGGGAGGGAGGGTCCTCGCTAATGGGTGGGTCCGGCAGCGGAATCACGGCACTACCCACATCCAAGTTAACTGTTGGAGGGTCAACCTGATACAACTGCTCAAAGTATTCAGCCCAACACTCCCTCACCGCAACAGGATCTGAGACAATCTGGCCACCTGTGAAGAGGGCTTGGAGTTCAGTTTTCTCAAGGCTTGGTATGCAGGACGAAGGTCATTTACTAAGAAATGGCCTTCAACCTCCTCAGCAAGATTCCTAATAAACTGTTCCTTGTCCCTTCTTAACAGAGACCGAGTTCTGCGCACCTGAGAATGGTGCAAATCCCGATCCCCTGCCAGACGAGCCGCTCGGCAAGCATCAGTGGCTTCCAGTGTCTCCTGAGAGATTGAATTCTGTCTTGCCCTCGGGCGTTCTCCAATCGATTCTTGGGCTGCATCAAGCGTTTCACGCTTGAAGGTGTCCCACAGAAGTACAGGGTCCGTCAGGTTGTCAAGCGCTGTGTACCGATCAGAGATTGTCTCAGCAAACCTCCGAGCACACTCCCTCTCCTTCAGCCTGTCCAGATGAAACACCCTAGGGTGGTCATTGGGCCGCTGGGGAGTTTTGAAGTGTACCTGGAGAGTAGCCACAACCAATCTATGGTCAGTACCACAGAACTCAGCACTCCTGTACACCCTGCAGTTCTGGAGGATCCTCCAACGAGTGCTAACGAGAATGTGGTCGATCTCCTTGGTTGCATTACCCGCATCGCTGTACCTTGTCCAACGATGTGGGTCTGGGCGCTGGTACCAGGAGCCAGAAATCCTCGATTTCTGGGATCTAGCAAAATCCCAGAAAAGGAGGGAATTCTCGCTGCCGGTATCAACTCCTGAACCATGAGGACCGACTGACATCTCATAGCCAGCTCGATCGCAGCCAGATACCGCATTGAAGTCACCCAGAACAATACGAATATCTCGCCGGGGACAACTGTCTGCCACAGATGCAAGTTTGGCGTAGAACATCTCTTTCACATCAAGTTTACAAACATCGGTAGGAGCGTACACAGCAATAAGAGACATGAAGCCCAAAGACAGCTTCAGTCTCATTACCATTATACGCTCATCGACTGGAGTGACCTCTACCACCGAGGGCTGGAGCCTACCGGAGACAGCTATGGCTACTCCCTGGAGATGGTGACCATCGCTGCGGCCTGACTAATAATAGGTGTAGCCACCTACACTGGTCGTGCCGCTGCCAGGTCTTTCCACCTATGAGAGAGCAGCCACCCCCACTCTCAGCCTCCCCAGTTCCCTCGATAGCAGGGGTAACCGATCATCCTCACGTAAAGAGCGGACGTTCCAAGCCCCCACCCTGACTTCCCACCTGAGGTTAACCCTCGGGTAGTCGCCACCTCTGCCACCCCCGCCGACGCTGCCCCACATAAAAGGCAGCAGGCTGTGGGACCCTTCATCGACCTGTGGGGTTCCCTAGGGCTTTGCCCCACAAGCTTTATATTGAGCTGGCGGCTGCCAGGACGCAGGCAAGACGAGGAGCTCCCGTTCCTATTCCGCGGCCCAGCAGCCACCCTCCCAACGGGGCCCGCAGCCTGCCTCTCTCGCTGGCTAGGAGGGACATTACCCCTCCTCCCAGCATTTCCTATTAAATGTAACACTGCCAGTGGGTTATTCTCTGGGGGGAGGAGGACTGGCAAGGCCCACCTCCCCCGAGCCTCCCATTGACCCCAGGGGGCTTATGGGCAGGAGTTAGTACAGGGCCAGGGCGTGTCCCATGACCCTGTACCTCTGGGGCCTCCTGCTGCTCCGAGATCCCCTACAGTTCTGCCTGGGACCGCAAGGTGCCAGTTTCCATGGGAGGCCACGAGGAGGCACTGCAGAAGTCTCGATGATGGAGAGGCTATGAACTGGCAGGGGAGACTTATGCAGCGCTGCTCCCTTTATCGCACAAGGCTAGCCAGCGGTGGCAGCTGCAAGCAAGAAGGCATGCAAGCACTAAACACTATCTAGGCTACCACACCATCGCTTCACACCACCCTGCGCATGAAGCACCCACCCATAAAGGCTGGTGGTGAACCTATGGTACAGGGATTGCATGCTGTCCTGGCTGCCATTTGGCAGTCCGGTACCGTTCCCTCTGACCTGTTGAGGGGTGTGGTCATCCCTCTCTGGAAAGGGAAGGGGAACCGATGGGACTGCAGCAATCACGGCGGCATCACACTGCTCAGTGTACCAGGCAAGGTTCTTGCCCGCATCCTTCTGAAGCGTATCAGAGACCATCTACTAAGGCATCAGAGGCCAGAGCAATCCGGATTCACTCCTGGTAAGTCAACAATAGACCGTATCCTTGCGCTTCGAGTCATTGTGGAGCGCCGTCGTGAGTTCGGACGTGGGTTGCTTGCAGCCTACATTGACCTCAAGAAGGCATTCGATACAGTACATCGGGAATCACTCTGGGAGATCCTGAGACTGAGAGGAATTCCAACAAGGATTATTGAACTAATAGCAAACCTATATACTGGTACTGAAAGTGTTGTAAAGTGTGGTGGGGGCCTGTCGAGCTTCTTTCCTGTCAGTTCAGGAGTGAGGCAAGGCTGTGTTCTTGCACCAACCCTTTTCAACACTTGCATGGACTGGATACTAGGCAGAGCTACTGTTCAAAGTCAATGTGGAGCAACACTGGGTAATATTAAGGTTACAGACCTTGATTTTGCCGATGATGTTGCCATTCTATCTGAGTCTTTGGAAACCTTAGTGGTGGCCCTCGATGCATTTAGTAATGAAGCGAAGCCCCTGGGTCTAGAGGTCTCCTGGACCAAGACCAAGATCCAGGACTTTGGGGACTTGCTAGGAGAACCTGTTCAGTCGGTGCGTGCTTGCGGCGAGGACATTGAAGTCAGAGAGCTTTATATACCTTGGTAGTGCAGTTCATCACTCTGGGCTGTCAGACCAGGAAGTCAGTAGACGGATTGGCCTGGCAGCAGGGGTCATGAACTCTCTTGACAAGAGTATTTGGAGATGCCGGTACCTGTGCAGAAGGACCAAGCTTCGGGTTTTCAGGGCCCTGGTAATGCCAGTTTTGCTCTACGGTAGTGAAACCTGGACATTATCCAGTGCACTGGAGTCTCGTCTTGACGCCTTTTGTAATAGGTCCTTGCGCCAGATCATGGGGTACTGTTGGCGGGACCATGTGTCTAACCACCGCCTGC
>NW_020872342.1:186431-194265 GCF_003789085.1 Penaeus vannamei | reverse complement strand
TAACACATACACACATACACAATACACACACACATATATATATATATATATATATATATATATATATATATATATATATATATATATATATTATATATATATATATATATATACATATATATGTATATATGTGTGTGTGTGTGTGGACGATCTGCGGGAAGAAGGAGACGTCCCAGGCGACCGCGCAGACCCAGCCCAGGACGTCGCCGAGGACGTTGAGTGCGGGGTCGACGACCACCTTAGCCGCACGAAGGCGTCCTGTGTGTTGGGTGGATAGAAGTCGTCTCTCTTGGACAGCTTAGGACAATGCAATTCTCAACGAAAAGCCAGGGAGAGATATCTAATATGCAGAGAGAATTATCTAATATGCAGGGAGAGATATCCAACCACCTATCAAAATGAGCTTGTTTCTAAGTTTGTCAAACATGGACTAGAGATACCTGAAAGATTGCATAACAATGCTCTATAAACATCATTAAAAGAACTGGCCTATTGTTGATCATACACAAAAACAAATATTGTGTCTCTGAACTGCTGCCATTCCAAATAACACACTTAAAATCACACTGGGCTGTCAAACTGAGTAAAAACATATTTCCAGATTTTCTTCTCAAGTTTTATTAGTAATCCATCAGTACTAATTTTTCACACATTTAATAAATCGATTTTGATGAACAATACATTCATTCATGTGACTTACTTTTAAATCATGTACTACAGGAACCCACTTTATAAAATGTCTATCCTTTCCAGTGTTTATGTCGATTCCGAAGGTGGACATGATGAGGAAGGACATAGATTTAATGTAAACAATATATCAAAACTTTCTAAGGCGCCGCTAGAGAGAAAGACGAGATGCTCATGGACCTGAAAGCGTAGTTTATGGAAATCTTCTCCACTTTTCGGCAGAAGAGGTTGATTATAATTTTTGAACGCAATGTGAAGAAGCTCTCTTGATAATACCAAGATAACCGTTCAGCACTGCAGGAAGGGCATGATGCCCAAAGGAGTCCCTTTGACCTCCACATTTACATTCATGTGGATGGCATCAGAGAGCACCGACCCACTGAGCGATTGCATGACGAAGGGTGTCAGCGTAGGGATATGCTCCCAGAGAGGGCACAGGAATCGCAAGGATCCACGCCCCACTTGAGGCTGAACAGCAGTCAAGAGACGAACTCTGGACACTTGATCCCCTTCGTCCAGCATGCGGCTGAGAGAGGCTTTGGCTGATAGGAAATCCCACACCAGTTTAGATCTCTGAATAGGGATCATTTCCTCGTCTGTTCTTTTTTTTTTTTTTTTTTTTTCTTTTGCAGCCGGATATGAAAGGATGGAGGTCCTTGAGGGTGATCTAGCTAGATCATGCGAAAACAAGTCCGGAAAATGAAATAGCAAGAGATTAAAAGTGGCGGGGAAAGCCCACCTTCTGCTTTCTTTTGTTTTTTTTCGTAACAAAAGTAATTAATACGAATCTTAAGATGATTATAAACAGTATTTACAATCTTTGTACATTGCTGTTAGTATTGAAGTAAGGCAGTGTTTTGTCTACAACACTGCTGCATAGTATGGATCTGGCGGTCCGTTCTCCAAGTGCGGAGCGATTCTCCTCCACCAGCTGTGGTCTCTTCCGTGAGGGTTCTCAGTGGGCTGATCCTCGAAGTTCTGGCCAATTCTTCATTTGTGATGGCCATTTTATCCCAAACTTTTTTGGAAAGTATATAGCCTTATATTTACTGGCTCTATTCTGTATTTATCGTGCGGTTCTGATATTGAAAGCTGTGTCTTCTACGTTTCTCTTTGTTGCTGTCCTGAGTACTCGGTTCTGGAATTGTTGCATCTTCAATGGATACAGCATGATCTGTGTTATATCATCGGCAAAGCTAACATCCACGCAGTTGTTGTTGGGTCGTTCGAGGTCAGCTGTGTAGAATATGAAGAGAGTAGGGCTTAATGTTGATCCTTGCGGCACCCCGCTCAGTAGTGGGAATTTTGGTCCTGCAATTGTGTCGAGTCGTATAGTTGCTGTTCTTTCCTCCACGAAATTGCAGAGGATCTTTTCAATGATGTCTGGTACATTGATTTGCAATATTATATATTTATATTGCAGTCCACATTTTGTCAAAGGCTTTGGCTATGGCTCTGCAAAGTATGTTGTACTGCTGGCGGTTTCTCTGTGAAGTGGCAATGGTTTCGTATATGGCAGCAATTGCTTGTTGTGTACCTCTTCCTTTTCTGAACCATATTGGTTGATATTAAAGAGATTGTCTTTCCATGAAGCTCGTTATACGATTGTTAATAATCTTCTCTAATATTTCCGGGGATTTCTAATAAAGAGGTTGGTCGGTAATTTTCGGCTTTCCTCGGGTCTTTTCCTGCTTTTGGTACGAGGATCATTCCCGCCTTTTTAAACTTGTCGGGAAAATAACCCATCGAAAGGGACCAGTTGAAGATTTCTTTTAGTTTTGCTATTGCTGGTTCCGGTAGCTTTTGCATAATTGTCTTTCTGATTCCGCTTTCGCCCGGTGCTTTGTCTTTAAATTTACTTATGATCGCTTTTATTTCTTCTACTGATATTGGTCTCGTTAGAGTATTGTCGTCTTGCAACCTGTTTATATTTGCTTCATTGTACGGTATCAGTCTGTGCTTGTTCACTGAGAGACAGTCATTTACCTGGGCTTCGTGTTGTATGTCAAATGTTCTGTTTTCTTCCGGACTGATGTTGAAGATGTTTTTCCAGAACTCTCTGAAAACTGCCTCTTTCTGTATGCTGTCAATTCTCGTTTCTTTCATTTAGTATTATTGAGTCTGATTATGTTTGCTTCCCATTAACCTTCTGATTTCCCCCACAAATGTTTTAGGGTTGTTGTATTCAAGTTCCGTTGTTTTTATCAGGTTATGCCAGTGGTTTGTGTACTAGGTTTTGCTTTCTTCCTTCAGGTCTTCCTGTATTTCTCTGTATTGGTTGCGTGATTCTGGTGTCCAGCCAATCTGTTCGACGGCATTTAAAATGTTTTTGTATCTCCATTCTAGCAGTTTCAGGCGGTCACTTGTTAGTGGGTGGGTACAGTAGCGTACTTTTTCTTGGGTATGGCTTTAACCATTGCTCTTTCGACGGTAGTATACCATGCGTCAATTTCGGTGTTAATATATTTTTTATTGATTACTGTATCCTCTGCGTGTTCTGTGGTTAAATTATCATCTACATCTTTCCTGAAAAGTTCCCAGTCTGCTCTTTTTAGGCCTTTCCTTTTGTGATCATGATGGGTGATGTTGCTATGGTGAAGACTATGAGTAGGTGGTCTGACGTGGTTTATGGTCCTTGTTGGATAGCATGGTTCATGTGGATGTTTTTGTTCCCAAGAATAATATCTGGACGACCTTTGCCTCTTGTACTGACGAAGGTATCGAAGTCCGGGCCAATGTGGGTGATCATGTTTTGGTTTATGAGCTTTAATAGTTCATTCCCCATGAGGTTGTTGCTGTTCTGACCGAGCGTTCGGTGTCTGGCGTTTAAGTCAGCAATTATATATGCAGGGATGTTGGTTCGCATTATTTGCATTATATCTGGGTATGGAAATTGTGGGCGTCGGGGTGGCATGTATCCTGTGCCGATTATGAATTTCCCTGGGTTTGTCTGCAGTTCAACTGCGAGGAAGTCCTCATTAAAGTCGTCTATGATTCTGTGCTTTATTTTTCTTTTGATGCATATGGCAACTCCTGCATCGCCTTCATTTAGTGTGTTTCTTTGGTAGATATAGTAGCCAAAGATCTTTATCAGCTCGTTATTCTGGAGACAGCATTGATTATTATGATGTCTGGGTCTTCGTTCAGGTATGTGTTGGAGACTTTTGTATATCAGGGTCTGTAGAAGACTTTCTGGCTGTATGGTGTTCACCTCTCGTCCCGTTTTTGATGCTGTCGTATGCGTCTTCCTTTACATATTGTATCCTGTAAGCACCCAGGTCCATGATTCTGCTGTGAATCTGATCTTTGATGATTTGGTCGTCGTATATATCAGGATGGTAATATTTATACTTAATTAGTTTCGTCTGGATAAACTGTGAGATCTCTGAGTGCGAGCGTCTCCTGGGGATGAATCCGAAGCTTTCAACTCTCACTCGTAATCTGATCTCTGGCAGCTTCACTCTCGTCGCGCTGACTTTTCGTTCAGGTTGTCTTCGTGGCATTGGGCGGGATTCCTCTTCCTCATGGTGGTGTATCGGGCGCGGGAGTCGGCATTCCTCGTCGCTTTCAGTCTGCCCTCTTTCTTTCTGCCCGTTTTCTTTGCGGCTGTCTCCTGGGTTGGTGATGTTTCTCTGCCTCTCTTGTTGCTGGTTTCCTCTTGTTCCATTGCTCCTTCCCTGTCCCCTGCTTCTGAGCCCACGACTGTGTTATTGCCCATTAATAAAGGAAGTGTTTCTCTGGCATTGTTTTGAGATGAAAATCTGACTCTCGGGATGTTGTTTATGTCATACATCTCATCGATCGTTTTCTGGAAGCTGCCTGGCTGTTTGGCTTCCTGAATGTATGCAAATATGATCGCACTCATTATGTTCGCTGCGGTGTTCGGTGGCAATGATTTTATTATTGCCTCCGGATTGACAGTAGTGGTAGGTATTGTTTCTGTTACTGCCCTCGCATAGCTTGCTTGGGTAAACGAGGGGGTGGCGGTTGTTTGGCTCCTAAGTGCCTGTCTCTCTTGTTTAGTTCTTTCTTTTATTATGTTTTTCCTGGTTGGGCATTTGGCGGCTACCGTGCGTGTGCGGTGTCACCGTTGCTATTTAAGCATTCTTTGCATTATCGTTGTAATTTTTGTAAGTGTGGTCCTTTGCAGCTCATTCTGAGCAAGCTGTATAGGTTTCTGGTTCTTTGCAGCCTTTTATTATATGGTCATAGTTATAGCACCTATAGCATGGAACTAGATTTATGAAAATATTTTTCGATAAATCTTGAGGGAATGGATTGATGTAATAACAGCATTCCGCTTTCCAGAGCTTTCTTGGCCATTTGGGTGGTTTCTGACCGCACCTTGATGATTGTTGGCGTGTTAGGTAGCTTAATCACCTGTTCGACCTTTGCTCAACCGTTCTCTCTCTTTTGATCGTTTTATTATTTCGCTTTCTCCATAATTAATGATTTGTTGATCGATGTTTCGGATAGTTACGGTCTTCATGGCATTGTATTCGGGAGGGTCTCGGATCTCGAATTGTTGTTTTTGGAATATTGCTTTGCAATCTGTGGACAACAGTTTTTCGATCGTCTCATCATTAGCGATTGCATAAAAAGTATTTTTGGCGTCGTCTATTTTATAGACCGTCACCTTTGCTTGTCCGAAACATAGCCATAGTTTAGCCTGCCTGCCTGAGGAACTAGGGCTTTTATCTTTAATTCTTATTCATGCCATTTTACCCTTAGTGGTTTGGCATTTCATGTTGGCTAATGGGCAGTTGGGATGTTAGCCCCTGGTTGACTGAGTGGGTCGTTTGCTTGTTATTCAGGCTAGTGTGTATAACCAGTCTGAACTCCACTCTGTTAACTTCAAAGCCAACTTATTTAGGATGGCATTTAATGCTATTTGCCTATCTATGCTGGCACCGAATAGTAATCATGAGACAGAACGTTGCCGGTGACCTCACACCACGGAAGGAGTTTTAAGACTTCAACGGCTACCTTCCGAGAATGTCAGGCGGGCATAGCTACAGGAGCACATAAGGAGCGTGTGAACAGTCCGACTGCCCTGAGCGATCTGTGTGTTCTGCTATAATCGTCCAAAAACTCACTACCTTCGTAAATTCATCAAAATACAGTGTGGGCAAAGTCTGCAGTAATATCAATCGTGTAAGGTGTGCACTGATATTTCCGGAGGATATGAAAGCAGAAACAGTATGTCTGTTGCCTTCCGAATCTCAAGATCCTCAAGACTAATAGGGATTTTAACTGTCAGCAACCAAAGCTGACACTGCATCTGCTGCTCTCCAGAATCGCCAATGAGTTGCAAGAGTTAAGTACTTTTAAAAGGTCCTGTATGTAATAAGTACTGCAATTTTAGGGATGGCAAAGCAGTTTTTGAGAAGACCCAGGGATGCATGATTATGAATTGTTTTAAGGCTCATAATCTTACGCTGAGCTCTTCGTGTTTCTCTGCAGGACTGGCATTGCCGCTACCACAGTCAGGGGAGACCAGAGCGAGCTATAACACGAAAACTTGGTCTGCATCCTTGATAGCTATGGGCGTTACTTTGGACACTGTAAGTATACTCCACAGAGGCAAGGGGGGGGGGGGGGGTTGACGTTTATCCAGGTAAATTGACTTATCCATTTGTATTCACTCATTAATCATGTAGATTCCGATAGCATTTGAAACAAGAGAAAACCGTAAATCTACTACAAAAATATGAATTCATCACAAATGGTAATTGACTCATAATTGGTAAACAATAACTCAACAAAATCCGTGCATACCCTTCAACTTAAGCATACTCACTGGAGGATTGATCATTACCTAAACACGAAACAGTCTTAACAAAATATGGGGAGTCAACTTCCTCAAAATGAACTCGAATGCCCGGAGCAACCGCCATGGCTCGGATCGTGCTGGGCGATGGTGTAGTGAATGCAACCTTGCTTGCCAGTGACGGAGTGACCCTGAAGGAGTCAACTACCGCACTACTGTTATTCACAATGGGGCTTTTCGTGTCGGAGCGGGCCGAGCGGCAAGAACCCTCCGAAGGCACGGTGGGCCTGGGATAAATATGGCTGTAAAATGAAGTAAAAGTGAAAATTGAAAACTAAAAGAAACAGTAAAAAACAAACCATAAAAGAAATGAAAGCTTAGATATTAAAGAGAAATAAAACACTTAAAACCGAAAGCCATCCCCAAGGGTTCTTAACAGTGGGCTTCCCCGTTTTCTTTCATTAGTTAAGTTTTCTGTGTACTTGCGACACTTAATGAAATAGAATAAAATAACGGATGATAAAAAGGAGCCTGGGCACAACTCCTTACCAAAATAAAAAAGTACATACAAAGAACTAAACAAAACTTATTGATATTTACTGATAGCACAGCTTTATATATATATATAGCAGTTCTACATTTGTAAAATGACATAATCAGGGAATAAACACACAACACTTATCTGTATAATATAGGTGTTCCACAGCGAGCCAAATCGAGTTGCCACAGCAAAATAATAATAATGAAATGTGCTTTGGTCTCCCTGGTTAATATGTCAGGACAATGCACCGTTGCAGTCTTCCGTTCTAGGATCTCTGGCTCAGGGGAGCATTGCCTGCGCATGTTAACGAGAAGCGTATGCTAGGGAGATGTCAAGCCCAATGTGTAGAGTCTTCGTTTGACCTCTGCTCATCAGGTCAGGCAGTGGAGGTTGGTAGAAATGAAAAAGAAAGAAACAAACAAAAAAAACAAGGGCTGCGAAGCTCTTAACAACTATCATGTCGTTTCCTGTTTCATCTCATTATGCATAATTAAAATTGTAAAATGTGTAAAATAGACTGAAGATAAAAATACATATAAATAAAACCATTTTCACATTAAAAGCTGGGCAGATAAAAAATAAAAGGGATTTTAAAAAACGTTAAAGGAAGGCCTTTATATCGCCTTAATTATTCATACGTGGCGGGAACGGTAGAACAAGGCAGGTACCCGTGATTAGCTGGGAACGTTTTTAAAGGGAAAAGGAATAATTTCTTTATTTATATAACATACTGAATAATTCAGAAAAACAGTTCACTACAATGGCGCAGTCTGCCTTCGGTCCCGGCGCCGTCAAGGTCGGATGGAGAGAGTTCACTCCAATGATGTTTTCGAGGC